>JAJOZX010001552.1:377500-870715 GCA_023014485.1 Bathynomus jamesi | reverse complement strand
CATCTCCCTCCTCTCCTCTCCTCCCCCTACTCCCTCCCTTCCTCCTCCTCCCTTCCCTATCCCCTCCCTCCTCTCCTCCTCCCTCCCTCTCCTCCTCCCTCCCTCCCCTCCTCTCCTAATCCTCCCTCTCCTCCTACTCACTCACTCCCTCCCTCTCCTACTCACTCACTCACTCCCTCCCTCCTCTCCTACGCACTCACTCACTCCCTCTCCTCCTCTCACTCACTCACTCCCTCCCTCTCCTCCTCTCCCTCCCTCTCCTCTCCTACCCTACTCTCTCCCTCTCCTCCTCCTCCCCCTACTCTCTCCACCTACTCTCTCCTCTCCTCCTCCTACTCCCTCCCTTCCTCTCCTCCTCCTCTCCCTCCCTCTCCTCCTCCTCCCCTCCCTCCTCCCCCTACTCCCTCCCTTTCCTACTCCCCCCCTTCCTCTCCTCCTCCTCTCCCTCCCTACTCCTCCTCCTCCCCTCCCTCCTCCCCTACTCCCTCCCTTTCCTACTCCCCCCTCCCTCCCTCTCCTACTCACTCACTCCCTCCCTCTCCTCCTACTCACTCACTCACTCCCTCTCCTCTACTCACTCACTCACTCCTCTCCTACTCACTCACTCACTCCCTCCCTCTCCTACTCACTCACTCACTCCTCTCCTCCTACTCACTCCTCACTCCCTCTCCTCTACTCACTCACTCCCTCCCTCTCCTCCTACTCACTCACTCCCTCCCTCTCCTCCTACATACTCCCTCCCTCCCCTCCTCTCCTACTCACTCCCTCCCTCCCTCTCCTCCTACTCACTCACTCCCTCCCTCTCCTCCTAGTCACTCACTCCCTCCCTCTCCTCCTAGTCACTCACTCCCTCCCTCTCCTCCTACTCACACTCCCTCCCTCTCCTCCTACTCACTCACTCCTCCCTCTCCTCCTACTCACTCACTCTCCTCCTCCTCTCCCTCCCTCTCCCCTCCCTCTCCTCCTACTCACTCACTCCCTCCCTCTCCTCCTACTCACTCACTCCCTCCCTCTCCTCCTACTCCCTCCCTCTCCTCCTCCTCTCCCTCCCTCTCCCCTCCCTCCCTCCCCTCCTCTCCCTATCCCTCCCTCTCCTCCTACTCACTCACTCCCTCCCTCTCCTACTCACTCACTCACTCCTCCCTCTCCTCCTACTCACTCACTCCCTCCCTCTCCTACTCACTCACTCCCTCCCTCTCCTACTCACTACTAACTCCCTCCCTCTCCTACTCACTCACTCACTCCCTCCCCTCCTCCTCTCCCTCCCTCTCCTCCTCCTCCCCTACTCTCTCCCCCTACTCTCTCCCTCTCCTCCTCCTCCCCCTACTCTCTCCCTCTCCTCCTCCTCCCCCTACTCTCTCCACCTACTCTCTCCCTCTCCTCCTCCTACTCCCTCCCTTCCTCTCCTCCTCCCCTCCCTCCCCCCCTACTCCCTCCCTTTCCTACTCCCCCCTCCCTCCCTCTCCTACTCCCTCCCTTCTCCTCCTACTCACTCACTCACTCCCTCCCTCTCCTCCTACTCACTCATCACTCCCTCCTCTCCTCCTACTCACACTACTCCCTCTCCTCCTACTCACTCACTCCCTCCCTCTCCTCCTACTCACTCACTCCCTCCCTCTCTTCCTACTCACTCACTCACTCCCTCCCTCTCCTCCTACTCACTCACTCCCTCCCTCTCCTACTACTCACTCACTCCCTCCCTCCCTCTCCTCTACTCACTCACTCCCTCCCCCCTCTCTCCTACTCACTCACTCCCTCCCTCTCCTCCTACTCACTCACTCCCTCCCTCTCCTCCTACTCACTCACTCCCTCCTCTCCTACTCACTCACTCACTCCCTCCCTCTCCTCCTAGTCACTCACTCCCTCCCTCTCCTAGTCACTCACTCCCTCCCTCTCCTCCTACTCACTCACTCCCTCCCTCTCCTCATCTCCCTCCCTCTCCTCCTCCTCCCTACTCCCTCTCCCCTCCCTCCTCCTCCTCCTCTCCTCCTCCTCTCCTCCTCCCTCCCTCCTCCTCTCCCTACTCCCTCCCTCCCTCCTACTCACTCACTCCCTCCCTCCCTCCCTCTCCTCCTACCCCCCCTCCCTCTCCTACTCATCCCTCCCTCTCCTACTCACTCACTCACTCCCCCTCTCCTACTCACTCACTCACTCCCTCCCTCCCTCTCCTCCTACTCAGTCCCTCCCTCCCTCTCCTACTCACTCACTCCCTCCCTCTCCTACTCACTCACTCCTCCCTCCTCTCCTCCTCACTTCCACTCACTCCTCCCTCCTAATACTCACTCACTCACTCCACTCCCTCCCTCTCCTCCTACTCACTCACTCACTCACTCCCTCCTCTCCTCCCCCTACTCTCCCTCCTCCTCTCCCCCCTACTCTCTCCCTCTCCTCTCCTCCCCCTACTCTCTCCCTCTCCTCCTCCTCCCCCTACTCTCTCCTCTCCTCCTCCTCCCCCTACTCTCTCCTCCTCCTCCCCTACTCTCTCCCTCTCCTCCTCCTCCCCCTACTCTCTCCCTCTCTCCTCTCTCCTCCTCCTCTCCTCCCCCTCTCCTCCCTCTCCTCCTCCTCCCCCTACTCCTCCCCCTACTCCCTCCCTCTCCTCCCCCTACTCCCTCCCTCTCCTCCTACTCCCTCCCTCTCCTCCTCCTCCCCCTACTCCCTCCCTCTCCTCCTCCTCCCCTACCCCTCCCTCTCCTCCCCTACTCCTCCCTCCTCTCCCCCTACTCCCTCCCTCTCCTCCTCCTCTCCCTCCCTCTCCCTCCTCTCCCTCCCTCTCCTCCCCTCTCCCTCCCCTCTCCTCCTCCTCCCCTCCCTCTCCTCCTCTCTCTCCCTCCCTCTCCTCCTCCCCCTACTCCCTCCCTCCCTCCTCCCCTACTCCCTCCCTCTCCTCTCCTCCCCCCTCCCCCTCCTCTCCCCTCCCTCCCTCTCCTCTCCCTACTCCCTCCCTCTCCTACTCCCTCTCCTCTCCTCCTCCCCTACTCACTCTCTCCCTCTCCTCCTACTCACTCTCCCTCACTCCTACTCACTCACTCACTCACTCCCTCCTACTCACTCACTCCTACTCACTCCCTCCCTCTCCTACTCACTCACTCACTCCTCCCTCCTACTCACTCACTCACTCCTCCCTCCCTCTCCTACTCACTCACACTTCCTCCTACTTACTCACTCCCTCCTACTCACTCACTCCCTCCCTCCCTCTCCTCCTACTTACTCACTCCCTCCCTCCCTCCCTCTCCTCCTACTTACTCTCCTCCCTCCCTCTCCTACTTACTCCCCCTCCCTCCCTCTCCTCCTACTTACTCCCCTCCCTCCCTCTCCTCCTACTTACTCCTCCCCCCTCCCTCCCTCTTTCCCCTAACTCTATGCTCCTACTCCCTATATTAACTATTACTACTACTATCCTCTACACTTTCGATGAAAATGAAACTCCCTCTGTTCCACAGCTGTGTTCGCCCTTGTCTGCGTAATATGTTGGGGTGTTCAGTACAGTGTCCACCTTACGTCCAATGTGTTGATTGAAGATGCTGAGGATGGTTGGACGACGGAGGGGCACGAGCATTTAGGATATTCTTATTGGTAAGTTTCACAGATATCCAGTCAACAAAAGACCTGTCAATGGTGAAATTCAGTAATACAAAGATGGAAGAAATTCAAGATCTGAAAATGTATAGTAACATCTGGAGGCAAAGAACGGCCATCCATCCAATTACTAAACAGATCAGATCGGACGTGGCCACAACGTATATTGTGAATATGACAAAGAAAAAAATTGTGAAAGAAATGAATCAGACGTTCATATTCAGCGAGATTTGGATGACCATAACTAGTTCATCTCGTTAGTTACCCGTTAGTTTAGCGCAGTTTAGTGACATTGGGTTTGGATAATAGTTGGATGGGAGACCATACTCCGTGTTCGACTGTTCATATGATGCAGCAAGCTGTAGATATACCGTATAGTTCGGATAACACGTGAATCTGTAGGTTCCCTTTGTTGTTACGGTGGAGTTCGAACAATTTGGTCCCAAATACTGTATTGTTGTTCTTACTCAAATATGGGTGTCATCCCACTCAATGCAACTCCCATTTTATTCGGTGTCCAAGAGTGGAGAAACCGCGAGTGAGAATCTCAAAGAAGGAAAATTTTCAAACAGCTCTTACCATTTTATGCCATTCTCATCCACGGCTTTCCCAACTTCGGTCCACGTTGTTTAGTTAGGTTAATATTAAGTTAGGTAAGGAAATATTTGGCATTGTTATTTGGCGCCTTTAATGCGAATGACTGAGTGGGAAGTAATCATGGTATTTCGTACCCTTTTATCATTTAAAAAAAAAAAAAAATTCTCGAAATCACTCCAAATATTTTTTTCACTCAGCCTTAGAAGTCTCCAAACTCATTCGTTTCCGAACATCGACGAAATGCTTAAATTATAATAATTACGAAATAATATCTGACAATTTTGTTCATGAATCTCCAATTACCTTCTAATAATAGAAGTTAAAAGATGATCTACTATGAAACAGTTTAAACAAAGACTACGTTTCGATACTCACGCTGAATCATTCGTCAGTTGTGCAAAGGGATGAAAAAGAAATACAAAAGGGGGGGGAGGTAGGACGACGTAGGATAAAAACAAAACCACCCTTTAAAGCAGTGGTTCTCAACCTTTTTTTTTTGCACTAAAGGCACCCTAAACTACTGCTATTTCGCGGCACCCAAAAACATTTTTTTTTTTTACATAAAATGTTGCAAATAATTCTTAAACAAAAACTTGCATAATTTTAACCAGTGAGTTAGGAATTTTTATATTTTAATAATTGTTCATTGCTTTGAAAAAAAATATATAAAAACCATCAATCAATGTTGCTAAATAATCACAAATCTTCAGATTTCTGCTGCAACCTGGTTGAGAACCACTGCGCTAAAGTCTGGTCAATTCCTTTTCCTACGAAGTTTTATGCGTCCTTCGCTTTAGGGTCGAAATGCATCCTTGATTGGCCTCCGGAAACAGACGAATTTCACCATATGAACCTATAAAATAAAGGTGTACAATTATTTTACTTTGAGTTGCAATCGAGTAAGTGCTTTTGCTTCCAATCAGAGGCTGCTGCTGTAACAGCAGCAGCAGCACCAGCACCAGCATTATTATTAATTCCCACATACACACTAGTGCTAAACCTTTTCAAATGCAACTTCCAGCAATTGTTGCGAGTTTGGTTATCATTTAAACTAAACCTGGTTCTAAAATCGACATTGTTGAACCCGCGTAAGAGCTTGAAAACCTCGATCAGTTGACCGCGCAATTCTCCGAGTTTCCAGCGAAAACAAGTTCAGGGCGCGTAAGCGTCGATTGTAGCTCATATGCCTAACGGAAGGGATTAACTTAGTGGCCCTCGCCTGCATTCGCTCCAGCCTCTCAATATCTTTCCTGAGGGTGGGCGACCAGAACTGCACAGCATACTCTAGGTGCGGCCGAACCAGGGAATTGTACAGAGAGCACAATCTCCTTGTTCCGAAATTGAAATTGCCTCTTCATATAACCCAACAGCTTCTGGGCTTCCTTTTCTACCTCTACGCACTGTTTAGTAAATTTAAGGTCGCTGCTAATTAGCACAACCAAGTCCTTTTCCAAATCAGTGGCCTCGATATTACTCCCCAACATGAGTAGTCAGACTTGGGATTGGCGTAGCCAATGTGCATCACCTTGCATTTACCGAAGTTAAACGGCATTTGCCGTTTTTCGGACCACTCTCCTATCCTACGTAGGTCCGCACGCAGTTGCTCGATCGCTTCGGGCATCCCAAGCTTGGTGCCATCAGCGAATTTCGCGATCCTACTGACGATGCCAGCGTCGATATCATTTATGTAAATGATAAACAACAGTGGACTCGAAACGGAACCCTGAGGAACCCCGCTAGTGACCGAGGCCCAACCCGAGATAGCCCCTTTAATTACAACCCTATGCCGCCTATTCTTCAGCCAGTTTTCAATCCACCTACCTACTTCCTCACTGATACCCACCGCGCGAACTTTGGCCAGTAGCCGACGGTGAGGTACCTTATCAGAGACTTTCTGAAACTAGAGATAAAGTATATCAATCGCCCTACTCTTATCATACTCCACATGACGTGGAAAAACTCGAGCACGTTGGTGAGACACGACCTATGCCGTCTAAACCCATGTTGGGAGTCCCCAAGCAGCTTGTAGGAATCCAAATGGTCAACGATCCTCTCCGCTATTATCCCCTCTACTAATTTACCTACAGCCGAAGTGAGACTAATGGGCGATAGTTCCCTGGACTTTCGTGATCCCCTTTCACCAGGCACCTGGCCCGTCTCCAAAGATTTGTTGAAGACGGTAGCCAGGTGGGGAGAAACTGGTCTGGCTCAGGAGCCTTAAACGCGCTCAGTTTGTCTATTCTATCGGTAACGACTGTCGCGGTACACCGAACACTATCCAGGCGAGTACCGTCGTGCCTGGCGCCTGGCTCGGGTGTCCTCCCTGGTGAACACTACCGCAAATTACTCCTTCAGCACATTAACGATGTTCGCGTCGGAGGTCCGCAGCGCGCCGCTGGGGTCCTTTAGTGGGCCTATCATGCTTATAATGGGTTTTCTACTGTTAACATAACTGAAAGAACTCCTTAGGGTTCCCCTTGCAGGCTTGCCACCCGAAGTTTTTCGTTACGTTTGGCTAGCCTAACCTTCGCCTTCACTTCTATGCACATCGGACATACGCCTCAGTGTTCTCATGGGAACGATTGGCCTTCGCCCTCCTATACACAGCTTTCCTATTTCGGATAGCCGAAGCGATGTCACGTCTGAACCACTTAGGCTGCGTTAAAGCAGGGGTGACTGGTTTTGAGGGTATGGCAGCAGACTGCAGCACCATAAACTGGTCCCGGAATGCACTCCACACTCCTTCAACATCGCCACCGACCTCTAACCCCCATCTCACCTACGCTATCCCGGAGGTCAACAAAGTCCGCCCACCGTAGATCGAGCTTACTGCCTCTCGAGTTACTACGCTTCACCCGAGGGACGCAGACACAAAACCTAATCAGACCGTGATCACTCCCGCCCAACGATTGGTCAACGGTGAGGCCAGTGACGAGGTTTTCTTCGGTCGTGAATACTAAGTCTAGAACGCTTTCGCCTCGTGTAGACCCATTGACCCACTGAGTCAGGAAGTTCTCATTAGCAAAGTCAACTAGCAGAGAGAGAGAATATCACCCCGATTGAATTCAGTTTTGAGTACAATCTCCTTCACCAATCCCTGCATAACAACTCATACAGCTAATCTTTAGTATGGCACAGGAGAAAAATATCACGTTCTAAAGGCTTCATACTCAATATAATAATGTAGAACTCGACAATACTTAAGAGCCCAATTAGCCAACTGGCAGCCAAATAAACCCGTGTTATATAATACCCTATTTAACGCTTCAGTAAAACCAATTAATTTGTAATTTAACAGCAAATAGAAAAACATAAATTGCATAATGAATTTTATCAATTTAGAAATTTTAATACGATTCGATTCAATTCTTAAAATTTAATAATATAACTTTTGTATTTCAATTTAAAGCAATTAATATCGGGTTTCCACTCAAATAAACGCTTGCCGCCATTTTCTCTGAAAACTGGTTAACGATATTGGCGCTCCTGCCTGAGGGGAGGGTAACTATAAGCTATTATATGCTATCGAACCACGTCGCAGTCGTCGCAGCATCGCCTTCAGTTTGATCAGCGAGGCTAAGCGACGTTTAGTAGTTAGATGGGTGACCACTGTTTTCCGCGTTCAGATGATGTAGCGACCCGTAGACGGTTGGGATCCCACGTAAAGCTGCATGTCCCCACTGTCACGTGACCTTCGCTGTTAAGGAGGAGGTTAAACATTCTCAAATATTCATCATCATTGCAGATTTATGTCCGTTTTCTAGTGTTAATTTGCGCAATTGATAGTAGTATTTTTTATGTTCCTTCCAATTCAAGAGTTTACAAAGAGTGGACTGAATGATAGTTACCCAACGTCAATGGAAAAGTTACCCCCCCCCCCAATTTTCCTTCAAACGAAGTCGGGGGGGGGTTCGATTCCTGATAATGCTGGTGTTAATAATCAGGGAATTGGCGCAGTGCCCCTTCCTCCCTCCTTATACAACATCTCGTTCACACACACTATCGGTATTTATCCTATGACTTAGGTTAAGTAGTGTCAATGTGCTGCGGCGATAAAATGATAGTTTCGTGTAAATGATATTCAACAATTTTTATGAACTTGAGTTGTGAAAATGCAACTGGTTTAATCTATGCTGACATTTCTAAATTGTTTCACTGAACATTACTACCAAATAAATTCTTCCGCTCATTTTGTTTATCCAAACATGGAGGGGGGGGGGGAGGTTAACAAGCAGATATTGCACTTTAGCGACAGTGACTCGCTTGGTTCGCCGGAAAGAAAATGTTCAGTTAATTCACAGAAATGATTATCGTGCCCCTTCATCCCACTGCCAAAGGTTCACTTCCGTGTAGTGTACGCCCGTTCGGGTATGTGTGGGTATTTTCCAAATCTTCGGCCAAGAAGGTATCTCATTTGGAAGACAACAAGGGTAAGGGCATTAGTTATTGAAATTGAGTGATATACAGCAGAATCATTAAACTTATCGTTCAGGTGGAAACAAGCTGTTTATACTTGCGACATCATCATCTACCAAAAGGGGTTTGCACAGGGTGTTTATAAAGTACCTATCTATTTCAGTGAAAATGTAGCAAAAAGGGTAAAATTCAATAACAATATAATAGAAGGCATACATTTAATGAATACTTAAGCATATGATTCTACATGAGCACCATCAGTATCTCTACAGTTTGAATCTGTCGGCAGCATTGCGGAACACATTTTGGAGCATGACAGGGGTTATTTTTGTAACTGCTGTTACGATATGAGTACGTAAATCTTGCAGATCTGCAACTCTCGTTTGATAAACTTTTGATTTGATGAAGCCCCATGCAAAGAAATCCAAGGGCGTTAGGTCAGGAGATCGAGCCGCCCAGGGCTTGTTGCCTCCACGTCCGATCCACCGATTTGGAAATCGTTCATTTAGGTACTCCCGAACAATGTTCCCTCTAATTTTTTTTAGTCCGTGTGCGCAAGAAATTTTCGTTGTGCCTACATTAGGGTGTACCATTTTTGGGTCATTTTCAAAAAGTCAAGGTCCAGGAGTCTAATGTTGTGCCAAATGATGTCCTAAACACGAATTTTACAGGCATTTTCTAATCCGACAAATTTTGAATCCCCCCACCCCCCCTTGAAATTTTGCGCATCCCCTTTTCCTAAAAACCCCATATATCTCAAACACTATCAACTTTATCGAAAAATGTTATAGAATAAAAATGATTTAGAATAAAAAGTTATATTAGAAAAGTTCATCAAATAGAAATTTACTTAATTTTGAAAATTTTCATTTATTTTTTACAAATTTAAATTAAAAATTTTTTTTGCTTGCAGTGCCTTCTTCTTAAATAAGGTGTTACCGCCACCTTTGAAGCATCACCCCAATGCAGCTTCGCGGCGATGGGCTTTGTATTTGCTAGTTATAATGCAAATCATAATTAGTTTTTATTATAATTAGCCTATACAAAGTGAGGACAACCTCAAAACTATATATATAAAATAAAGCTAAAAATTAACACTTTATCTATAGTTGTGAGGTCCCATCGTTTTTTTTTCCTTTATTCAACACTTTCCTCAAAAAAATAAAAAGAAACAAGTTTCCTAATTAGAAATCATTGATATAAGCTTTTTAAACATAAAAATAAGAAAAGACAATTTATGGTATATTTAATAACAAAAAAAAATCAGCCTCTTCTAAATTAAAACAATCTCTGCAAATAAAAATACCTAATCTATCTGTTAATGAACTATTCTTTACTGAGTTTCATTCTTTTAAGAGTCTCTTTACTAGGATCAGGAATTAGTCTTCTATTCTCTTCCACAATTTGCAAAAGACCTTGAAATTCTTCTTCATTTTGACATTTGTCATGAAAGTCTTGAACCAGCTTGATTCCTCTTTCAGCGGTATCATTGACTACTCTAATAGATGAAAGAATGTTTTTTAGTTTGTTGTAGTCATCGACCTCTCCCCATGTTGATGCTGGTTTCTTTATCCATGAGTCTGGTTTTGACCCACAGCATTGAAATAAATGCCATGAAATTGGACCTACTAGCTGATGAAGCTTTGTGTCTTCCTTTAAAATGGGGAAAACAGGTTGCCCACATACATAATTTTCTGGAACTGGATATTTGTTTAAGGATTTTGCGATCTTATCTTTTTCATCATTACTTAGCGATCCAAAGAAACTCAAAGGGACCACTTCCTCCGTCAAATACCAGTAATGATTGGCAAAAGATTTCAAAGCAGCATTTGCAACTTCCCTATCTTCCTTCTTGTAATTCACCAAATCATGATAAAACTTCAGATCATTAGCTGGACTATCTAGTGAATTAGAACATAAAAGCCAGTATTTTCCATAAATTAATGCATTAAATACACACATTCTCTTTAATTTCTTAATCAATGATTCATCATATGATGCTTGGTGGGCAAAAGCATACATTTTATTTGTATACAAAATCATTGCCATCCACCTGGCACGGTGCATTGCACCAGGTTTCCGCCAATGACTGTTTTCTCTGGAAACCTCTCCTAAAAGCATTAAAGTTGTTTCAGCAACTTCCTTATAGTCATCACGTGGAAAGCAGTCAGATTTTCTTAAACATTGGGTCATAAATTCTACACATTCTTCCTTTAGGCCTCTTTGATACCTTGATTTAACATCAAGAACATTGTATGTAGATTTCGTATTAATTTTCTTCCATTTAGACTCGCGAAATTCTTTGAATAACTCAAACTCAGGAGATTTACTTGGGCCAAAAATGGTTTCATACACAGCACACAAAACTCTTTCAGCCACATGATGGCGGAATGCTAACCAAATCAATTTCTTTGCAAAAGTTCTTCAAGTAACTTACAGGAACCTTTCATCCATCCTGAATTGGATGCAGTGGTATCAAATGATACTCCAAAGACATTTTGCTTCAAGTTCCATTTTTCAATACTTTGAAATACAGAAGTGGCTTGAGACAATCCAGTGGAATCATCTATTATAGAAACTGATAAAAGTTTTTCTACATTTGGGTATCCAGTAACAAGTATTGCAAGGCGTTCTTCTTGTTCTGAACATGATTTAGTAAGCATCTTGCTATCCCAATGTACTAGGCAGTGATCAGGAGGAGTAAAATCCTTGATGCAAGTTTCATATTTTCGTTTTCTTGTCTTTCGAGCGGCTCTTGCAGATGTGGTCCTGGAGAGAGACAGTTTTCAATATCCTTGCCACACCTAATGGCTACTGCAGCAGCAAAAACAGTCCGTTGTCCAATAGAGAGATTAAGTCTGTCTGCAGTGGAGGAAACCAATGGCGAGGCAAGAATATTTTTGGGGCTGGAAGCATTTGAAGGTCCTGCTGTAGGTTCTGTCGGAAACTCTTCATAGCTGTCTGTCTCAGAACTGGTCGTGCTAGAAAGAAGGGTCTCTGATGTTCTGGCTGTAGCACTCACTTGCTTCACTGATTTATGTTTCTCTTTGCGTTTCTTCTCTTTCTCTAATCTAATGTACTTGCGCTGTACTTTTGATGCATAATCTGCATCTAGCAAACCTAAACATGTTTCTCGTTTTGTTCTTTGATCTTCTAAGAATGAAATATCATATGCTTTCTGAGGCTCAGTTCTCATGCGGTCTTTTTGGATTAATTCAACGGCATTTTGAGAAGAGATGTCAAAAAGGGAATCCATAATTTTCATGAAATTAGAGAGTTCATTTTCAAAGCTTGCTCTTTTTTGTGCTTGATTAAATTATTATGCATTTCTTCTAGATTTAACAGCATCTTCCTGCCTTTAGGGTTTTTACTAATATCTATAGTAGGAATGCATGCTTTTTGCCATATTATTAGTAGCTTCTGTAGAACTTCATTAACAGTAGAATCTTTTGTAACTTTTGGACCCTTATACTGCATTCTCCGTAAATAAATAAAATGGCTTAGAACATCTTTATTGGATGGTAAAACAATTTTAGATGAACTCATAATATCAGCCTGCAAGCGACCAAGAATAAAGTCATGCTGTTTTGTAGCTGTTTGACTCATTTTTTATTTATTTTTCAAATAAAGCAGTCTGAAAAGAAACAATAAGAGTAAAAACAATGCTTGTTTATTAAAATTCAATGTAAAAAAGGATTTTTAAATTTGGATTATACTCACAATATACTCATAAATAATGTAACTTAAGCACCTTATTTTATATTAATACAATAAGGTGCTCTTGGACAAAAGAAAATGAAAATTTTCAAAATTACGTAAATTTCTATCTTAATGAACTTTTCTAATAGAACGTTTGATTCTAAATCATTTTTATTCTATAACATTTTTCGATAAAGTTGATAGTTGTTTAGATATATGGGGTTTTTAGGAAAAGGGGATGGGCAAAATTTCAAGGGGGTGGGGGGGATTCAAAATTTGTTGGATTAGAAAATGCTTGTTAAATCCGTGTTTAGGACATCATTTGGCACATTAGACTCCTGGACCTTGACTTTTTGAAAATGACCCAAAAATGGTACACCCTAGCCTACATTTAGATTCATGGTGAAAAATTGTGCAAACTTTTCTGAGCGCTATTATCTTCAAAATGAAATATACAGGGCGTCCCAAAAAAATGTATACACACTTTAAATACTTATAAAGGCAGTGTTTATTAAAATACATTTCATTTTCAAAATGTAATAGAATCTACAGACATTATTAATTGTTTTGTTAACGCCTGTTTTCAAACTGACGTCCGTTCTGGTCCAGGCACTGCTGATAACGCGAAGCAATGGAATCGCAAACATCACGAAACATTTCGTTTGGTATTTGTGTGCATTCTCGTTCAATGGCTGCTCTCAATTCAGCGACTGTTGCAGGTTTTATAGCGTAGACTTTGTCTTTTAAGTATCCCCATAAAAAAAGTCTAGTGGTGTGAGGTCTGGTAAACGCGGAGGGTATTCTACGAAACCCCTTCGTCCAATCCACATCCACATCGTGCCAAGTACCACTCGCAATACTCCACTCTTCGGTCCGGATCATCTTCATTAATAGCATGGACTAATCTTGGAATGTAACTTTTCCATTGACAGCGCTTCAAAATGCGTTGGACAGACGATTCTGAAATTCCTACCTCACGACTCGCTTGCCGCACAGATTTTCTTGGACTTTGGTGATACGTTTCCAGTACTCTTTCTTGCTTTGTGGGGCTTGTCGATGTCCGTGGTCTTCCGGAACGCTTCTTGTGGACATTCTGAACAGTTCCATCGGCTTCAAACTTATCTCTAATTCGAGTGATGGTAAGTCGCGTTGGTGGATCTGTTTGAAACTCCCTCCTAAACTGTCTTTGCACTTCAACTGCGTTTTCACACTTCCAGTAGCATTTTAGAATGAATTTCCTTTGTTCAAAGCTTAGTCTGACTGCCATTATTAATTCTAATGGGTTTAACTTGGAAAGAAAGAAACATCAATTGAGCTATCAGCTGTTAAAGTGTGTGTACATTTTTTGGGACGCCCTGTATATAAGTATTAAATACTTAATAAATATTATTTCCATAAGGTGATAGCTTGATCATTACGGTACTATTAAATGGATATTAAAAAACTGTTTGCAATATTATATATTCTTAAAAAAGAAAACATTTTATCCATTCTAAAAATATGAATAAAATAAAAAATAGTAAAATAAAATTCAACAAAATAAAGAAATAAAATAAAAATAACTAATTGAAAATGACTATTTTAGTTATCATTTCTCAAAACAATTTTTAACATTTAGCAATTTAAAATAGACTATCAAGATTAATACATCATTTTATCCATTCACAAAATAGGAATAAAATAAAAAAATAATAAAATTCAGTAAAATAAAATATAATCAAAATAGCATTAAATGAAAGTGTCTTTCATTAAAGTATGATTATGATTTCTCCCTACGATCTTTAGCATTTGTTCATTCCAAATAAACTCTATGAAGATTAATACATCCGTCATCATTCAGGTAACTTTTAATTCGCATGAGCATGTTCAAATGATTTTCTTTCAAGCGGTTTCTTAATTTGTTCTTTATAGAATTCATTAAACTGAAATTTTTAAAATTACTTCATTTACTGTCGTGACTCATGACACGCTTGAGCCTGTGCGCATTTTATTTTGCTGTGTGCGCGGGTTTCACAACGCGTGCGCGCGCGCACACGCGCACACCTTAGAGGGAACAGTGCTCCCGAACGATGTTTACGTAATGACAAGGTGCACCATCTTGTTGAAAGACGACGGTGTTTAAAATGCCATCTGAATGAAGCTGGGGCATTTACGTGCTCGTATCGTAACAGCAATTACAAAAATAACCCCTGTCATGCTCCAAAATGTGTTCCGCAATGCTGCTGACAGATTCGAACTCTGTAGAGATACTGATGGTGCTCATGTAGAATCATGTGCTGAAGTATTCATTAAATGTATGCCTTCTATTATATCGTTATTGAATTTTACTCTTTTTGCTACATTTTCACTGAAATAGATAGCGACTTTATAAACACCCTGTATTATAGTCATTATTTAGGTTAACGGGGATGTTAAGTTTAGCATTAGTTCAGAACCTTAACCATGGTCTGAATGAAATTAAATTTAAACACCTTACAAATGTGGTTAATTTACCATTGTAATAATGAGAGAGGAGTGCCACAAACTAGCACAGCGCTTAGGCCAGACTAATAATGCGGCCCATTGCTGTAACTCCTCTATTACTATTACCAATATCATCAGGATTCGAGCCCCGGACTCATATCTTTACTTCCCTTATAGGGAAATGGTGTTGCCAACAGATGAACGTAGACCTGTCCTCCTTTACATGAACATTACCCGTTGACGTAGTAGTACAACAATTCCTTCTTTCAGGTTGGTTGTGGTATCTGCGGTGGTACATTTGGCAAACTGCGTTCTCATCGCCATCGGTACCTTCGAGAGGAAGGTGAAAACCCAATACGAAGTGCCAGAGACCAAAACTGGAAATCATATGCTCTACTGAGTCACTAGAAGTTACGAAATAATTAAGTCATTGAGTAACCGAGTCGGAATCACTAGAGTAATTGAACGAGTTAAGAGTCCCCAGTGACTAACTCGCTGATTCTTAGTTATCGGATCTTATCACCACTGAGTGACTCATTATTTACGCATTTGTTGATTATTTTACTCAGTGGCTCAGATTTTACTGAATAACTGAACGAATCACAAACTTCACTAACAGTTCAAGTATATATATATATATATGTACATTTTACATAGTCGATCATATATATTCGATCGTAATATCGCTCAATGTGTTACATATTTTTTAGGCCGACCGTACACAGGATCGTCTTCAGTCGCAAGACGATCCTGTACGGCGGCTGGCCTTACAGATACATAACATCCCTTTACTCCTTATACTTGCATTTTTTAATTTCTTGCACCTTATTTTCACAATTTCCAACTGTAATCCTTTCTTACACCTTGACTATTTCATACCTCGCATTTTATTATATCTATTACACCTTTTAACAAATTTGCACTTTTTAAGAAAGTTCACACTTTTTCACACACAATTATAATATTCGTTAAACGGTGTGCATTTTTCACACACTATAGGTTGTGTCTACCACTTATTCACACACCTAACATTTACTCTCGTATTTTTTCCACACTTCTCAAAGTTCTTACTCAAAACTTTTCTTACGCCTTAACCAACTTTCTCGCGTCATATGTATCGAGAAAAATATATGCCATTTTTATGCCACAATGTCCTTTTTTTTTTCAAAGAAAATTCTTCACAAAAAAGAAAATTGTAAAATCAAACATTTTCACTTTTACCCAATTTCTTTTTATCAGTTTTCAAATAATTTTTTGAGTTTTGTGGAGTACAGCCGCCTCGAAAAATTCGATGACGTCACACCCATAAATGGGGTAGAGTACCGAAGTTGGGCAAAATTTCTTGAAAAAAGAAATAAGAATTTTTCTTTGGCTTTATTTTTAATTTAATTTTTCTAGAAAACTCGATTGCTATTACTACTTAAAAAAAAAAAATATAATATATACATATATATATACACACACATTTAACTGCAATGACCACGCAGTATATTAATGTATAGAGGAGCGTTCTGCACACGAGGAAGAGAAATAACGAACAAATGAAAAATGAGGTACCCCGCCCGGGAATCGAACCAGGATCTTCCAATTGCCGGTCAGATATGCTATCCACTACACCACAGGCCTCGATCAGTCAGAAGTCGTAATTCTCCTACATAGGGCAGAATTACGACTTCTGACTGATCGAGGCCTGCGGTGTAGTGGATAGCATATCTGATCGGCAATTGGAAAATCCTGGGTTCGATTCCCGGGCGGGTACCTCATTTTTCATTTGTTCGTTATTTCTCTTCCTCGTGTGCAGAACGCTCCTCTATACTTACGTCGTTTCTATATATATATATATATATATATATATAATATATATAGTATGACCGCAAAATGGGAGTGCAAAAATGTTGCAGAGATAAAAGATCAATGTTGCAATGGGGGGGAGTGGGTATGCAATGAAGGGGGAGAGGGGAGGATGACCTCCCCCCCAAAGGGATTGCCTTAACCAGGGTTGCCAGATTCGCCCATTTGGGGCCAAATTTCACAAATTTGGCCCATTTGAAGTGTGTTTGGCCCCAAACCTAGTTTTGGCCCTTTTTGCAAATGTATCCCAATCCCAATTATTTAGACCAAACAGAGGCACAATATAGAAAAATTAACTTTGTCAACTGGAAAGTAGTAGTTTTTGCAGAATCTATTCCTAATGATGCTGCGAAATTTTGGAAAAGTGTTCTCAAACATGGTAGTTTCAATGAACTTGCTCTTTATGCACTCCAATGTTTAGTTACAACTGCATGGTAAGGCTTTTTCATATAATTTACTAGCGGAGTGCTGCCCCTTTTTGACTTTTTGGCGGCTTTGGCCCTTTTTGATGCTCAATCTGGCCCCAGGAGATAAAAAAAAAAGTCTTGCAACCCTGGCCTTAACCTGGGAGAGGAGGAGGAGGAGGTCTTTGGGGGAGAAGGTGGGATGTCCTTACTCCCCAAAAGGGAAACCTAAGTTAAGTCTTAACTGAAGAAGGAAGGATAGTTCTTTACTGCACCGAAGTTCGCATCATTCTGGCCGCTCCGAAGCCAAGCGGGTCTTATTTTGAGGAGGGTAGATTTGCCAGATACCATTTTTATTTTAATTGTTCAGGTATACCCTATTTGGGAGAGTTGCCAAATACCTCTCTCTATTTTAATTCACACGAACTTTCTCCTTAAAGAGAATTAATTGTTAAAACAATATTAATAAAAGAAATACATTTAAAGTGAATTAAATAGAATTTAAATACACACGCTTAATCTTCTACAGTTGTCAGGTACCACCATTTATTCTAATTCACACGATTTACCAAAGCAGGTGAATTTTCTCCTTAAAGTTATTCAACAAGAGAACTAATTATTTTAGCAGTAAAAGAAATACATCTAATCTGAACACGAGTTCAAAGCAAGTGGACTTTCTCCTTAAAGTTATTGAGAACTAATTATTTTAACATTAAAAAAAATACATTTAATCCGAAATAAATAAAACATCATTACTTCATTCTGTTTATTTAGACGAAGAAATATACATTGGAATAATCAAAAAAACTAAAAATAAAAAATATAAGATATACGAAACGTATAATCGTCAAAACGTTAATACTGAAAATCATTACACGCCTTTTTATATATACCAGATGTGCCATAAAAAAGGGTACATTTTGAAAAGGCTATAAAATCAACATTTGTCATATAATTTCAATAAAACTTCTACACAATAAAATATATGTATTTATCTATATGCAAACAAGTTTGCTGACTAAAATATCAAATAATTCAAATTCTACCAACATTTAACGAAAGAGTATGATTTTTCTACTTAACATGCAAAAATTATTAAACCTTTTTAATATTTTTTTTTTATAAAAGTAATTTTTAACAAAATTTACCCTAAATTAATAAAAAAATTGTTCGAAATGCTTTCCCTCCATTTCAATAACTTTTTTATTGTTGGCCGAAATTCATCTTTGGCTCGATTTACTTGTTCCTGTGGAAGCTCTTCCCATTTTTGAATGATGATCTCGCGTAAATGAAATGAGCAACATCTTTTATCCTAGTCCTGTAGACTCGCTCTGCTAATTTCTCCCATATTCCGGCCAAGAATAAAAAGTTATTGAAATGGAAGGAAAGCATTTCGAACAATTTTTTTATTAATTTCAGGTAAATTTTACGTTAAAAATTAGTTTTATAAAAAAATATTAAAATCATTTAATAATTTTTGCATGTTAAGTAGAAAAATCATACACTTTCGTTAAATGTTGATAGAATTTGAATTATTTGACATTTTAGTCTGAAAACTTGTTTGCATATAGATAAATACATGTTTTAGTGTGTAGAAGTTTTATTAAAATTAAATATGTTGATTTTATAGCCTTTTTAAAATGTACCCTTTTTTGTGGCACACCCGATATAATAAAAATAACAAGAACGGAAAGAGCATCGGAAAGAAGCAAAATCGAAATTTTTCTGATTTCCAATTCATAAAATACAAAAGTACAATGCTATCTATGCAAGCATGCATTTCATTCGAAACTTGTAGAGAAGATTTTTCAATTTTATGTTTCCGCTACAGCTACCACTATTAAGTTTTCTGAACTCCAATTAGTAACTTTTTACAAATGACTAAGTTATACACTAATATTAAAAGGATGACTTTACAAACCCGACTTCTATTGCATAAGCAAAACTTTTAGAACATTCATTACACACCTTTATATATATATATAATTATACAATAAACACCAATATAAATATTTATTTAAACATTATTCTGCCTATTTATTTTCTTTCAAAGCGTCTCTGGAAGAAAATTCTGAGCAGGTGCGTCTTACGCTAGCCGCCACATCTAATCTGAATTAAATAAAACAACATTACTTCATTCTGTTTATTTAGACGAAGAAATATATTTGAATGATTAAAAAAAAAAAAAAAAGAATATAACCAATATATCAGTACAGGAGAAATACACACAAAATTATGTTAAATAAATAAATACATGCACTTCAACGCATAAAATAAAAATAAGAAATACAAAACGTATAGCCAATAAATATAGCAGTACAGTCGAAATATATATATTATATATATATATATATTATATATATATACAATTATGTTAAATATATAAATACACTCACTTTGTTTTCAAAACACTAAACTAACATTTAATCGAGTTTACAATCACATCTTTATTGCATTGCACTACGCGGATCATTCACACCGTGCGTACACCTATCTCGTGTACACATTATATATATGTCAAACTCGAACTATTTATTTGCAAATTCAATGAAAGACATGAATAATACCCTATCAAATTTTCTGAAATCCACTTAATAATTTCTTTTTTTAAACTTTTTATGAAAAATTCTTGTTTCCAGTCTCTGTTGATTTAAAAAGAAAAAATATACTATTCTAAATATTGCATCTGATGTTTTAAACAATACATTTAAAACTATTTGCATTAGTGTCACGGGCCCGGGAGCAAAACTTATTTACGAGCCCCTAACAAAATTTTTATTATACATTTATATTGCTTTTCTTTGCATTATTTATTTAGCATATATTTAAGAATTATGATACTAATTGTACGCATGGAGGCATAGAAGGCAAAAGATTATGCAAAATATTGAGCTTTAAAAAGGATACCGTGAAATAGTTACGACAACATCAGAACTTGACTTTTCTTGCCTTTCTTTCAGCAAATTCGTTAATTAAATCCTCCAAGTTAATATTTCTAGCTTTTTATTTTTCATTTGATATAATTGAGAGTCCACTTAACCTTTTTTCATTCATAGAATTTCGAAGATAGTTCTTTATTAGTTTAAGCTTTGAAAACGATCTCTCTGCACTTGAAACTGTCACAGGAATTGTGAGGAACAATGTTATGGCAGTCACAAGTTTGGGAAAACTTGAGCACAGAGTACTGTTGTCTTTAATTAAAAATGAATATAGCTCATGGATTGTAGTCATTTTTTTCAATGTCTGTTTTTTAAGCACATTCGAAAAGAGTAATTGACTTGGAAATTCGGAGGAAATATCATTTTTATATTTATTTACTAGCTTTGTTGCTCGCTCAAATAACTTCTCATCACTTGTTGAAACTAGATTTACAGGAAACAAAATGTTGAAATGATATGCTACATCCTTAAGACCGCAAAACCTATTTCTCAACTGAATGATTATGACATCTAGGCTTCTATAAAATACATTTACTTTAAAGTTACTTTCATTGTCACATAGCCTCTGGTCTTCACATAGTTCATGAAAATGTCCGTTTACTTTTTTAACACGTTTTTGCCGAAATTTAGCTTGAACTCCCCATCTATTAGCTATTTGTATTGCTGAATTTTTAATGTCATTAAAGTTGTTTCTAACAACCGCTAAAGATTCTATAGCATCATGCAATATCTTCAATGCTTTGTCTAGCACCATTTGTTCACTTTGTAGGGTTTTTGACACTGCATTAATAATTTCCAACAATTTGGTTTGAAATATTATTATTAGAAAAATAAAAGTATACTTTAAAGCTTGCATTCTATTAAGTACTTTTCGCCGATGTTCAGGATTTAATACAGGTTTTAAAATAGATTCAATTTCAACAATTCGTCTCTGAAATCTTAATCTGTTCCGAAATACCCTATTCTAAATATCGCAGCCGGTGTTTTAAACAATACATTTAAAACTATATCCGTAAGAACTAAACTGTAACAATAGCACTTCTTTTCTTTGTAAAGACCACATAATTTCATGCACAATAAATACAAAAATATGGAAAAATTCACCATATATATATATATATATATATTATTAGGGTGTCTCTTATTTTCGAAGTGTTGATTTATTTAGGTTGCGCCCCCTCAACCAGTTCCATTGGTTGAAAAAACATCACATAAAATCTTTTTTGGATTGAACAATTTTTAGAGGTCGCCCCCGCTTATTAAAGTTCATAAAATATAGCTATTATTTATGCAATTAATATTTGAAATTACTAGCAGTTGTCAAGTATACTAAACATATGTTTTTAATTAATCAATCATCATATTTATGATGAATTCAATTAAATGAATATATTAGAGATAATTGTCAAGTTTGTAGCTGAAAATATTGCTTGATAAGCTCAACCTGTTTAAACATGTTTCTTCAAGAATGCTCCAGATTATGTTGCAATTGTTTATTTGTCATCATTCAGTGTTCTGCTGTCATAAGTAAAAGGTGTGTAACTGTGTATCACTATACTTCTTTGTTGCTATTATCAGATAATAAACTGTTATTTATATTTTTCACTATTTATACCGATTTTGTTATTAGTGTTTGAAAAAAATTTAATGAATTTAATGAAAAAATTAGAATTTATGCTCTTATACACATATTATGAAGTTTTAAACAATGTTGCTATTTGTCACAAAGAATTTAATTTAGTTCAATGGAAATTTTACCTGACATGTGTTTCATGATCTGTGTTTCTATCAGTGGCGTCACTAGAGGGGTGCGAGGGTTTTTTGTGCAGTTTGAGCAGAAATTTATTATTTTTTATAAAAATATCCCTGTAGTTAGTTATAACAAAAACATTTTTCGTAAGCCCAGCTTACATGTATCAATATACCTTCAAGGTGGTTAAAACTATGCTAATTTACTTTTTGAACCTTCTAATGCGCTCCGGTCAGAGCTGTCATTATTACCCAATTACAATGACGCTTCGAATCACGTGGTTTCGTCTGCACGCTCTACAAGCACGCGCTGTTGTTTTCGTTGCTGCTGGTGTTTTTATAGTCGCTGATTTTGTTAAATTTTCTGTTGTTTTAGCTACAATATTGTGGTAATTAGTATTTGTGAACCTATATCAATAACTTTTTTGAGAATGAAGTAATAATTAAAGGAAAAGAAGAAGAAAAATTAAAAAAAGGCGGCCTCTCAGTTGTTGCACTCAAATTTATGAGTATATTTCCATATGCATTTGTCTACAACTTCTACATTATTTGGGCCGTTATTGATTATGCAAACCTAATCCATTAATGTATCTCATGTAACGGTAAAGTTTAACGTTAAAATGAACATAATTTTGATGTAGTTCTTAAACGTTTTTACTTCGAATTCTATTGTTTTCTTACCGAATTTTCACTTTAACCACATGAAACTATGTAAATATAAATACATTTAGGCTGTGCGTATGATATTGTAATTTAAAGGAGTAATTTTAATTTTGCTAGTTGTTTATGTCATTACTATTGCCATTACATTCAGTGATATACGGGAATTACGATTTACGAGTAACATTAGTACAAAAAACATTACTAAGGATTCTGTATGGTCTGGTACGGGAGGAGGTTCCATCAAAAACTGTTCTTCTCAAAAAATAACCATCAATGAGGTCGCACCTTAAAATACACCATATTGTATAATCATTGTATATTAAATAAATGTTGTATAAGGAAATAATGCTAATTAAAGTAATTAAGTATGTAAATAGCACTGGCATTTTGAATTTATCTCTATATAATAAACTATGGTTTTTTTTTGTAGCAATGCTTCATTGCTGATTCTATATAAAAAAAGAGCCAGGAAGGATTTTGGATAGGAGAAAAAGGATTGGGATAAAGCAGGATTGAGGACCAAAGGATGGATTATAACATCAAGGATAGGTTAGAAAAGGATCAATGATAAATAAGAAGGCCTATACTTATAAAAACGAAAAACTAAAAAAGAAGGAAGGAATTGTGTATAATGAGCATAATCATATGTCAGGAGCTATTATGCCATGGTCACCATTTTTATTAGCCGGGGGCGACCCCTAAATATGAGCCAATTTGTGTCAAACTTTCAAGTTTTAGTTTTTATGCTAAATGGAACTATTTTAGGGGGCGCAGATAAAATAATTCAACATTTCAATTTTTGACTACCCAATAAGAGAGACCCTAATATATATATATATATATATATATATTGTCCTACTTCTTGAGTAAACACGAAGCTTGAGAAGCCGATTCCTAATTCATCACATTGCTACAGACGCATTTTAAAAACGTGGACTTCTTATAATTCTCGTATTCGTGTAGATTCCCTTAAATATTGAAATCTCTACGTTGGAGGTGAAACTTGTACAAATAAATAAATAAATCACACCATTTTAAAATGCACTTTTCATGTACGGTCACCAAAGAATTTCGACGAGTTAAAATACGTGGCTTTTTGAAGTTTTCGCATTTTCTTCGTGGCTTAGAAATGTAGAGAAAAAATATTTTTAATTCACTTCTGAAGTAAACGCCGCTTAACATTGCGTTTTCTCTCTCGTTAGACTATTTTCCAAACCACATTCGATATTTTAAACTGTACAGAAAAGAATAGTTATTTTTGTATTTCGCATCTCGGAGAACATCACCTGACAGATACATGCATTCCCCATAATAAAGGTGTTTGTTTTTTCCGCAGATCATTATATAAGATAAACGCCCATACGCGACACATTTCTTCTTTGGAAGTGAAACAAAATCTTATATATCAATGAACTTATGCTTGCGGAATTTCATCCCGAAAGCATCTATTTACTTTTGTCAATCCTGTATGTCTTCACGAGCTAAACACATTTTAATGTCTTTTCTGCCATTTTAATATTCATTCTATTAACTAAAGTACGAGACGCACTATTTTCCGATAGAGTTAGGAACATAATTGAATTAAACAGGTCACTTCGGAATACGTACTAAAAAAAATAAATAAAAAAATTCAAACTATGAAACCATAACGATGTAAGAAAGCAATCAATTTCCAGAGTGTAACTATTACTAATACACAAAAATCCAAAATTGTACGCTTATTGGGAGTTTTTTTTCTTCAACCGTTCTTCTATCTCTCTCTCTCTCTATATATATATATATATATATATATATATATATATATTGGTTATTAGATTAAAGTAAACACACCATTCGCTTAATAGGGGCTGTCATACTATTTAAATTTGTAGTGAAATACTGCTTCAAACTTAGTCTATTCAATCTCGCAAGATTCATATATATATATATATTTATATATATATATATATATATATATATATATATATATATAAAAACTGAAAACCATTAAATGTTACATTTATTTCTGTATTTAAAAAGGCCTATTTTAGTTAAACTTATTTCTAGATTCTACACCTGTCTACAAAATAGTTGTTTTCAATAATGTAATTACTTATTTTCTGTATAAAAGCCTGCAGAAAGAGATGAGATCGTGGATTCGGCTCCCGATTACGCAGGCTAATATTACAGGAGCTTATTCCTGTGTGATCCAAAAATGAGCTCTTTGTTCTCTCCATAACATTGAGACCGAATTTATTTATTTATTTATTTTATTATATATATATATATATATATATTACACACAAACAGTGGTGTAGTGCTGTGGGAACGGCGTTCCCTTACTTTCTTTGGTAGACGGAACGGCGTTCCCTCACTATTTCAAATAAATCCGAACTTACAAATCTCTAACGTCATGAAATTTTAATTCCCACCCCTAGAAGAAATATGAGAAAATCATTAACTGCTTCATTTCTTTTAGCTTCGACTGAGGCAATGCTAGCCTATAAAGATCTGGTGAAACAGTCACCACGGCGTACCAGTTGTTAACTTTTTTTTAGTTAATCATTCCAGTTGTTAGCTATTTTTATTGATCGTACTGGATGTCGTATATCTAATGACACTGGAAATACTGCATCGTCAACCTTGGAATATATCCTAATATCCACTGCATATGACCTCAAAATATCCCTGAAATTGGTCAGATTTCAAAAGATTTCCCGGGGGGCTTACAGTGCCCCCGGACCCCCAGCTGTAAGCTGTATGGGCTCGCCGCGCTCGCCATTGTCCGCCCCGCATCTGAGTAACACTTTCAAAATGCGTTCCCTCACTTCTTTATTTAGCACTACACCACTGCACACAAATATACAGGGTGGGCCGTAAGTTTCCATACATAGGAAAAATTAAACGTTTGTTTTTATGTTTCAGATACCCTAAGAATATGCGTTTGACGAAAGAGCAACGAATTGAAATCATACTGATGGCTTGGTCGGGAAGCAGTCGCATGGTTGCAATGAACTTTAACAGACAACATGGAACGAACATCACACACGACACTGTGGCAAAACTTATTAACAAGTTTCAGAAAACTGGAAATGTTGCAGATCAACCGCGAAGTGGTCCAAGACGTACAGCCACCGATGAAGAGACAACAGCTACGATACTTACAGCGCTTACACGGAGTCCCAGAAAAAGTACACGACGGTTGTCTGCAGAAAGTGGTGTCAGCAGATCGAGTATCAGGCGCATTTTGAAAGCAAACATATGGCATCCATACAAATTGCATATGGCACAGCATTTGAGTGAAGACGACCCGGATAGACGGATGGAATTCTGTGAATGGGCATTAACCAAAGTGAACGAGGATGCAAACTTTTCAACTAAGATCTTGTTTACTGATGAAGCAAATTTTTACGTCAATGGAGAGGTTAATCGGCAAAACATACGTTACTGGAGTAATGCTAACCCTAACTGGCTGAGTCCGACGAAGATGCAAGGTGCCGGTAAAGTGATGGTGTGGGCCGGGATATGGGGACAGAATTATTGGACCAATTTTTGTCAGTGGAAATCTTAATGCCGAAAGGTATCTTAACATGTTGCAAGAAGAGATTTTCCCATCCCTGCTAAACGAGGAAGGTAACTTCCCAGTTTACTTCCAGCAAGATGGAGCTCCACCTCATTATGGTCTTCACGTGCGTCGGTATTTGGATCAGCAGTTTCCGGATGCTTGGATTGGTCGGCGTGGTCCTGTGGAGTGGCCTCCCAGATCCCCAGATCTCACCCCCCTTGATTTCTCTATCTTTGGGGGCACTTGAAGGCCATGGTGTATCAGGAAAAGATACGAGACATAAATCATCTAAAGGAACGTATCACCAACGCCATTACAAGCATAACGTCAACTGTGCTAATGCGTGTTCATCAACAGTGGGGAACACGTATTGAAATGTGTTTTCAAAACAATGGCAACCATGTAGAGCATATTATATAAATAAAAATGGTTGTCCATAAAAAAATGTTTATTTTTCCTATGTATGGAAACTTACGGCCCACCCTGTATATATGTTATGACGTAAATATGCAGTACACTTAATTAAAATTAATTTAGAGCTTAAGTTAGATTTAATTTCCTTGTAACGACAGATGATCAAATCACGGAGAACCCTGTCAATATCAGTAAAGAACCCTTTGTGTAAAACTGAAGCAGCGAATTCGATTCAAAACCTCGAACGATCTAACATGTATTTTGTTCTAATTTATCCGCTCATAAAAACTGAATGAGTTCAACAACTTTTTTCCCCAATTTACTGGTTTTCATACGATGACGAGAGAGGAACTTCATCAATGTAGTCTTTAAAACGGTTATAGTAAAAAATTTTCTGCATAATTAAGTTTATACAACCAACACTGTGTAAGTTTTCTTTTCGGGTAAAAAACCCCATATTTTTAACAAACATTGTTTATTTTAGTTACAAATGATGCTTTTTTTAACAATAAATATGTAATGTGTGGCGTTTTCATCCTTCAATGTATTTCTTCATCTCTCCACGGCTACGTTGTAGGCAATGTCGTAACTCCGCTGATCAGCGAAGTTAAGCGACGTTGGATCTGGGCAGTAGTTGGATGGGTGACCGTCCTCCGCATCCAGATAATGTGCAAACTCTCTAACAAGACTTTACATTCAGTGAAGAGGGAAGTAATCTATTTATTTTTTATTGATTACATATGTAGAACTAATTAAGCTCGACATTCTCCTCAATTATTACAGTGAACAAACTCGAGTCCGCTTGCTCATAACCCGATTCCTCTCTCCTCAACATTGGCACGCGCGGAGGGTCAGCAATCGGGGGTTCGTTCCCTGAAGGAGGACAAACATGGCTCAACCTGAAGTCCTGAACGGGAGGTTTCCATCTTTCGTATAGCCACTCGAACTCTGAACCTGACAACAGTAACGGAGTGTTCGAAAATTCCAAAGGGCTTACGTTGCATGTACTCAACGAAAACGTTGCAGGGTCCTCACCACTCATATCGGAAAAATCTAGCCCAAAGGTTGGAAAAATAGATATGCTAAATCAGGATTAAACATACGAAACATATTCTTAAATATACGTGATTTAATTTCCAAGAAACTACCACATCTTTTGAATATGAATTATATCATTTTATATAGAAAAAAGTTGACCGAACTGTTGATTTTCATAAAATTAACATTGTAGTTTGAAAGAGAGGCTCATACCTTGCTTTCTTTGTGGAATGTCTCTCTCGTGGCCTGCGCGATGAATGCCTTGCTCTAACCGGTGTTGAAGTGGATGGATATGACCCATCAAATATACGGCCCGAATAGCCGAAATACAATGTAGTAATAAACCGAAATTTCGTTACTAATAAATCATTTTTACGTAAGCGTAAATAGCATCAGCGCAACAATTAATGCTCGAAATAATAAACAGGTGGCTAATATGTACTTTGCTTTAAGGCGGTTAGTTTAAAACACTGTGCTATACTTCACATAAAACCTTTCCAAATCGAGTAACTAATTAAAATATATATGCAAAAATTCAACGTTGTGTGTTCTGAAAAGGGAGAGTGACAGTATATAGGGCAAGAATCAGTATTACTTAATGTTTCTCTTCAAGAAAATAGACATTTTATGAAATGACAATTGACTCGTGTTCATTTATTAATCAATGGAGTAATTAAAGTAACAGATATTCAATACGGTACATATAATAATAAACATCTTTACGACAGTATTTCCAAACGCTTTATTAAGAAAGTATTAACTAATCTCGATAGGTTCCTGACACACCTATGCCTCCGCTTCGTGTACCTATTGGCTGCGTAAACTCCACTCTCCTCGTCGCTTAAATCGGCAAAATAATATGCATCATCAGTATTCCAGCAACTGTAAAAAGGTTGTAATAACTATACACACTCTGAAATATACATAATTGCGTTGTTTGTCCTTAAAAATGTTAGCTACATGAAATGAATCATTTGCATCTACTACAGAGCGAAATAAAATTACATCAGTATGCGGTAAATAATTTTTTTACAAATTAATTTTTTAATTTCTAGAATAATCATCATCATTACATAAAAAAACAATGGTTAGAATGATCAGTCACTACAAAAATGTATGCAATGATATAACAAATATAGCATTCAGCTACAATTTCGTTATGATGAAGATGTAATTTTGACAAGGAAAAAATCAACAAACCTTTCTTTACATTCATTGTTGTGGAAGGCAGCCATGTTGTTCCAAGATCCTGCTTCAACTGTGACAATTAATGAACTGTTATAATTGCGGGGCCGGTCAATATGCCTATAGTAACTTTGCTGCCACGCCCACACTTAGTTGAGATACGCTCCTTCAGTCACGGGAGAGACCCAATAGGTCTATATATATACACATACATATATATACACATACATATATATATATATATATATATATATATATACATATATATACATATATACATATACATATACACATATATATATATATACATATATACATATACACATATACATACACATATTAGGGTTATGACTAATTTTGTCATAAATATTGTTTCCTGTATCATCAATCGATGAACTTTTGCTTGAAAACAATAAAAAAGGGCCCAATTCTTCAGAATTAAAAACAAATGTCACCCCGAAAGCAAATATAGTATATTAGTATATTCGAGACATCTGCATTGCACCATTCTAGATTGGTTACCTAGTATTTTCTTGAATATTCCGGAATATTCCAGAAATACACGTGTCTGCCTTAAGCCACGCCCTCTCTGGCCTCTATATAAGTGTTGCCGGATGAGGGTCTCGCGCATTCGCTCCTCAGACAGTACATATTAGTCACCTGTTTATTATTTCGAGCATTAATTATTGCGCCGATACTATTTACGCTTACGTAAAAATTATTTATTAGTAACGAAATTTCGGTTTATTATTACACTGTATTTCAGCTATTCGGGCCGTATATTTGATGGGTCATATCCATCCACTTCAACACCGGTTAGAGCAAGGCACTCGTCGTCGTCAGCAGATGACACGCATTTCCGAAAGAAAGCAAGGTATGAGCCTGTCTTTAAAACTACAATGTTAATTTTATGAAAATCAACAGTTCGGTTAACTATTTTCTACATAAAAAAATATGATTCATATTCAAAAGATGTGGTAGTTTCTTGGAAATTAAATCACGTATATTTAAGAATGTTTCGTATGTTTAATCCTGATTTAGTATATCTATTTTTCCAACCTTTAGGCTAGATTTTTCACATATGAGTGGTGAGGACCCTGCAACTTTTTCGTTGAGTTCATGCAACGTAAGTCCTTTGCAATTTTCGAACACCCCGTTACTGTTGTCAGGTTCAGAGTTCGAGTGGCTATACGAAAGATGGAAACATCCCGTTCAGGACTACATGTTGAACCATGTTTGTCCTCCTTCAGGGGACGAACCCCCGATTCCTGACCCTCCGCGCGTGCCAATGTTGAGGAGAGGAATCGGGTTATGAGCAAGCGGATTCGAGTTTGTCCACTGTAATAATTGAGGAGAATGTAGAGCTTAATTAGTTCTACATATGTAATCAATAAAAAATAAAGAGGAGATTACTTCCCTCTTCACTGAATGTAAAGATCTTGTTAGAGAGTTTGCACATTATCTGGATGCTGAGGACGGTCACCCATCCAACGTCGCTTAACTTAGCTAATCAGCGGAGTTACGACATTGCCTACAACGTAGCCGTGGAGAGATGAAGAAATACATTTAAGGATGAAAACGCCACACATTACATATTTGTTAAAAAAAAAGCATCATTTGTAACTAAAATAAATTTGTTAAAAATATGAGTTTTTTCCCTGGAAAGAGAAAACTTTTACACAGTGTTGGTTGTATAAACTTAATTATGCAGAAATTTTTTTTACTATAACCGTTTTAAAGACTACATTGATGAAGTTCCTCTCTCGTCATCGTATGAAAACCAGTAAATTGGGGGAAAAAGTTGTTGAATTCGTTCAGTTTTTATGAGCTTCGGATAAATTATAACAAAATACAGGCAAGATCGTTGGAGGTTTTGAATCGGGTTCGCTTCTTCAGTTTTACACAAAGGGTTTTTTACTGATATTGACAGGGTTCTCCGTGATTTGATCATCTGTCGTTACAAGGAATTAAATCGAACTTAAGCTCTAAATTAATTTTAATTAAGTGTACTGCATATTTTATACAGAAAATAAGTAATTACATTATTGAAAACAATAACTATTTTGTAGACAGGTGTAGAACCTAGAATTAAGTTTAACTAAAATAGACATTTTTAAATACAGAAATAAATGTATCATTTAATGGTTTTCAGTTATATATATATATATATATATATATATTATATACTATACTGAATCTTGCGAGATTGAATAGAATGAGTTTGAAACGTATTTCACTGCAATTTAAATAGTATGACAGCCCCATTAAGCGAATCATGTGTTTAATCTAATAACCAATATCTAAAAAAAAAAAAAAATATATATATATATATATATATATATATATATATTATATTATATTATATATATATAGAAGAACGGATGAAGGAAAAAAATTCCCAATAAGCGTACAATTTTGGATTTTTGTGTATTAGTAATAGTTACACTGTGGAAAATGTACATGAGAGAGATATCGAATGCACGAAACAGCAACAAGGATATTAGTTCTTATATACATATATAGAGTAGCGCCAGTAATTATCTGAAAACTTTATTGATTGCTTTCTTACATCGTTATGGTATTGCAGTTTACTGTAATAACTATCGAGACTTCATTCGTACTAAATTGGTATTAAGTTGATTGAAGATCTTCTAGGAAGAAATGGAAAAGCTACAAATGTTTTCTCAGACCTGTTTCATAGTTTGAAAAACGTTTTTTTTTGGGGGGGGGGAATACGTATTCCGTGATGACATGTTTAATTCAATTATGTTCCTAACTATCCGAAAATAGTGCTTCTCGTACTTTAGTTAATAGAATGAATATTAAAATGGCCGAAAAAGACATTAAAATGTGTTTAGCTCGTGAAGACACACCGGATTGACAAAAGTAAATAGATGCTTTCGGGATGCAATTCTGCAAGCATAAGTTCATATATATATATATTAGCTATTTGTATTGCTGAATTTTTAATGTCATTAAAAATGTTTCTAGCAACCGCTAAAGATTCTATAGCATCATGCAATATCTTCAATGCTTTGTCTAGCACCATTCGTTCACTTTGTAGGGTTTTTGAAACTGCATTAATAATTTCCAACAATTTGGTTTGAAATATTATTATTAGAAAAATAAACCTATACTTTAAAGCTTGCATTCTATTAAGTACTTTTCGCCGATGTTCAGGATTTAATAGAGGTTTTAAAATATTGTTTCAACAATTCGTCTCTGAAATCTTAATCTGTTCCGAAATACTCTATTCTAAATATCGCAGCCGATGTTTTAAACAATACATTTAAAACTATATCCGTAAGAACTAAACTGTAACAATAGTACTACTTTTCGTTGTAAAGACATCACATAATTTCATCCAGAATAAATATATAGTGTCCTACTTCTTGAGTAAACACGAGGCTTGAGAAGCTGATTCCTAATTCATCACATTGCTACAAACGCATTTTAAAAACGTGGACTTCTTATAATTCTCGTATTCGTGTAGATTCCCTTAAATGTTGAAATCTCTACATTGGAGATGAAACTTGTACAGTAAATAAATTACACACACACACGCACCTCATTTCAAAATGCACTTTTCATGTACGGTCACCAAAGAATTTCGACAAAAGATAATACGTGGCTTTTTGAAGTTTTCGCATTTTCTTCGTGGCTTAAAAATGTAGAGAAAAAATATTTTTAATTTACTTTTGAAGTAAACGCTGCTTAACATTGCGTTTTATCTCTCGTTAGACTATTTTCCAAACCACATTCGATATTTTAAACTACAGAAAAGAATATTATTTCTGTATTTCGCATCTTGGAGAACATCACCTGACAGATACATGCATTCCCCATAATACAGGTCAGTTTGTTTTTTCCGCAGATCATTATGCAAGATGAATGTCCATACGCGACATTTCTTCTTTAAAAATGAAACAAAATCTCTCACTGTATAATATATATATATATATATATATATATATATATATATATATATTTATTATACAGGGAGATATTTTATTTCATTTTAAAGAAGATGAATGTCCATACGCGACATTTCTTCTTTAAAAATGAAACAAAATCTCACTGTATAATATATATATAATATATATATATATATATATATATATATATATATATATTATACAGTGAGAGATTGTTTCATTTTTAAAGAAGAAATGTGTATGGACATTCATCTTGCATAATGATCTGCGGAAAAAACAAACTGACCTGTATTATGGGGAATGCATGTATCTGTCAGGTGATGTTCTCCGAGATGCGAAATACAGAAATAAATATTCTTTTCTGTACAGTTTAAAATATCGAATGTGGTTTGGAAAATAGTCTAACGAGAGATAAAACGCAATGTTAAGCAGCGTTTACTTCAAAAGTAAATTAAAAATATTTTTTCTCTACATTTTTAAGCCACGAAGAAAATGCGAAAACTTCAAAAAGCCACGTATTAGCTTTTGTCGAAATTCTTTGGTGACCGTACATGAAAAGTGCATTTTGAAATGAGGTGCGTGTGTGTGTAATTTATTTACTGTACAAGTTTCATCTCCAATGTAGAGATTTCAAAATTTAAGGGAATCTACACGAATACGAGAATTATAAGAAGTCCACGTTTTTAAAATGCGTTTGTAGCAATGTGATGAATTAGGAATCATTCTCAAGCCTCGTGTTTACTCAAGAAGTAGGACACTATATATTTATTCTGGATGAAATTATGTGGTCTTTACAACGAATAGTAGTACTATTGTTACAGTTTAGTTCTTACGGATATAGTTTTAAATGTATTGTTTAAAACATCGGCTGCGATATTTAGAATAGAGTATTTCGGAACAGATTAAGATTTCAGAGACGAATTGTTGAAACTATTTTAAAACCTCTATTAAATCCTGAACATCGGCGAAAAGTACTTAATAGAATGCAAGCTTTAAAGTATAGGTTTATTTTTCTAATAATAATATTTCAAACCAAATTGTTGGAAATTATTAATGCAGTTTCAAAAACCCTACAAAGTGAACGAATGGTGCTAGACAAAGCATTGAAGATATTGCATGATGCTATAGAATCTTTAGCGGTTGCTAGAAACATTTTTAATGACATTAAAACTTCAGCAATACAAATAGCTAATAGATGGGGAGTTGAAGATAAATTTCAGAAAAAATGTGGTAAAAAAGTAAAAAGGCATTTTGATGAGCTATGTGAAGACCAGAGGCTGTGACAATGAAAGTAACTTTAAAGTAAATGTATTTTATAGAAGCCTAGATGTCATAATCATTCAGTTGAGAAATAGGTTTTGCGGTCTTAAGAATGTAGCAGGTCATTTCAGCATTTTGTTTCCTGTAAATCTAGTTTCAACAAGTGATGAAAAGCTAGTAAATAAATATAAAAATATTTCCTCCGAATTTCCAAGTCAATTACTCTCTTTTCGAATGTGCTTAAAAAACATTGAAAAAATGACGACAATCCATGAGCTATATTAATTTTTAATTAAAGACAACAGTACTCTGTGCTCAAGTTTTCCCAAACTTATGACTGCCATAACATTGTTCCTCACAATTCCTGTGACAGTTTCAAGTGCAGAGAGATCGTTTCCAAAACTTAAACTAATAAAGAACTATCTTCGAAATTCTATGAATGAAAAAAGATTAAGTGCTCTCTCAATTATATCAAATGAAAACGAAAAAGCTAGAAATATTAACTTGGAGGATTTAATCAACGAATTTGCTGAAAGTCAAGAAAAGTCAAGTTCTGATGTTGTCGTAACTATTTAACGGTATCCTTTTTAAAGCTCAATATTTTGCATAATGTTTTGCCTTCTATGCCTCCATGCGTACAATTAGTATCATAATTCTTAAATATATGCTAAATAAATAATGCAAAGAAAAGCAATATAAATGTATAATAAAAATTGTTAGGGTCCCGTAAATAAGTTTTGCCCCCGGGCCCGTGACACTAATGCAGTTTTAAATGTATTGTTTAAAACATCGGATGCAATATTTAGAATAGTATAATTTTCTTTTTAAATCAACAAAGACTGGAAACAAGAATTTTTCGTAAAAAGTTAAAAAAAAATTATTAATTGGATTTCAGAAAATTTAATAGAGTATTATTCATCTCTTTCATTGAATTCGCAAATAAATATTTCGACTGACATATATATAATGTGTACACGAGATAGGTGTACGCACGGTGTGAATGATCGGCGTGGTGCAATGCAATAAAGATGTGATTGTAAACTCGATTAAGTGTTAGTTTACTGTTTTGAAAACTGAGTATTTATATATTTAACATAATTTTGTGTGTGTGTGTGTGTGTGATATATATATATATATATATATATATATTTCGACTGTACTGCTATATTGATTGGCTATACGTTTTGTATCTCTTATTTTTATTTTGTGCGTTGAAGTATATGTATTTATGTATTTATTTATTTAACATAATTGTGTGTGTATTTCTCCTGTACTGATATATTGATGGTTATATTATTTCTTATTTTTAGTTTTTTTTATCATTCAAATGTATATTTCTTCGTCTAAATAAACAGAATGAAGTAATGTTGCTTTATTTAATTCAGATTAGATGTGGCGGCTGGTCAATACTTCGGGAGGTGATAGTATCGGTCATTGTGAGAAAAAAAGTTCATATGAACATGTGTCTAATTCTGAATTGTTACAGAGATAGAGCCGTTTGAATCTACAAATACAAAAGCATTGTTAATGGTAATCAAGAGAAACCAATTAGTTTCTAACATTTAATGTTTAAACATTGGCATTTTGAATGGTATCAGACTAGCAAAAGGTCGGCGCTACGCGCCGATTTTGCTAGATCTGCGGTGCTTCGGCTGAATTGTGGGCCGACGGCGTATTTTATTTTGAACATCAGTAGCCCTTTATCTAGATATCATTCCTATTCCTCTCACCTTGGGCCTCAGTAATTGGGGTGCCTGCGGCCTTCCAGTTACTGGCAAACCAATTATTCATTCAATAAAACTACAGAAAAGAACGCAGCCATGAAAATCTAAAGCTTCACAAATCTTAATACAATGAGCTCGGATTTGAAGCCTAAGATTTTCATGACTGCGTTCATTTCTATAGTTTTATTGACCAAATAACTGAACCGACAGTAATTGGGGGCCCTTGATCAGTAGCCCTTTATCTGGATGATATTCCTATTCCTCTCACCTTGGGCCTCAGTAATTGGGGTGCCTGCGGCCTTCCAGTTACTGGCAAACCAATTATTCATTCAATAACACTACAGAAAAGAACGCAGCCATGAAAATCTAAAGCTTCACAAATCTTAGTACAATGAGCTCGGATTTGAAGCCTAAGATTTTCATGACTGCGTTCATTTCTATAGTTTTATGGCCCGCCAAATCATAGTTTTCATTGTTTCGAGTGCATCAATAATATTGTTATAGTGTTCCATTATAGTTGTGATAAGCATGATCTTCATGACCGGAATCGATGTTGGTTATTTTTTTTTCCGAGTTTCCCCATTAACCCCACCCCTCTCCCCCACCCTTCCCCCATTACCCCCAAGGGGGGAAGGGGGCTGGCACCTTGCAAAGGATTTACTTTAATTTTTTCTGAGTTTCCCAATTAACCCACCCCCTCCCCTCTCCCCCATTTACCCCACCAATTTTTTTTCTGAGTTTCCCCATTAACCCCACCCCCATTTTGTGCCAAAATTGATTAAAAATGAAGAAATGGGAAGAACTGTACCCCTAAAAAGAGGGGGGCAGGATTTATGTTAGGGAATTTTTTTTTAGCATGGGCACTGCAGAATAAAGAGACGCATCGAATGGTGAAAACCGCATTGTTCTACACCAATTGTAGCGACCTGTAGGTGTGCGCAAAAAAAATGTTACATACATATATATATATATATATATATATATATATTATATATATATATATGGCTTCATTTCTGAAGTAGTATATTAGATACAGAAATGACAAATTTGTTAGTTTACAATACGTCTTCGAAAATCCCTCCGTCAACCTCAATGCACTTTGCAACTCGTGCGCGAAGATCGCGTGTTGATCGTCTAAGTTGATCTTGACGTTCCTATATGCGGGCAGCAGCATCCAAAATGCGCGCCAGCAATTCGTCTCGTGTATCCACCTTTTGTAAACGACTTTTCATCTACCCACACAAACAATAACCTAACGGAGAGAGGTCTGGAGACCTTGGTGGCCATTGAATGGGACCACCGCGGGGGGGAGGAAGAGCTGCGCGAGGATCAGATTCAAAGAGCTCTCTCTCCGTAACCATTCAGAATTAGACACATGTTCATATGAACTTCTTTTCTCACAATGACCTATACTATCACCTCTCGAAGTATTGACCTTTCCTCCTGAAAACACCGTATGTGTGTGTGTGTGTGTGTATATAGGCGTGTAATGATTTTCAATATTAACGTTTTGACGATTATACGTTTCGTATATCTTATTTTTTATTTTTAGTTTTTTGATCATTCCAATGTACATTTCTTCGTCTAAATAAACAGAATGAAGTAATATTTTTTTATTTCAGATTAGATGTATTTCTTTTACTGCTAAAATAAGTAGTTCTCTTGTTGAATAACTTTAAGGAGAAAATTCACCTGCTTTGGTAAATCGTGTGAATTAAAATAAATGGTGGTACCTGACAACTGTAGAAGATAGTGTGTGTATTTAAATTCTATTTATTTAATTCACTTTAAATGTATTTCTTTTATTAATAGTTTTATTAATAATTAATTTTCTTTAAGGAGAAAGTTCGTGTGAATTAAAATAAATGGAGGCATCTAGCAACTCATGTAAGTAAGGTATACCTGAAGAATTAAAATAAAAAATGGTATCTGGCAACTCAACCTTCCTCTATATAAGACCCGCTTGGCTTCGGAGCGGCCAGAATGATGCGAACTTCGGTGGAGTAAAGGACTATCCTTCCTTAGGTTAGGTTTCTCTTTGGGGGTAAAGACCCCAGCTTCTCCCCCAAAGACCTCCTCCTCTCCTCTCTCAGGTTAAGGCAACCCCTTTAGGGGGAAGTCATCCTCCCTTCTCCCCCCGAAGATCCCTCCCCTTCCTCCTTCATTGCATACTGCTCCCCCCTTTGCAACATTGATCATTATCTCTGCAACATTCCTGCACTCTCCCATTTTGCGGTCATACTACTAAATATATATATATATATATATATATATATATATATATATATATTATATACACACCAAATTTTGTAAATTAGTGTAAATATGATAGCAAATTAGGATATTAAGGCCCATTTTCCCTTTTGTTTGAAGCAAGTAATGTATATAATTATTTTTAGCCAATTAATGTTAATTGGCGCTGCCAAACTTAATTAAAAGGTATGAAATATATTCCCTGTTAAGTAATGTAAATATTCTTTGAAATTAATTTAGTCCTCTTTTGAAAATGGATTTTAATATACTCGTTATTTTAGGGGTATTACCATATTTTTATCAATTATTTTTATGAATTAATTAAATGATAATTGTAATTTATAGACAGTTTTACTAAGTTAATCCTTAGATTAAATGTAAGTGAAGATCTACAGATCTACAGAAGCTAAGGCTAACCAAGACCCTAAGATCCACTCTAAGGTTAGCCCGAGAGAAAGGAAAGAGTAGGGGGTTAAGAGAAGAGAATAAGGGGTTAAGTAAGTAGCAACACCTATCACTCGTGGGTTAACATTCATTCAGAAAAAGAGAAAAAAGACTTACCATCATCATCCGCCGGCCACTGCCGACAAGTCAGAAAAATAGTCGGAGAGAATAGGAAAGATTGCAGAACGGTCCTCTACTCCATAGGGAGGTAGAGCCCACTCTGTCGGAAAAAGATGAAAAGAAGTAAAATAAGAACACATTCTTAACTCAAAGCAACACATTCTTAACTCAAAGCAACACATTCTTCCAATTGTTGCAGACCAATCCTCCACTCCATAGGGAGGTAGAGGATGCAGCCCACTAGGCTGGAAAGGCGTGAAAGATGAAAAGAAGTAAAATAAGAACGCATTACAACACATTCTTAACTCAAACACTATCATACCATGCAAACATGCAAACTACAGACATGCAATAAAGAAAAGAAAAAGTATAAAGAAAAACAAAAAAGTGGGCTAATTTTAGTGATGCTCCGGCTCCGGCCGAGCAGGAGTTCCGGCCATTTTAGAAAACCTCCTGCTCCGACCGGAGGTCTCACTAAACTCCGGCCAGCGGCCGGAGGTGCCAAGTACACCAAACTCAATTCTGACAATTTTTAGTTTTAATTCTATAAAACTATAAAACCTCATTTCTGCACCTATTCGAATATTTCAGTTCTCAGATGACTGTAATAATAATTTATTTTATGAGTGATCAGTGACTGTATTAATAATTGATTTGATGTAGGCTACTTTACTCAGCAAGTTTCATAACCTAAGGATATTCTGTTCAATGGGAATTTTTAGAGAAATTAGCACACAAAGCATAGAAAGTCGACTTTTATAAAGTTTAAGTTATTAAAGACTTAATAATTTAAAATAGCAGGGCTATAATATATAAACCCGAAATAGACGAGACGATGGACCACACACACACACACACACACACACACACACACACACACATATATATATATATAATAAAAACTGAAATAAATCAATTGGCCGGAGGAAACACTAAACCGGAGGTTCCGGCCAAAATCTGCCTCCGGTGCATCACTAGTTAATTTACTCAACAAGCTACAATTAAGTTCGTGTTAGTCTAATTTAGTTATTTATTTATTTTTTTGCTGGCATATCACACGCTGGTATTAGACGTCAACATACTCATCCCCGATTACGACCCCCAGAGCTCCTGTTGCCAATTGTTTTTTTATTTTAAACAACGTCAATATTTTTAAAATGTCTATCCAGACGGTTTTTAAACACATTAACGCTGGTAGAGTTCACGACGGGCGCGGGAAGATTATTCCATTTATCAATTACTTTAAATGTAAAGAAGTTTTTAGCGATATTAGTAATGAAACGTCTGCCACGCAACTTAAATCCGTTATTAATCTCATAGTTTCGAGTGAATGCAAGTCTAACTCTTTAATCCTATCTTCATAAGGCTTGTTGCGCGATGACGGAATTAGTTTCGTGGCACGACGCTGAACCCTTTCTAACTTATCAATATCCTCACGCAAATACTGGCACCAAAACTGAACGGCATATTCTAAATGAGGCCTGACTAGGGACTTGTGAAGGGGCAATATAACATCCTTCGATTTAAATTCGAAATTACCCGCTATGAAGCCTAAAAATCCTATTAGCTTTTGCGCAAGACTCCAAGCACTGGTTCCCAACTTTTAAATCCTTAGATACGCGTACCTAAATCTACTTCCTCGTCAACGCTCGCCAACTCTCTATCATCCATCGTGTACGTGTAATTATTGTTACGAGAACCTATATGCAAAACTTTACATTTGTCTACGTTAAATTGCATCTGCCACTTATCCGTCCACTCCATAATCCTATTTACATCGTCTTGGAGCCTATTTCTCTCGTCCTCGTTAACAACCTTACCGCCTATTTTAGTATCGTCCGCGAATTTTAACACGTTACTAGTCAATCTTACATCTATGTCGTTAATGTAAATTATGAATAGCAATGGGCCTAACACTGAACCCTGTGGGGTATTGAAAAATTTATTATTTAGATTGAGATATATTATTTTTATTTAGGTGTAGTATTAAGGTTAAGTTTACTTTAAATAGACTCGGTAATTATAGAAATAATAATGGCCTATTTAGACACTGTCAACACAGCTACAGACTTTTTCACTGTAGGTTGCAGTGGTTTTCAGGTTAAATTTGGTCAGCAGCCAGATTACTAACTATGGTGAAGCTAAATTCATCAAAATTAATTTAGACTTACCAAAAATGAAGTTGCCAGTTGAACGTTACCCTTTCAGTTTCTAACTGATTCATAAGTTTCATTTAGTTTCCAGGTTTTTAAATTTCGTTGTTGTTTTAGGTTATCGTTTAACACACTGCTAGGTTATTTATTTGTAGGGGCTATTTCCCAGACCTAGGTTTTGCAGGTTAAGTTAGGCTAGGGCTGGATTGCCCTTAAGTTTTTGGTTTTAAAGTTTAAGGTTTAGAAGGTTTTATTTAAGTTAAGTTAGGGCTATATTGCCTTTAGGTTTTAATAGGGGCTATAACAGCCATTTAATTATTGAGTTAGGGCCGTTGTAGCCCGGTTCGAGTTTCGTCTAGGTACCTAGTTTTTCTCTTACCTTAGTTATTTTCTTTAACTTACTTGCACCTAGTTCTGATAGGCCTCTATTTAGTTAAACATGGGTTTTGATTAATTGCAGTGGTTATTAATTAAGGATACGATTTAATTAAAGGTTGTTAGATTTGAAGGTTGACTCAGTTTCCCGGTTTGGGTAACCACGAGCATTTTAATTTTTTTGAGAAAAAAGGGGCCCGCTTCATGCGGTCAAAAATTTTCAAGACTGGCCAAAGCTCCGTTTGTCTTTGTCCCAGAAACTTTTTTTTTTCCTTCTTTTTGTTAATTAGGGAAACCCAACTTCACTAGTTGGTTAGAAACGAGGGTTTTTATTTTTATTTATTTTGTTTATATTTTCTTTGGAAATATATGCGGTTATTTCTAACCACTTTTTTCAACATTCCCCCCAAGGGGAAAAATTTACCCAGAATTGTATTCTTGGGAAATTTTATTTTATTTTATTTTTTTTTTTGAATGAAAATGACATGCTCTTCAGAAAAGTTCCTTTTAGGTGAAATATGAAGATGAAAGCGTCTTTTCTGTAGAACGTTGGTCCTAAGTTATAGCTATTTACAATTATTTACAATTTTCTATTTGTGGTCTTCACAAAGATCCACTCTGTATTTTCCTTTGCAGTTCTTCCCGAAATCTAACTGCAGCTTGTCTTTGTGGTCGGGGTTGAGTAGCGGCAGTAGTAGTGTCAGGAGAATCTACAGTTCCTGATTCCGTGGAAGAATTTTCCAGTTCTTCCAGGTCAATATTTGGCTTATCAGTTATTTCCAGTGGGTATAACCGATATATGTGTCTTCTGGAGAGATGACCATTGGGTGTTTTTACAGTTACGTGCCTGATTATGCCATCTTCATCTGGGTGTAATGTTTCAATTACAGCAATCTTCCAGAAGTATTTGGGATTCATAGAATTTTCATCTAAGAGACATAGTTCTCCTACTTTAGGTTCTTTACTTACTGGTTGTTTGTGTTGTTGGTATTCTTTTTCCCTCAAACTACTCAAATATTCGTATCGCCATCTTTTTTGATTTCTTGAGATTGTTTAGCTCCCTTATGAAAGTAATCCAGTATTTTCTTTCTTTTTGTCCTCTGTTGTTGTCATATAATCAGCATCCACCTGATCGTCTTCATTAACTGCTTCTTGGGTATCATTAGTGGTTAAAAAGTTGAATTTGGTATTGTCATACCCAAAAAGCAACTTGAAAGGAGTTAGTAGATCAGAGGAAGGATCTTCATTTGAATTAACATAAGTGAGTGGTCTTGAATTAATTGTGTTCATTATTTCAAGAACAATTGTTTTTAGTTCAGTTAACGGGATTTTTCTTCCTTTTAGGGAGGTATAGAGGGCTCTTTTGACTAAACCCACCATTCTTTCAGCTATTCCTAAGGTTCTGGGTGAATAGGCTGCTGTAAATTTCCACTGGATACCATGATCAGAGAGGTACTGAGACACAAGAACATTTTGGAACCAATGTTTAAGGTAATCTTCAGATCTTTTGAAGGTGGATTGATTGTCTGAAATCAAAACCTTTGGAAGGGAGTAGTTTAAGGACAAATGGTAGAGTTCTCTTAAAAAGGTTTTAGCAGAAAGGTCAGTGCAGATGTGAAGGCTAGTGAATCTGGTGGCGCAGCAAGTGAACAATAATAAGTAGACTTTCATGAATTGGTTATTCTCATCCTGGACAGAAATTGGACCAACATAGTCAAGGGCAGTTTTTTCAAAGGGTTTTTCATAGCTTAAACGTTCCGTTACTAAGGGTCCAGTAGTAGGCACTTCATAAGCCATGGCAAAGTATTTTTGGCAAAACAGACATTGTTTCAGAACCTTTTTAACTACTTGCCTTATTTTGGGGATCCAGAATTCCTGTCTGAGGAAATTGCATGTGGTAGCTAAGGTTGCATGACTGGCTTTTGCATGACATTCAGTTACAATTAACGTTGTTAAATGAGAATTTTCGGGCAGTAGTACAGGATACCTAGCAGAATAGTTAAGGTTAGTTGCATATTTATATCTCCCCATTGTTCTGACTAACCCTTCTTTGTCAATGAAGAGTTTTAGATTCTTTTGCAGCTTTGTTAGGTCCTCAACTTTTGCTCCTTTATTTAGTTTGTGGATTATTTCTTTTTCTTTTGAGAAATGTTGTTGCTGGACTAATTTTAGCCAGTAATTTGTGGCCTTAGTTTTGTAAGCTGTATGATTTTTCTCCAAGACAGCAATTTGTTCTTCCATTGTCAGGTTACATTTCGGGTTATATTTGTGAGTGCGGAAGTACTTTAAGTTTTCTATGAACCGTAGAACATAGGCAGTGATTCTGACCAGTTTTTTCCTGTTAGAGAATCTTTCCATATTTAACAAGGGAGTTTTTTCATTTATTTCTTTACAAGTTGTTTGACACACATTTATTGTTGTCTGTAAGGTTTCTTGGTGGGGGTTAAAAATTAAGTTGGTGGGCCATTCCATCTCATTTCTCAAAAATGTGGGACCATGTTGGTAAAAGTGAAGAAGTTTTTGAAATTTCTTGAAAGATATTGGTCTGGTGAGTAGGTCTGCTGGGTTGTCTTCTCCTGCTACATGTCTGAATTCCAGGTGATGGTTTAAGTTTCTTGTTGCTTCCTGAATGTCTTTCACTCTGTTTTTTACAAAGATTGATTTCATTTTTAGAGATTTTTGAGCAGTCCAATTTAAAGCCACTTGTGAGTCTGTCCAAATTATTGTTTTGAAGAACTTTTGGTTTTCTGAGTTTTCTTCTAGGTAGGTTTCTTTAAGGTATTCTAGGACTTTGGTTCCTAGGCAGATTGCCATTAATTCCAAGTTACAAATGGTCCAATTTTTTGATTTGGGATTGACTCTTGATTTAGCGTAAATTAGTTCGGATTTTCCATTTCCAACTAGATAGCAACTTACTGCATAACCTTCTTGGCTGGCATCACAAAAGATGTGGAGTTGAAGATTTTCCATGAGAGGTTTGGGATTTTCAAAAGCTTGTCTAGGAAAATTCAGAAATTCCACTTTGTTTATTTCTTTACAAAGTTTTTTCCATTCACGCAGCATTTCCAGTTCTAGATATTCATCCCAATTTTTTTTGGTAGCTGTTACTTTCTGCATGAAGAGTTTTAATTTAAACACTAAGGGTGCAACAAATCCAATTGGATCAAACAATGATTGCACAGAACTTAGTATTTCTCTTTTAGTTTTGGCTTCTGAGTTCAAGTTTACCGTTTTTAGATGGAGTGTATCAGCACTTGTGTTCCAACCATATCCTAATAGTTTTACATTTTCTTTATCTTCGGAGAGGCTATGTCATGTTTTTCAAATAGTCCTTGAAGTTCTGAGTGATTAGAGGCCCATTCATATAGCTTCAAATTATATTCAATTAAAGTGTTTACACTATAATTGTAAAGGTCTTTGAGTTCTGAGAGATTGTTGGCATTAATTAAAGCATTGTCCATGTAAAAGCGGTTAGCTAGGTAGTCTGCCACTTGGTTTTGTTGTTCATTAAATATGTGTTGTAGAGATTGTTGTAGTAAAAATGGACTGCTTTTGTTGCCAAAGGTAACTCTTATATTTATAGCAGCTCAGGTTGTTGTCATTTGGAGCCAATTGGGTATTCTTTACCCACAGAATTTTGTGGGCATTGCAGTCAAATTCTGTTTGATATTTAAGTTGTAAATATGCTTTTTGAATGTCCCCAATCATCAAATATTTACCATGCCTTAATTTAATGCACAATTTTGCTAAGTGAGGTAGGAGTGAAGGGCAGTCCTCAGTAGCATCATTTACGGTTATTTCTTCTGGTTTGCTTTTACCCGAGGGATCTACTACAATCCTAACTTTAGTTGTTTGTACCCCAGGGCGAACTACGGGAAAGTGAGGTAAAAAATTTCCTGCTTGTCTTAAGTGTTCTGTTAGAGGTACTTCTTCTATTATTCCTTCCTGGAATTGTTGTTCAAGGATGTCTGAATAAGGTTGCATTAAGTTATCTTTTTTTAATTTTTTGCAAGTGGACTTTAACCTGCTAATAGCATAGTTAAAGTTTGGTGAAATTTTATCTTTTTGGTCATTCCATGGTACCTTAACAGACAATCTTTCATCTTCTTTTTAACTTCCTTTTCAAAGTTTGCAATCAGATCTTTTTCTTTGTTTGAAAGTGGTTCATCCCCAGAAATACCCAAGTTTTCTAGTTTGCTAAATTGTGCAATCTGGTGTTCAATTTTTTTTAGATCTTCATTAGAAGTTGTACTAGTAGGTAGCGGGTTGGTAATACAGAAGCTGATCTGATCTCTTATTGGTTCTTTTCTTTTTCAGGGTAGTAATCTGAAGGGAAACCCAATAAAAGTATTCCATAGGGAGATTTATAACAAGAGGCCGTATGAATCTGATGACTGCTGAGGGCAAAAAGTTTGTGGGTTGCAGCCCCAAAAATTAACATGAAGTCAGCCACTTCATCAGCTTCAAAGTGATCTGCAAGCTGATAATTTAATGATTTTAAATAAGTTTGAAGTTTCAGTAATCCTGGAACTTCATATTTAATATTAATATCATCAATTATGATAGCTTCTATTTCTTGGTAGTTTCCAGGGTTTCTAGAATCCTCCAATTTAATTATAGCTACTTCATAATTTGGTTGTTTCTTGTCGGCTATAAATCCTGTTATGGTTATGGATTCCTCGTAGTGTTTAGTTGGAAGATTTAATTTTTTCACGAGTTCCTTGGTAATGTAGCTGGCTTGACTACAATTATCCAAAAGTGCTCTGCATTTAATTGATTTTTCTGAGTTTCTTATTCTCATTTGCATGGAAGGGATTAATGCTACTTCTTGATCAGTGTTTTTTAAACTTAATAAGTTAGTAACTTGTTTCCCTTGTTTGGAGTTTTCTTTTTGGGTAGCTACTTCCGTACTGGTTTTGGTTTTCTTATCTCCCTCTGGTTTTCCTTTTTGTTTGGTACAAAGGAAGGATAAATGGTTAGAAAACCTACAAAATGAACAGGGTTGTAAAGAAATGGGGCATTCTTTGGCTTGGTGTTTAGATGAGGTACATTTAGTACAATAATTTAATTTAGCAAGTTTTTTCAGTTTATCCCAACTTTCAGGGAAAGAATCACATTTTGAGATTTTGTGAGAGTTTTTCTTACACAATTTGCAGTAAGGTTCTCTCTGGTCAGTATATTGAGCTCTTCTTGAGGATTGTTTTTGGGTAGAAACCGCCAGAGCAGCTGTAGTTTGGCCAGAATACCATGGTTTTCTGGCTGGTTCTGGAGAGAAGTTTCTTTTTTGTTTAGGTATCAAGGTAGTCAACTCACTTTGTTCCAGATCAAAATTAACATTAGCTAAGGTTTTGGTAGCTTCAGCAATTGCTTCTTTAAAATTATTAAAGGGGTCATAGAGTTTAAACCCACAAGTTCTTAAAAATTCCTGAGTTTCTTGAGTTAGTTTATTATAATATACATACAAGAGTATATCTTCTAATTCTAATTTTTGAGTTTGCATTAAATTTATGGTAGAGTGCATATCTGCTTGAAAGTCATGAAGTGATTTAAAATTTTTGGTTATTATGGATTTAGTTAAAAGGGATTTTATTATGGAGAATTTAATTTGGCCTGGTGTTGCATAACAGCCCTCCAACTGCTGCCATGCTTCTTCATAAGAGGTTTTACTTTCTTGCATGCAGTTGATTTGAATGGCAGGGTTTCCACTCAAATGTTGTTTTAGGTAGGCAAATTTCTCTTCTTCGGAAAGACCTATGTTATCATAAATGTTTCTGAATGAGGTCTTAAAGTTTTGAAATTTAGAGGGATTTCCATCAAATGGTAATATTTGAAGCTCAGGAATTTTAGTACTTATTCTTAGTTTAGGTTTGGCTTCGGCATTATTTTCTTTTTTAGTTGTTAATGCTTGTATCATTTGATCTATTTCAAAGTGGTAATAACTATTTTTTTCATCTAGTTCTTCTTGTTTATCCTCTGAGAAGCCTTCGGAACAAACATACATTCTAAGGATTTCCTCGTCTAAATTTTGTAACTTGTCCAGTTGTGAGGACAAAAGCCGAGCATGTGAATTTTTTTGTTCCTCAGTCCAATCATCCCATCTCTCTTTGATTGTAGCTAAAAGTTTAGTAGCTGAGGTTCTGATTGCTCCCCTCCTTTTTACCAGTTTACTAGTTTCAAGTGCTTCCACATCACTTCCCAACCAGGTCTCCATACTTTTTCCACGAGTGGCTTCAGTTTGATTAGCCATTTTTAGGTTTATTATGGGTAGGTAGGTTAGGTATTTTAGGTTAAGTAGGGTAGGTTATGTACGTTTGGTAGGGTAGGTTAGGTTGGTTTGGTAGGTTAGGTAGGGTAGGTTTGTTTTTTAGGTTCAGCCAGGTTAGGCTAGGTTTGTTTTTTTAGGTTCAGCCAGGTTAGGCTAGGTTTGTTTTTTTTAGGTTCAGCCAGGTTAGGCTAGGTTTGTTTTTTTTAGGTTCAGCCAGGTTAGGCTAGGTTTGTTTTTTAGGTTCAGCCAGGTTAGGCTAGGTTTGTTTTTTAGGTTCAGCCAGGTTAGGCTAGGTTTGTTTTTTTAGGTTTAGCCAGGTTAGGCTAGGTTTGTTTAGGTTGTGTAAAAAATTTAATTCACTGGATTTAAAACTATTGTATCAGAATTAAAACAAAAAAAGGGTAACTAACTTCTCGACTGCCCACCCGGGGCGCCATATTGAAAAATTTATTATTTAGATTGAGATATATTATTTTTATTTAGGTGTAGTATTAAGGTTAAGTTTACTTTAAATAGACTCGGTAATTATAGAAATAATAATGGCCTATTTAGACACTGTCAACACAGCTACAGACTTTTTCACTGTAGGTTGCAGTGGTTTTCAGGTTAAATTTGGTCAGCAGCCAGATTACTAACTATGGTGAAGCTAAATTCATCAAAATTAATTTAGACTTACCAAAAATGAAGTTGCCAGTTGAACGTTACCCTTTCAGTTTCTAACTGATTCATAAGTTTCATTTAGTTTCCAGGTTTTTAAATTTCGTTGTTGTTTTAGGTTATCGTTTAACACACTGCTAGGTTATTTATTTGTAGGGGCTATTTCCCAGACCTAGGTTTTGCAGGTTAAGTTAGGCTAGGGCTGGATTGCCCTTAAGTTTTTGGTTTTAAAAGTTTAAGGTTTAGAAGGTTTTATTTAAGTTAAGTTAGGGCTATATTGCCTTTAGGTTTTAATAGGGGCTATAACAGCCATTTAATTATTGAGTTAGGGCCGTTGTAGCCCGGTTCGAGTTTCGTCTAGGTACCTAGTTTTTCTCTTACCTTAGTTATTTTCTTTAACTTACTTGCACCTAGTTCTGATAGGCCTCTATTTAGTTAAACATGGGTTTTGATTAATTGCAGTGGTTATTAATTAAGGATACGATTTAATTAAAGGTTGTTAGATTTGAAGGTTGACTCAGTTTCCCGGTTTGGGTAACCACGAGCATTTTAATTTTTTTGAGAAAAAAGGGGCCCGCTTCATGCGGTCAAAAATTTTCAAGACTGGCCAAAGCTCCGTTTGTCTTTGTCCCAGAAACTTTTTTTTTTTCTTCTTTTTGTTAATTAGGGAAACCCAACTTCACTAGTTGGTTAGAAACGAGGGTTTTTATTTTTATTTATTTTGTTTATATTTTCTTTGGAAATATATGCGGTTATTTCTAACCACTTTTTTCAACAGGGGACACCGCTACCTACATCCAAACACCCCGATTCACTACCATTAACAACGACCCTCTGTCTCCTAGTACGAAGCCATTCCTCTAACCAGTTAGCTACCTGACCGCGAATACCGTGCGCTTTAACCTTCGCAATTAATCTTCTACGCGGAACTGTATCGAACGCCTTTTTAAAATCTAAATAAATAACGTCAGCCGCTCTATGCCTATCGTATTCGCGCACTATTTCGTTATAAAATTCTAACAAATTAAACAAGATCTATGGCGTCGAAACCCATGCTGACTACTATTAATCAAATCTCGACTTTCTAAGTGATCGATGATACGATCCCTAACGACGGATTCCAATAGTTTACCGACAATTGACGTTAAACTAATGGGCCTATAATTGCTAGCTACTGTGCAGTCGCCTTTTTTAAAAATGGGCGTGACGTTAGCTAATTTGAACATCATCCACTAGAGGGCCTATGTTATCTTTTATCGGCTTACGATTATTGACGTATTCAAAAAACTTTTTTGGATTATGTTTACTATCCGCAGTTATAAGTATCTCTAAATTACGCTTAGCATTCCTAACATCTTTTAACCTGACGTCTAAGCTCGATATATCTATTAAAGTTAGCTGCCGTGCCATTGCGCTTATTAAGTCTATACGCTCTGTTACGCTCGTTTATGAACTCGCCTATTTCCCTAGTCCACCACTTGGGCCTACCATGATTTCTAACGCGCTTGGGCCTACGAAGAATAAACTCCCTTTCAATATTCATAAAACTTTCTTTAAACGCCTCCAATGCAAATTTGTGTCATTACCCATAAGTAAGTTATCCCAGTCCACTACTCTCATCCTATCCGCAAAACTATCAAAATTAGCCCTACGAAAATCGGGGATTTCTATTACGTTACTATCCTTGGTGTTTTCTATCAATAACTTAAACCTAAGAATTTGATGATCACTACATCCTGAACTCTCGCCTACTTCTAAACCTTCGACTATATTTTCGCCGTTCGTCATCACCAAATCTAAAATATTGTCACCGCGCGTTGGTTCGGTAACCATCTGTCGTAAAAAATTATCTTCCATGAACTCAATCAATTTCAAACCCTCCTCATTACCAGTAAAAGTCTCGTAATTAACATTAGGGCAGTTAAAGTCTCCGACAATTATACTATTCCGATTGTCAATAAAGTTACCAAGAAGTGAGTAAAATCTAGTATCGGTATCGAGGGGTTGAACGGGAGGTCTATGAACAACAAAATTAAAACTAATACTACGCGCCCTAACTTCAACGCATATCGCATTAATTGCTGCCGGAAAATCTATCTTAACCTCGATAGCCCTAAGGGAATTACGAATGTTCAGCAAAACGCCGCCACCAAACCTATGTAACCTATCATTAGTAGAGTTTAAAACCCGATATATCAAGTTCACCCAACAAGTCCCGAGTCACAATATTTAACCACGTTTCAGTGATAGCAACTATATCGTAGTTGCCGGAATAAATTATCGCCTTAAATTCGTTTAATTTATTTCTAATACTACGCGCGTTACAATAAAAGACGTTTAAGTTATTTTTTACCACGAGCCGGCGTTTTAAACTATTTTTCACGTCGGGCCCGCGTTCCCAGGACCCACAACGTTTAAAGAAGGCTTCGACCTATACGGCTTTCGTACGTTTTCGTCAATTAACCTACCTAGCCTAGCATTACCTATTTCATTAAAATGCACCCCATCTTTTATAAAAAGGGTAGGATCACTGAATTCTGACCACAGCTTTACGAAGGGTACATTTTCCTCAGCACAAATCTCCTCTAATTTAGTATTAAAAAATATCGTTTTAGACGTAATCCTAAGACCCAAACCGTGCCTAGGGTAATACCTAGAACTAAATACCTATCTGACCTCGCCTTTAGGGACCTAATTAATCCCCTGTATCTCAAAGGGTCAGGCACTCTCGTATCGGGCCTATACGAGTCGTTGCCCCCTACCATCGTCACCAACATCTCGTGACGGGAGGCAACGTTAATCCTATCCACTTCGTCTCTAACTCTGTCAACCCTGGCCCCTGGGAGACAGACCCTCCTCCTCTTGGGTGGATGCCGTTCAACGAACTCTGTGTCCATATGGCGCACTAAAGAGTCCCCAATTAAAATAGTTTCCCCCTCATTCACGTCCCTTTCCAAATGGGCGAAAGGGTTCGAAACCTCGATGGGGGGGGGGGGATTCGTACCACCTAACGGATGCGGCCTAGCTCCACCCTTAACTTCCCTCCCCATCTACTAATCTCGGACTAACTTTAACCCCTTCCTCAACTCTATCCAACCTTCCCGATAAGCTACCTAAATTAGAAACTAGGTTACGCACCTCACCCTTCAAATTACTAACGTCTTTGTTATTTTATTTATTTGTTGGGTTCAAAATCCCAGCTGAGCCGTGAACGGCCAAGTTCTAAAGGGCCAATTCAACCTACAGCCCAAGTTAGGCTAAAATTAAAACTTACGGACTTGAGATTCTATTAGGTCCTACCTCAGGGTTGCTGACTCGATGTGGGCCTACCTTAGGCCTTAGTTGTATGAATTTAAGATAAAAACAAAAGGGGTACTATTTATGGTCTTCTTTCTCAACCTTGCAACAACGCAACCTGGACTATTGCACGATGCAACAATCTTGTATCTAAACAACCAAACTGAATTGCAAGAGAGCTCTCTATCAGACCACACCCTGTACGTACGACATCCCATAAACGAGTAGAAAGGACGCGCAGCGCCCCAAAATGATGCCACCAGAGTGGCCAAATACTGATGCCACAAGAGCCCAAAAATGCTAGCTCTAAATCAAGTTAATTTTTCACTAACCTTACAATTATGCGATGGATATATATACACCTTAACTTAATATATACAAGCAATGCTGCATCAATCAGCTTAGTCATCATATCGCCTTGGGACAACAATGGTTCTTCCTCTTCTAGATTTTCTAACACTCCCCACCGAAGAGGCATTGTTGTCATTACCTTCGGCAAGGTTAGCCAAGCCTTCTCCATGAGACTGTAACTCAAATGTTTCATCTTGACTATCTGTGTTTTTGCTGATTTCTAAAGCATAGAGTTTTTGTATAGGTCTCTAACTTTCCTCCTGAAGTCTTTACCAGTGCAGACCTAACTAAATTGTCTTTGCCAACAAACAACTCTTCAATTATGCCAAACTTCCAGCATTGCCTTGGTCTTTCATCCCCAATCATTACCACTTCTCCGACCTTGATACAATTTGCATTGGAGCCCTTTACCTTGCCTGATGGGTAATAACTGAGTTCTGGCAAGTATTCCATCTGCCACCTCTTCCATAACTGATCTTGTAGCTCTTCAAGGTACCTGAACCGTCTAGTTAACTCTCCTTGAGTGCTCTGGATAGGCTGCAAGTCTTCTGGCACACTGGGGCTTGATGTTAATCGTTTACCACAAAGAAAATGATTTGGTGTCAATGGCTCTGCATCCTGCATACTGTTATAAACAAAAGTGATAGGCCTACTGTTCACCATTGCTTCTACTTCACATAAAACAGTGCAGAATTCTTCTTTGCTCAAATGAGCATTAGCTAAAAGTTTCTTTAATGGACACTTTACACTTCTCACTAGCCTTTCCCAAAATCCTCTCCACCATGGTGCTCTCTCAACAATAAACTCCCACTGTACCCCTTGGTGTGAAAAGTAGGATTGGAATCCTTCCTCTTTTAGCAAGGACCAAATTTTTTGGAGTTCCTTTGCAGCCTTTTTGAAGGTTTTTGCATTATCCGATATGATTTTATTTGGGAAACCCCTTCTGTTCACAAACCTTTTAAAGGTCAAAAGAATACATCAAACTTAAGTTGCTTACCAACTCCAAATGGATTGCTCTGGTGGTAGCACAGGTGAAAAGACATATATAACCTTTGTTAAACTCCCCTCGCTCATACACATAGACTGGCCCTGCAAAGTCTACTCCCACTACATCAAATGGGGCAGTATAGACACCGTTCTCTTGGAAGTGGAGCCACCTTTTCATAATAAGGCTTTGCACTCCAACGCTTGCAAACCACACATTTATGCACGACCTTTTTTACTACTAGTCTAATTTTGGGAATCCAAAACTGTTGTCTGATCTCTATTATCACTTCTCTAACTCCAGCATGTAACAGCTTATGATGAGTATCCAGGATCAAAAGGTCCAAAAAGTGCCCCCCAGAAGGTAGCAAAATTGGATGTCTTTTCTCCTCTGGAAGCCCAGAAAACTGTAGTCTACCCCCTACTCTCAATAAATCTTGATCCAAAAACACATCCAAACCCTTGAGAGCAGAATGTGTTGGTAGAACCTGTAATGGATGGCTGGTGAGCAATTCCCTCTCTTCACCAAATTTTTCCTTCTGCACATATTCCACCCAGTATTTCCTGGCTTGCTGAATCTCATTACTGTTCAGAATTCCTTCCCTTCTTGTTTCTCCCTTAATATTGTTGGTAAATTTATATACCTATGCTGTCACTCTTAACAATCTTTTCAGACTGCTAATGTCCTCAAGCCTCAATATGGGGTCCTGCTGCATAACTTGACAACTGTTCACATCGCATTTTCTCACCTCACTCACCCATGCTTCTTCAGCCTGGCATTCTCCTACAATAGGCTGATTAGAAGGCCAGTTTTCACTTCAAAGTTTTAGCCACTCTGGCCCATTCCACCACAAACTTGACTGTGCAAGATCTTTCACCGAAATTCCTCGTGTTGGTAAATCAGCGGGGTTTTGGGTGCCTGGACAATGCTTCCATTGTTTGGGATCTGTGTGCGCTTGAATTTCCTCCACCCTATTGGCAACAAATGGTTTCCATTTCCTTGCCTGACTTCTTAACCAGTGCCAAACTATAGTGGAGTCTGTCCAATAATAGCTTGGAATTTCATAGAGGGCCAAAGACTTTTGCACTGTAACTGCAAGCCGACTAGCAATAACGGCACCCATCAATTCCAACCTTGGAACAGAAAGCCTTTTCAAAGGTGCTACTCTGCTCTTTGCAGCAACCAACTTGCAACTTACTTCCTCTTGCAATGCGCCTCTTATATAAATACAAGTTGCATAGGCTTCCTCACTTGCATCACAAGATGTGCAGCTCCAAATTGCCTGGACTATTGTTCAACTCCCCAAAGTACCATCTTGGGATTTCAATGTCTCCAAGATGTGCCAATTCTTTGAACCAATATTTCCACCTTACCACCATATGATCAGGTAACTCTTGGTCCCAACCAAGTCCAATTTCCCAGAGGCTCTGAAACCAAATTTTTTACTATCACAAATGGAGCCAGGAATCCAAGAGGATCAAAGACCTTTGAAGCCAAACTAAGAGCTGTACGTTTTGTCCACCTTGTCTCATTCGCAGCCAGCTCTACTAAAGATTTCCCATTGAAGGTAAACAAATCATCTCCTTGCTGCCAAACAATGCCTAGCACCTTTGCATCTATTGCCCACAACTCCTTAATACCAGAATCCTCAATACTTTCTGCTGCATCAGGTATTACACAGGACTGACTCAAACTCTTGTAATTGAGAATGATTGGTCTGCCATTTTCTAAGTTCCATGCCAGCCTCCCTCATTATACCTCTAGCCTCCATGAATATCTGTTTTGCCATTTCTGTATTATCCACGGAACACAGCAAATCATCAACATAAAAATTTTTCCTTGTGTGTTCAATAGTATTAGGATAGACTTCAGAATATTTTTTAAAATGGTACTGCATAGTAGCTGCCAACAGAAATGGACTAGAGCTGAGGCCAAACAACACTGATTTCATTCTATAGGCTTGAACCTTAGGTTCATTTTCCAACAAGTCTTTCGTATCCACCCACAGATACCTTACTGCATCTCTGTCCTCTGGTTTTAACTTTATCCGCAAAAAGGCTTGCTTCACATCTGCAGTCAATGCTACTCTACCAAACCTGAATCTCAGTAACAAGGAAAATAAATCTGCATTTAAATTTGGCCCAGCATCCAAACAGTCATTCAAGGACACACCACCTTTGCCCTTGGCTGAGCCATCAAAACTACCCTCAGTTTGGTGGTAGTTTTGTCTCGCCGTACCACTGCATGGTGTGGCAGATAATGTGCCTCCTGGTTCACCAGCTCACCTTGCACCCTTTCAGCATAGCCCTCCCTTACATAGCTTAGGATGGCCTCATTGTATTCAATTAACAACTCCTCATTCTTTCTTAGCCTGTACAATGAAGTCTCCAACCTCCGATTAGCTAGCTGAAGGTTTGAACCGGGTTTGCGCGAATCCTTCCACGGGAGGCCAACTTCATAGCAACCATCTCTAAACCCAATCCCTTTTTCAAATTGCTCTAAAACATCATTGTTCACTGTACTTGCCTGTTTGTCCTTTATGCCAATGGATTCAAGTTCCCAAAACGCTTTCAAATGCCTTTCCAAACCATGGCTGTTCTCCTCAATCTTAACAAAGAGAGCCTTAATTTCCATTTCATTGCAATAGCTACCATGTAGCATCCAGCCTAGCTTACTTTCAATAGCTACCGGGCCTTGAGATGTACGGACAATATTACCAGTGATGAAGTCCCAATAATAGTCAGCTCCAATCAAAAGACTAATATCTTCTGTTCCTTCAAACTTATTATTGCCCAAATTAATTCCTTTAACTTGCAATTCTTGGACACATGCCATATCTAAACAAGTAGTGACTGGAGCACAAAGTTCCTCAATCTCTACAGCTTGGACCTTGATAGTGGGACTTTGTGGTAACAACCCCTTAACCAGAACTTCTACCTTCTTGAATTTGGCTCGGTTTTGAATGGAACCCCCAAACCCAGAAATTCTTAAATTTTCCCTCTTAAGTTCTTTAAACTTCAATTTTCTGGGAATTCTGGTCTTAACAAAGCTACACTGGCTACCACTATCAAACAACACACTTACCGTAGCTTCTCCACCATTCCCAATTAATAAGGCTGCAGTTGTTTGCAATAATCCCCCTTTACTTTTACTCCCTTTCATAGCAGTGGCATGTGCCACTGATGTCTCTACTGCTGGGGTAGGTGTACTAGGAGTGTTTTCACACAATAATGGCTGATGCCTACCATGACATTTTTTGCACAAAATTTTAAACTTACAAAACCCTGCTCTATGACCTTTCAAAAAATATTTAAAACATGCTGTGGACTTAGTTACCCTGTCCTTTCTCTCCTCAAAAGGTAAAGCCTCGGCCACCTCACATTTATATGACTTGTGGTTGCCTTCGCAAAATATGCATTCCTTGATTCCCTTTAATTTATTCTCAGAGGATGCATGTAGAGCTGACACTGTACCTGGGCTATTCCTTTTTGTGGAAACTTTGGTGCTGTGCCTGCCTTTGTCCCCTTGTTTACCATCCCACTGTGCAAGCTCAATTCCCTCCCGTCTTGCTAATTCTGTGCCTAAAAGACTTAACATCTGCTGAAGGGGGATGTACACATGTTCTGTAGTGTCCCCTACTTAATTCAAGCAAAATTGAGCTAGGCAATTTAGACTCCAGTATAGTAACCAACATTATACCATACCTTTCCATTCCTACACCCAAGTTGTCCAGGGACCTAGTTCTAACTTCAAATTCATCATATAACTGCCGTAACTCCTTAACACTATTAGGATTGTTAACATGAGGTATAACTAAAAGTTCACGGAGGTGGCTTTTAATTAAGATCTCTGGCTTACCAAACCGTTTCTTTAATATATCCCAAGCCACATTATAATTAGCCTCTGTTAATGCTAATCCTGCTATTGTCTTTGCTGCCTCCCCTTCCAAGAGGGACTGCAAATAATTAAACTTCTCCACCGCACTTAACACTTGACTAGAATGAACTGCTGATTGAAAACTGTCTGCCCATCCTTGCCATTCCTGAATGCTCCCAGAAAATGTTTTGAGTACAAGCCTCGGTAATTGAACTGTAGATCTGTTAACCTTAACTTCACAAACATCATTTGTTGAGTGTTGTGTTTCATTATTAGACCTGGTCTCTAACTGTAATGAGCTGCTAAACTCTTTTGCTCGGTGGCTTACTTTAATTATATCATCAATAATCTCTTCAAAGTAAATTATGTTATTTTCTATTTAATCCTCTTCTATAAGAGCCTCAATTTTAACATTTACTTCACTTAGAGCAACCTTTTTAGTTTCTAATATGGAAAGCTGCGCAGTCACTAAGCGTAAATCCTCTTGCTCTATGGCAGAATCTATAGTGGCAAAGACCTTTGTAATTAGACCTTTGTAGGTGCTTATCCTTCTTTTAAACTTGTTCAATTCAGATGCACTCATCTTCAATGCAAACAACAATTGGGCTCAATGCCAAATGAGCTGAATTGGCAGAAATACTTAACCAAACTGATCAAACGTAAATTTTGCTTTTTTCAAATAAACTGAATTGCTAGGTGGGGTACTAACCAACCACCAGTATGGAATACCAATTTTTCCACCCAAGTAACTGGTGCACCGAAGTCTGCAACCTTCGCCTACGAATTTAACCAAACCGGTAAAAGTGTAGGCCAAAAACAACGACAGACGAGTGGCCAAGTTTCGCAATTGGGCGACCAAACTTTCTACCCTGGGACCTCAACTCAATAATGCTCCAAAATTAACCAAACCGGTAAAAATGTAGGCCAAAAACAACGACAGACGAGTGGCCAAGTTTTGCAATTGGGCGACCAAACTTTCTACCCTGGGACTTTAATTCAATAATAAACCAAAATTAACCAAACTGGTAAAAATGTAGGCCAAAAACAACGACAGACGAGTGGCCAAGTTTTGCAATTGGGCGACCAAACTTTCTACCCTGGGACCTTAATTCAATAATGCTCAACCCGTCTAGGCCTAACTTGGGCTACAATTTGCACAATCAGAACTTTGCCGAAAAATAGTCACTGACTCAGTCTTGGGCTAGAATCCGGTTCTGAAGGACCATGTTATTTTATTTATTTGTTGGGTTCAAAATCCCAGCTGAGCCGTGAACGGCCAAGTTCTAAAGGGCCAATTCAACCTACAGCCCAAGTTAGACTAAAATTAAAACTTACGGACTTAAGAGATTCTATTAGGTCCTACCTCAGGGTTGCTGACTCGATGTGGGCCTACCTTAGGCCTTAGTTGTATGAATTTAAGATAAAAACAAAAGGGGTACTATTTATGGTCTTCTTTCTCAACCTTGCAACAACAACGCAACCTGGACTATTGCACGATGCAACAATCTTGTATCTAAACAACCAAACTGAATTGCAAGAGAGCTCTCTATCAGACCACACCCTGTACGTACGACATCCCATAAACGAGTAGAAAGGACGCGCAGCGCCCCAAAATGATGCCACCAGAGTGGCCAAATACTGATGCCACAAGAGCCCAAAAATGCTAGCTCTAAATCAAGTTAATTTTTCACTAACCTTACAATTATGCGATGGATATATATACACCTTAACTTAATATATACAAGCAATGCTGCATCAATCAGCTTAGTCATCATATCGCCTTGGGACAACAATGGTTCTTCCTCTTCTAGATTTTCTAACAGTCTTCAACGTTAGTATTGGTTCGGCTTCCGTCAACCGTAGCCCTACCCCTGCTCTCATCAAGCGTTGCAAGTCTTTCCGTTACCTCACGTACACTGCGTTTTATGTCAACTATTTCTTCCCTTAACTCGCAAAAGAAACAAACTGATCTCTCAGTAATCGCCATAGGACCGCCGTTATAATAAAGCTTTGAAATGTGAATACCACCAGTTTACCCCACACCTAACACACGCTTTCTGCGACGGCATCGTGCAGTTAAAATAAGTTTGTCGCCGTCACAAGTTTAAGTTAAATTAAGCCGGCACGCTATGAAAACTTCTAAATCGCTAAAAACCACTAATATTCAATTACTTAACTATAACAATGTGAATAAAAACACAAGTATATAAAGATTTCGTTCATTATTAATGTAAAGGTCACCTGAGCTAGAGTTGAAACAGAGTAAGCGGTCAAAAAATCAATGTTTTTAATTAATCATCTTCCTATCACCGACTATCAATATTTTCCCCTCAGTTTTCTAGGAAGAAAGAAGTTTGAGAACCTTTTGTAATTTCGCTCACCGTTCAGGAGGACCTATCAGCGCAACGAACTATCATCTGTTCTCTAATCGAGTCTCCCTCTTGAGCATGAAACAGCCGTGCCAAACGAGTCTCGTATCTTTGCACCAAATCGAAGAGGATGATCTCAAACACTGTTACAAGCGATAGATTATTATTGGGATGTCCCAAAACATAATTATTCCTTGACGTCATTCATTTTCATCCATTCGGAAACACACTCCTCAATAAGACGAATAACAACAGGGTGAGGTGAATCTTGCATCCGAAATCTATGTTGTGTGTGTGTAGGTGAGCGTTTCTCTGAAACTGCGCCTCTTGCAAAGATGTATTGATAAATGTAGTTAATATTCATAATTCTAAGTTCTAAAGTTTAATTATCAACGATTCTGTATGCAAATTTAGCTCCCTTAGGTTCACTTTTGGTATATGGGGGTCAAGGGCCAGTAAGTTCCTGGTGAGACCCTAATTCTGAGAACAATCTTGCCTTAACGAATTTTAACACACGACCAAAAAGGTTTAATTTTCATCTCATACGGAACTTCACTGCATACAAATGACTTATTGGAAATTATATTTACAACTTACGATGGTCGTCTGTCAGACTACTTATTTAATAATTAGTAAATCTCTAATTTTTGACCACTTACTCTGTTTCAACTCTAGCTCAGGTGACCCTTGGGGCATACTCACCCACTCGTTATAAGGAAACGAGTTTCTTGGATCCCGATGTTTTATCTCTATTTTAATTATTTATTAAATGGTTTAGGAAAAACTTACCCCAAGAGCTCCCTTCGCTCGGTTGGATGAAGGTTGGACTGAGGATGTGAAGATCCACGATCGACTTGCAACGCCGCAGTGAGAGTTTGGTCGGACACCTACCCTTTCGAATGCCACATTTTTTCATTACACGTGAAACCAACGACCATAAACCATGTAGACCATGGTTTATGGTTCATTAACAACATATCCACCGCCTCGAAATATTCTTTTTTAGGTTCTATGCATTATTATTTCTTTCTCGAACTCCGTCGTGCAACCTGCAAAAGAGAGATTTCATTTGGACGTGGCAACTGGGATGGATAATGATACAGTACCGTTATTTGATAGCGTTGTTTACCCTCCTTCACAACATTTAAGGTTATTCGACGGAGGGAACCTACACCTTTACGCGAGATCCGAACCACTGGGCGCGGAGGACGGTACCCCATCCAACCACCACTCCCACTCAATGTCGCTTAAATTCGCTGATGGGCTAATGATATCTGATCGATGTAACAAAACTGACAAGTTATTGTAACTTGGATTAAGTTAGATAAGATTAGTATACTGTAGGTTAGTTTGAACTCGGGTTACGCTAGGTTATACAAGGTTGTTAGCTATTTTTGTTTCGATGTTAGGTTCCTTCCTTCCTTTGCCCATGGCAAACGCAAATCCTTCAATTATGAAACCCCGACAATGTATGAAGGTTCAAACAGGAAAGAATTGTTCAACGAATAATAATTATTACATCTGTATCATCTGTTATTAAAATTATTATATTATTGATGATAAAATTAATAAACGTTGGAATTCATGAATACGTCAATTGTAATATTTTACATATTAAAAGTCGCGCAAATTAGTAAGACAAGAGCGATTATGTCGAAAGCAATGCTGACAATCTCTAAATTATTCATTTTTAAGTAATTAAATATTTTGTCCCGAACGATCGTCTCCATAAGCTTACTAACTACTGAAGTCAGACTAATGGGACGATAATTAATCAATGGGAAACGATTTGTCCCCTTTTTTAAATATTGGCGTAATGTTCGCAAGTTTCTAATCGAATGGAACTTCTCCAGACTATAATGTTTATAAAATACAATTCTATATGAAAATTTAGCTTCTACCAGGTTTCGAACCCGGAACCTCGTAACTAAATGTCACGGGCACGACCAACGGCAGTGTCAAAGTTCAGGACCTACTGTGTGTGTTATCTTTGCGTGTGGTATATCCCAGCACCTACTAGCTTTAACACAGATTTAAATGAAATACTGTTATTGGCTGTAGTGCATTGAAGGGTGACAAGCAAAATACTTCAGGTGGCGTGAAGTGTTCTCTCGGAACACTTAAGCTTCAGCCTTAGCCCTAATAGTATGTTTTGGCCTGTTAATAACAAGACGATGTTTAAGCGTATTTCTTATCAATTAATTATTTGACCTAATCTAAGTTAATTTTCCCCCCTCTAATCATTCTCAAGTGCATATTTATTACGAGGTCGAGAAGTCTCCCTCTTTTTTTCGAGGTAAAACATTTTAAAAAATAGGTTTGAGGAGCCGAATTAGCTATAAAATTAGTTAAAGCGGAGAACTTCATTGAATTAATGTTTAAAAGTTACTGTTAAGCTAGATTTAATCTTTAAGAGGATCTCGCAACTCGCAGGAAAGGAAATCTGAACCCTTAAAGATAGGATAAATTCGCGTACAGGAAGCAAGATCACTTCAAGGTAGCGCTCAATTCAGTGGGTTTCTCTCTTCAACATTGAGAACTTTTACTTCAATATGGTCCCCAAACGGTATACGAAGGTTCGACTGCGAGCCGAAAATGATAAACAAGTTACTGTTTACGATTAATTTTATTAACCCAAATTACCAATCACGTACAACTGGTGTGTTAATTGGTGTGTTATAATACAGTGTTAATTTCAGTAACAGATGGAATAAATTAAGGATATTCAGATTTCATGACGAGTGAGACGCGTTAATAGCTATGACCACGCTGCCAAGAATAAAGTTTGATAAAGATAGGCTTGCACTGCGCGAAACCACCATCGAGAAGCCCTCAACCCGTGTCTCTACTTTTAAGTAAAAGTAATGTACAGCCCTGAATACCAACTTTGGAGGCTAGTGGAAAACCACTGTAAAAATCGTGGAAATTAATGATAAAAAATTAAAAGACAGAAGGCAGAAAAACATACCCTTATTGACAATGGGGAAATAAATGCATAGGAGGGTCGACGAAATACAAAATGGAGTCAGTCCACTCGTACAAAACAAACCAACGCGAAGAAAGGCCCCAAAATCACAATTGTTCCCCAAAATCTGACTCAATAATGATCTCGTTCCACCATTCGAAGCCTCCAGAAGAGAAACGAAAATATTAAACTGACATAGATTATCATTATCTAATCTATTTTCAATATTTCACATTTCATTCTCAACATGAAACTGTAAAATGTTCAAATGGAAGTCCCGAACTGGTATTTTCGTAACTAACTTTACAAGTAATAAATGGTTTCTAACCGTGACGGTGTTATTTTATTTTATTTTATTGGGTTCAGAATCCCAGCTGAGCCTTGAACGGCCAAGCTCTGAAGGGCTACTTTAACTTATAGCCTAAATCTGAACACTTTCCTTCATGCCTGAATCAGATCTTATTTTATATATATCACACCAAACACACTTTGGTCATAAGTGAAGTAATTACACACAAATATTTGCCTGCACCAGTATTCCCTTCTTAAAAACCTAAGTATTTACCACCCACATCTGTCATTCAAAGAAAAAATATATTTTATATTCAAACAACTTTTTCCAGCCCCTCCTAGCTATGGGCTTGTCTAAACAACCAAACTGAATTGCAAGAGAGAGCTCTATAAGACCACGCCCTATCGGTGCCGCATTCACCAAAAGAGTAGAAAGGACACTGCCAGTGTTCAAAAATGATGCCACAAGAGTCCAAAAATGCTAGCTCTAAAATAAGTGAATTTTTCACGGACCTTATAATTATGAGATGGATAAAAATACCTTAACTTAATATATACAAGCAATGTTGCATTAATTAGGTTAGTCAGCATATCGCTTTGGGACAACAATGGCTCGTCCTCTTCTACATTTTCTAACAGACTGAATGGGTTCCCATGTTTTTTTTTTTTTGTTTGTTTTGGTGGCATTCTTTAACCACCTTCGCAACACCTAAGGTCAAATTGATGGAGGGGACCCACACCTTTACGTAGGATCGCATCCAAATATTTTCCAGACCCAATGTCTCTTAACTTCGTTGATCAGGTTCCCGTTTGGTATATAGGGGTCAAGGGTCAAAAAAAGAGCCAGCAAGTTCTTCCTAAGTGTCTATTCGATCCCCACTTTGGAACCTAATTCTGAGAGTAATCTTTCCATAACCTATTTTGACACGTAATCAAAAGATTCAAAATTTTCATCTATGGAACTTCAATGCATACAGCCAATGGTAAATTACTTTTTTTTTTTTTTTAGGCAGGAAGGAGGGGGCCAAGGGCAGATGCCCCCTCCCCCGCATAGAAGAAGAAAAGACCCAAAATCAAGATCCGGACACACTGCGTTTGAAAGATGGGAGGTCATAGACAGAAGGGAAGATGGATTGAAGAAAATTGTTCCAGAGTTGACTGGTTGAGTAGATGAAAGATTGAAAACACCGATTAACCCTTGCGTTAGATAGTTGGAGAAAAGTAACGAAAAAGTGGAGAAAGTCTGGTGCTGCGTGCTCTCCTTAAAGAGGAGGCATGCAGTTAGAGAGTTACAAGGAAAAGATGTACCTCAAAAGGCCTTGCGACCCATACCGAGGAGGTACCAATGGCAACGGCTGCCAGGGAAAATTTTCTACACACTCAAATAGTGTGCAAGATTTGGTCTAACCTTTTCTTGAACTGATCCACAGAGGAACTGTTCACAACTTCTGAAGGTAACCTGTTCCACGTGTCACAGATCTTATACGTAAAGTAATTCCCACACACTAGTCTTAAACCGTTTCAAATCCAACTTCCAACCATTGTTGCGAGTTGGGTTATCATTTAAACTAAACATGCTTCTAAAATCGACATCGTTGAACCCGCCTAAGAGCTTGAAAACCTCGATCAGTTGACCGCGCAGCCTCCGAGTTTCCAGCGAAAACAAGTTCAGGGCACGTAACCGTCGATTGTAGCCCATATGCCTAACGGAAGGGATTAACTTTGTGGCCCTCGCCTGCACTCGCTCCAGCCTCTCAATATCTTTCCTGAGGGTGGGCGACCAGAACTGCACAGCATACTCCAGGTGCGGCCGAACCAGGGAATTGTTGAGAGAGCACAATCTTGTTCCAAAACTGAAATATAACCCAACAGCTTCTGGGCTTTCTTTTCAACCTCTACGCACGGTTTGGTAAACTTAAGGTCGATGCTAATTAGCACACCCAAGTCCTTTTCCAAATCAGTCGCCTCGATATTACTCCCGCATCACTCTGGGGAGAAACTGGTCTGGCCCAGGAGCCTTAAACGCGCTCAGTTTGTCTATTCTATCGGCAACGACTGTCGCGGTACATCGAACACTATCCAGGACAGCACCTTCGTGCCTCACGCCTGGCTCGGGGATGACGCGGGTATCCTCCCTGGTGAACACTCCCGCAAAGTACTTATTAAGGACATTAGCGATGTCCGCGTCGGAGGTCCGCAGAACTCCGCTTCGGTCCTTTAACGGACCTATCATGCTTCTGATGGGCTTTCTACTATTAACATAACTGAAGAACTCCTTAGGGTTCCCCTTGCAGAGGCTTGCCACCCGTAGTTCTTCGTTACGTTTCGCTAGCTTAACCTTCGCCTTCACTTCCCTACACAGGCGGACATACGCTTCAGTGTTCTCATGGGAACGATTGGCCTTCGCCCTCCTATACGCTACTTTCCTATTTCGGATAGCCGAAGCGATGTCACGATTGAACCACTTAGGCTGCGTTGAAGCAGGGGTGACCGGTTTTGAGGGTATGGCAGCAGACTGCAGCACCATAAACTCGTCCCGGAATGCACTCCACACTCCTTCAACATCGCCACCGACCTCGAACCTCATCTCACCTACGCTATCCCTGAGGCTAACAAAGTCCGCCCGCCGGAGATCGAGCTTACTGCCTCTCGAGTTACTACGCTTCACCCGAGGGACGCACACACGGAACCTAATCAGACCGTGATCACTCCCGCCCAACGATTCGTCAACGGTGAGGCCAGTGACGAGGTTGTCTTCGGTCGTGAATACTAAGTCTAGAACGCTTTCGCCTCGTGTAGGCTCATTGACCCACTGAGTGAGGAAGTTCTCATCAGCAAAGTCAACTAGCCTCCTCCCTTCAGCATCAGCAGTCCTGTCTTCCCACTTTATGCCGCGACAGTTGAAGTCTCCTAAAACTACACACACCCTATCCCCTGGCAGACTACTGAGTTCAGTGTACAGGGCTGTATCCTCCTCCAGGAGGAGATGCGGAGGTTGTACACCAAGATTAACCTATAGTTCGTCCCCCCCCCCCCGTTCAGATCGACGCCAAGCAGCTCCCCTTCCGATCGGAACTGGCAGTCAACCGGACTCAACGTGTTCCTGACGTATATTAGTACCCGACCCCCCCTCCCAACGGGGGCGGTCTTTGCGAAACATTCTATACCCGGGAATTTCGAACTCCCCAACGTAGTCCCTACGATCAGTATGAATCCAGGACTCGGTGATAGCAACGATATCCTGGTATTCTGATGCTAAGAGCGCCCGTAGCTCGCAAAACTTGTTCCTAATCGACCTAGCATTAAAAAGCATTGCACGGAGGGAGCCTTCCCTATTCTGACCACCCCCTAGCACGACCCGTTTCCCGAACAGCCAGAGCTGTCGGGAGTTGAAGAGCCCCTCACTAACGAGGGGGCAACTTCCGCAGGAGCCTGAGCCCCCTCCAACGTAGGAGGAAGGTCACCCACCTGTACTTCGACGCACCCTTCAGTTGAAGGTACGTCCGCCACCGGCTCATCATCATCTCTCCCCGGTGGGGGCCCATCATCTCTCCCCGGACTCGACCTCACCATTCTGTATAGGTGCCGGTCGAGCAGCGCGCCTAGCACACCTTTACCCTTGTTATTGAGGTGGACACCATCCCTCTGGTAAAGGTCCCACCTACCCGCAAATGCGTCGAATGGGTCAATAAACTTCACGCCCAGCGGAACGCACAAGTCTTGTACCCTCTCATTGATGCCAATGACCTTACTGAGCGCGTGGTCACTGGCATTCATTCGCGGTAAAATACCCATTAACATTCCCCTGTCTGTCTTCAGTTTTAGATCATCCGCAAGAGACATGATCTCGGTGATGATCCCTTCTGTAAGACCTACCCCACGGCCTTTGAGGAACAAGTCGTTGCCACCAGCATGGTCAACGATCGCAGTCCTCCGACTAGCCACGCGCACCTTCTCTACCTCCTTCCTTAAATGCGCCGTTCCCCGCCCAGGTAAGCACCTTACCTTACCCTTCCTCCCATCCCGGTTTGCAGAAGCAAAGTACTTCTCCTGGCCCCTGATCTGCGAGTCTCCAATCAAAACGCTGTCTTCCTCCTTCGAGCACAGGAGACTAAAGCGGTTAGAGGTCCTGACAGGGGCAACTGGGGTCTCAGGCTTCGGCTTCGCAGCCTTCTTTCCCGAGACCTTTCGAAACACGTCGCCACCCATACACGCAGTTACACCACCCGACCCACCCCGACCGGTAGCTACATCCTTCGGTTTCTTTGGGCCATCAGTAGGCCCCTTCCCACCCTTTTTCTTCATCGGCCCCTTCCCACCCTTCTCTACCGTTTCTCCGCGGTCCCGAGATCTGTCCATTCCATCGCTGGACCGCCTTTCCACGGCAGCTATCCTATCCTGAATGAGCCCCGGGTTAGGCAGAGCGCAGCCTCGTCAGTGACCGCCGCACCTCCAACAGCTGGTCTGGACGACTCGAGCCGCCAGACCCTCTCCTCTAGCTTCTCGTAAAACCGCATGAGTTCGCAAAAGCGGCACATGCTGGAGTGGTTGATCTTCGCGAAGCAGGCTTCTTTGAAGCTCGTCACCCACTGGTTTACTTCACACCTCGCACATTCAGCCTTCAGTTTCTGCGGTCCAGTCATTGTAACTTTTTTTTTTTTTTTTTTAAATTCTGAATACTCTGAATAAAATAAAGCGTTCTAGCAATGAAAACCATCAAAAACGTTCTGACCAGTATATAAAAAAGGTGGGGTAAATTCATCCCGCGCGTAGACGCATCCACCTATTTGCAAGTGACGTTCATCCCTTCCAGAAGACTACACCTCTCGCTGCTGCCGCACCGACCAAAGGTCTCCTTTATCCCCAATACTGAGTACATTATACATGGAATACTATGAGTCGGAATTGTTGCAAACAATGTCCCAGGAATCTAATTTGGTTTCGTTATGTAGATGATATTTTCTCATTTTGGCCTGACCACTGGAACAACTTTGACACTTTCTTTCAGTCATTAAATAATCTTGTTCCCTCTATTAAATTTAAATATGAATGGAAGAACGACAAACAACTACCTTTTCTAGATGTTTTGGTCATTAACGAAAGCGGAAAGCCCAATTTCACGGTCTATAGAAAACCTACTCATTGTAATTCGTACATTCATTATTTTTCATATCATGATGAAGGGGTTAAAAGCTCAATTATTTCTTCCATGTTTCTAAGAGCACTCAGGATTTGTAGCCCACATTTGCTGGACCCGGAAAATTCAAAGATTTGGAACATTTTTAAGGATTTAAAATATCCCGAGTGGTTTATCAGAAAGGCGTATTTTAAAGCCAGAAAATCTTTTTATGCCCCTCGGGAACCTTCAGTTAACCAAAAACAATATGTGAGTTTGCCTTACATTGCCGGCTTAGAAAGAGTAAAACCGTTGACGAAAGATTTTAAGTTTGCTTTGGCGTTCAAATATTCGTCTACCGTGAAAAGTAAATTGGTTAGGAATAACGTAGCAAAAGAGGAACAAGCCTGTGTCTACAGCATTCCCTGTAAAAGTTGTGATTTAGTATACGTGGGTGAAACTGGAAGAAATATTGAAACCCGTATTAAAGAACACAAATATGCCTTCAGAAGTTGTAATACTAATAATGCCATTTTTTATCACGCCAGCCAAAATAATCATGCTATAGATTGGGAATCAAGTAAGGTACTTTATAAATGTAATAATTATGTCAAAAGAAAAATAATAGAATCTGTGTGTATAGAAAAAGTAGATAATTTTAATTTGTGCGAAGGTACTTATAAGTTAGACCCTTTAATGAGATTCTTGGTCAAAAAATCCCTTACGGAGTCGTGGAACGTGTTCGAACCTAAGTGTGAATTTCTTAAATGTGTCTGGATTGGAATGTTTCCTTACTCGCCTTTAGTAAATGTAATAATGGAAGTAATAAATGTGGAAATAAATATAAATGCAACAGATGTAATAATAAAAGTAATATTATAAATTTAATAATTAGGGTAAAGGTAATAATAATAAATGTTAAAAAATGTAAATGTAATAATAAATGCAGTAATTATGTCAAAATATTAGAATCTGTATGTATAGAACAAGAAGATAGTTTTAATTTGTGGGAATGTACTTATAAGAGGACCCTGTAATAAAATGCCCTTCCAGTGTCGGGAGAACGGTATCTAACCTAGGTGCGAATTTCTCATTGGTTTCTGGATTGTTTCCTAATCGGCTTTTTTCATTCGTTTTTAGGTTTATAAGTTCTGTATAATAAACAATAATGTAATAACCAATGTAATAAATTTATAATTTCTGTAATAAATAATTATGCAATATTAAATGTAATAAATTTAATAATAAATGTAATAATTATGTAAAAAAATATAATAGAATCTGTATGTTTAGAAGAGGAAGATAGTTTTAAATTTGCGCGAATGTACTTAATGAAAATGCCCTTCCGGTGTCGGGAGAATGGGATCTAACCTAGGTGCGAATTTCTTAACGGTCGGTCCCTGGACTGTTTTTCCCTCTTGTTTTGGTTAATTCGTGTTTCTGTATCCACCCGAGGAGGATGCCAGTGGGCGTCGAAACTGTCGTGGAAATAAACTCTGTCTATTAGAGTGGGTTTTTATTTTCATATTTTGACCTTCACGTAGAAAAAAGAAGTTTTTCGCATTTACATATTCGACATTTTGAATTTTTAATTTAGGAATATTATTACCAACTATATTACGAAAGTTTTAAAATTTGAATTAAAAACAAAATATACAGGGTGCGACATAAGTCGATTTACCGAGAATAATGGAATCACCTTGTGAAGAATAATATTTATCATTTACTACAGAAATTATTCAGTGTCCTCCATCATGTTCAATACATATGTTGCATCTTTGAACCACTGAACAACAATAGGGCAGCACAGTTCTTTGTTATTATCCAACGTCTCGAACTCTTGGCGTACCAAAGTCTTCGTGTGATCAAGTCCCGAGGTTTCTGGCCGTAAACTCTATCTTTGATTATACGGTCCAGGGATGCAGTGCTGCCGGAGCCCACCGGAGCGCCGCTCCGGCACCTCTGCAAGAGGAAGTTTGGAGGAATTACCATAACAAGCAACAAAAAATTGTCTCCATTAATTATCAACAGTTTCTTACTAGTCTTGTGAGCAATTTGCAGCACCGTATGTTCACGACAACATCCATGAAAGGTTCTCAAACTTCTGAACCTCAAAGTATGTATAAATCACTGCTAAATGAAATGTATGTCCTTGAAAAAGACTACTGGCCTGATGAAATACCACCTAATTACGGAGAAGCTGAAATCTCATCTCTCTGTAAGAGGTTTAAGCTTTCTTCTTACTGTGTACTAAATGCCTTTAGAGACTATGCGGAAGATCATGGGCGCCGCATCCCCCAAGATTTACACCCATTACTGAGCTGTTCACAAGTTATTCCTATTAGTACTGCTGAGTGTGAGAGGGGATTCAGTCACATGAACTTGATAACAACAACACGCTCAAGAATTCTCATAAATCATGTATCAGCGCTTATGTTTGTTAAACTACATGGACCTCCTCTAGTTCAGTGGAATCCTGAGCCATATGCCATATCATGGCTGCGGTACCACAGATCGGCAGATGACACCAGGACAAGAGTTGCTTCAGACCCCGAAAACATATCACGCCTGACCCTTTGTGGAAATTATTGTGAAACTTCCCACTGGTGGTATTTGGTAAGCACTAAGTAGTTTTAACTTCTTAAATGATAAAATACATGATTGCTCTTTTTTCTTTATTTGCTTGATAATTATATTTATTTTATGATAATTAGTGAGTGCAAACACGAAATACTTAGTCATCGTGTGGCATATATAGAAACAGGATAGGAAATGGCAGGCTTTTGTCAGGCCACCAGAGCTCCGGCACCTATAAAATTGGCACTGCACCCCTGATTATTTATACCCCACATTGAATAATCACATCACAGTGATTATTCATACACCAAGAGTTGGAGACGTTGAATAATAACAAAGAACTGTGCTGCCCTCTTTGTTGTTCAGTGGTTCAAAGATGCAACGTATGTATTGAACATGATGGAGTACACTTTGAATAATTACTGGAGTAAATGATAAATATTCTTCTTCACAAGGTGATTCCATTATTCTCGTAAACGGACTTGCCGCACCCTGTACATATATCTTTTTGTTAACATTTCACTTAGTTTTACAAACATATTACTCTTTCCTAATATTTTTCTAGAATTAAAATTATTTAAACCAATGGAAGCATTCACTTACAAAGAAATGCTTAAAAGAAAAATTACGACAGTAATACGAGTATTAATACCTATAAAATTGAACGTGTTAAAATTAATTTTGTTGGCCTTGAAAAATTCTAAATTTCTTCCACTAAAGAAAATGAATATATATAACTTGGGCCAAGGTTAACCATGGTGGACAATTTTATTTTATTCAAAAAAATATAGTGCTTATTACACTTTTAATAGAGCATAACAACCACATCATCCACATGCAAGTGTTTTTGTAACTTAGGCTAGGTAAGTTAAGTTTTGCTTTCCCATGCTTATTAGAAGACTTTTAAAATACTAATCTTTTAATACATTCATTTTTAATAATTCATTCATTAACTTTTTTCTTGCACAATTTTAGGACATCTATAAAATTTGTCACAATTAACTAGCGTAGCCTAGCCATAACAATAATTAACTAGCCTAGGTCTTGCGACTTGGAACGCATATCCACCACGTTGAAGCGAGGTGAAAACCAAATGACTAAACGCTACACCAACTAGTCCCATGTTTAAGTATTATTTATAGATTTATTTACAATTTTTATTTCACAAAACCAAATTCCAAATAGCCTTTAAATAGCCTTTTAGGCTATTTGGAATTTACTGATAATTTTTCTTTTTAAAACAAAAACCATCCACTATTATTAATTTTACCCAAAATGTGTGCGCGCGCGCGCGCAAGAAATGCTTCACCTGGAACGGAAAACGTACTGCTTATAATATATATAAGGCCTGCTTTCCTGACCTTAACTAAAGGCAGTAGGCTATCTGATAAGTATCATAATGCAAGTTGAGGAAGTGGTTTGAATAAAGTCCTAACACTCGAGTAAGGGGTTGGCAGTGCTCCGGCTCCGGAACCAGCTCCAAGACTGAGCCGAACAGGCCAACTGTTTAAACTCTGCTTCAGAGCCAAAGCGGAGCTGGAGCCAGATTTATCGGAGCGCTCCGGAATTTGAACCTGGAGCTGAAGCTTGAGCTGCTCCACTTATAGTAGAGTGAATGTCAGCAAGTTTAGGGGATGGGAGAAGATTACTAGCGACTAGTGTTTTGGACGGTTTGCTTTTAGCATTTTAAACACTAGTTGTAAACAAACCAGATCGCTGATGTTGAGTGTACGAATGTGCGTATAGTGTGCGTATAGTATTTGGTAAATGTTTACTATAACACCACCACCTCCAATTTTTTTTTTTGGCAAAATACATTTTTTAGTAGTTTTTGGTGTGTTCTGTTCAGATCTGCTATTCATTTGTTGTGGAAATGATCCAATTCAAAGTTACGAGACATCGAAGTTTACTAAGTAAATATAGGAATTTTGGGCATAAGCATGGGTCATTTCCACAACAAATACATAGCAAATCAGAACAAAACACCAAAAACTACTGAAAAATGTATTTTGCAAAAAACCCAACCTAACCTAACTTTTTCATTGCTTGTATTACATTCAAAATATGTTGATAAAACGTAATATTACATTAGGCTTTACATTCACTTTATCTAGCCACGTATCCTTGAACTAGGATATGGAGAATTCGCACGTGTTTACACGCTTATTTCTTTTGTTAATCTTTTTCGATGTACACCGAAATATATGCTGGTCCTCTCTGTACGTACACTGTTTATCACACAATGGACACTTCCTTGATGGTAAAACATTATGCGCAATGAAAATCTCTACAGCGGCTTTATCGTTATTATAAACGCGCGCTATCAGTTCTTCGAAATCGTAATTACAGCCTTCACATGCCATATCTAAATTTATTTAAAGGAAAATGGCGTCAATCACTAGACGAGATGAAAATCAAAACAAATGTTATTATAAACGCGCGCTATCAGTTCTTCGAAATCGTAATTACAGCCTTCACATGCCATATCTAAATTTATTTAAAGGAAAATGGCGTCAATCACTAGACGAGATGAAAATCAAAACAAATATTATTATAAACGCGCATTTGACGTGACGTCACGTCAAATCGATATCGTTAATTAAAATTTCAGAAGCAAATATCTTCGTAAATACAAATTTCCCCAAATAAAGAGAGACCATTTTTCTTAGTAAATTATGATGTACTACTGGAAATATTTCATTTTACTTGGGGTGCAGCTGGTGTTATAGTAAACATTAACCTAGTATTTTTTAATCGTAATATAGTGTCCTGGCCGTACCAGTTTGCCAAGTAAAGGTAGTAAATCGTACGGTTACGAAAAAAGGACGTTTTTTATAATATCATAGATTAGAATGTCATAAAAAGTAGGTACTTCTGAGCTCCTAAAACATTACTGTGACCAACTAAAATTCAAGCTGTATAAACGCTGCAAGCACTTAGTACTTATTAGAAACTATCACACAATTCAGAGAATTATGCGTATTGCAAGTTGCAACTACTCACCACTATGTATCACCATTACGCTGAATAAATCCAAAGATAGACACTGTACACAAAATGCAAGCACTCTTGGCACCAGGGCTGTGGAGTCGGAGAGTCGGTCAATTTTGAGTGGAGTCGGAGTCGGAAGTGCATAGTTGGAGTGGAGTCGGAGCAAATCCTTCAATTATAACCATAGCAGCCTAGGCCTAGCTCAATTTTATGAATAAAATAGATTTAACTTAATGTTTTAATATATAATATATATAAATAATATATAATAATAACATATAAATATAAATAATATATAAATATAGTTGCTTATAATTAATAAGGATTATAATTAATTTAATTAACATAATTAATAAGGAAATTTAAAAATTTTGTACTAGCAACCCTAAATCTTTTTCAGATTTTTAGATTTCAATTTGATAATTTTGATAAGCATCACTGAAAGAAGATTTAATGGAAGCGATCCTTTTTTTAAGAACAAATTCAGTTTAGGTTAGTACATTTTGTTACGGATGTTTATAATAATACAAAAACATCTTATTAATTGGCTAAACCAATAATAATCTTATTCTGTTTAAGTTTCAATCAGTTTGTATTTTGCGATTTATTGTAATTTTTGAATAAAGAGAAAAAAAGCCATTAAGGCATAGTTACAGCCACTAAGTAACCTGATGAGTCATGTGGTGGTGACGAAATGCCTTGTTTATGAATCTCCATTGGCCTAATAAAGCTAATCTTAATCAATTTGGCCTTAACATTCCATCGGAGTCGGAGTCGTAATTATACAAGTCAGATTTCTGGAGTCGGAATGTTAAAATTTTTGGAGTCGGAGTTGGCAAATTTTATCACCGACTCCACAGCCCTGCTTGGCACACGCTGGCAAGCACAACAAGTTGAAAATAGAATATAAATCAGCGGCAGTATGGACCTACGAGTTCCTGCCAGTGACAAGTCATACGATCCTGATTAGTACTTTCAACAAGCTGCATTCATGAGCCATTGGACGTTTTGGTGTGCGGCAAAGTAAATTTGCCAAGTCGGTGTTTTCACGTTGTTGCATGATAGATTATACTGTATGGTCACTAAAATTTTTATTTATTAATTAGATAACAAACAAAGGTCTCATTACTTTATTTATTTCTTTACTGTGTGCAGTTTTTCAAAATTGATTGATATTTAACATACATACATTTTAGCCGTTTGAAACGTGTACTTGTACTATAGTTGGCATAGAATTAAAAAAAAATATTTTCAATCCACACAAAATATAATGGCAAAAATGAAATAACTGATGCCTGATGGGCAAATAATTCACGCGTATATGGAGGTTCAAATTTTACAAAAAGACACTATATCCCTTGATACCTTTTATCGCATCCAATCAGCTAAAATTTCTCTGAAATATTATATTTTATTAATTATTAAAGAACATAAATCTGTCTCTTACAACTATTATCTTGGTTCCTTTACCCTGTAAAACTTTTCAAAATTAATTAATATTTCACATGCAATCATGCATTGTTGTATTTAATTATTTGAAACATACTGCAATTGACATAGAAATTAAAGATATTCTCAGTCTATATAGAATATTAGGACAAATATGATATAACAACTGATGGGCAATTTATTCATACATAGAGGAGTTGAATTTCTCGAACATAGTCTTTGGAGGCTCAAATTTAACAAGACTCCCTTCCAGGTTCAAAACAACTCTAACAACCTTCGTAAGTCCGCGACAGCTTTACACTGACAATTTTCAGTAATTTCAAATCTCGATTCGGCAATATGCCAGAAAAATTCAAAATTTCATACGATTATGCTAAAAAAGTGTTAAATTTTTCAAAATGCCAGATTTAATGTGAAATCATTGAAAATCACCAAAGTTCTAAATTTGGCATGAAAATGCTAAATCTGGTCACCCTGCTCGCAACACCGTCGATCATAAAAACTAACGCAACAACGCTGCCGGGCGCAAAATTTTTAATTGCGACAAATTTGGATTCTGTATATGGAAAGAGACAAAACTGCACTAGAAACCCCCCCCCCCCCCCAAATGGGGACATCAAGTTGGGTGCTAAACTGCAATTTAACCCTATTTTGGATTATTTTCTTGGCTTATCCGCAAATAGTTTAATTTGCATTTATCAGAGTTAAGCTGTGGCTACGTCGTAAACTCGTATGATCAAATGATGTAGTGACCCGTGGTTCGGAATCCACGTAAAGTTGTAGCTCCCCAACAGTAATATGGTCTTGGGTAGATTCGTCGCCAGGACGAAACTACCCAATTGACGATCAGGACGAAACTACCGGAGATTCAGGGACGCCTGGGGGATTTCAGGTAGTTTCGTCGCCACTCTTTTATATATGGGGCTAAATAATGCAATGAATTCTTGAAATAGATTTGATTCTGCAGATGACAAGTTATTTCTAAAAAGTAATGAGTTTGGTAAAATTGCAGTTTAGCACCCAACTGGTGACCCAATTTTTTTTTCTAGTGGTCTTGTCTCCTCTTTCCAAATATGGAATCCAAATTTGTCGCAAATAAAATAAAAAAAATTACAGCTATTTAAAGTTTACCTAATCACCAGTTGGGTGCTAAAACTGCAATTGAACCAGATATGTGGTTGCTGTGCGGCCCCCGGTTGAATGCCCGGTTAGGTTAACTGTACACCTTGACGATTGATTAGGTTGTCGTGATATTTTCGTTAAAACTAGAAAATATCACGACCTAACCAACCAATCATCAACTACCTGAAATCCCCCAGGCGTCCCTGAACCTTGGGTAGTTTCGTCCGGATCGTGAATTGGGTAGTTTCGTCCTGGCGACGAAATCCCCCAGCCGACGAATCTACCATAAACCCAGTAATATAACATTAGCGGTTTCGAAGGAGATTATACAATCCAAAAAGAACTTGTCTATTTGTTTATCAAACTCCCACTCAATAACCAAGATTATCCTAATTGTTATAGTAAATGGTCAAAATGGCAAGCTGGAAAACCGTCAAGAAGAGTGCGCTGACAGAGTTTGAGAAACACACACACACACACACAAATATGTTTATTAAATTTAAATGTTAGAATAGTAAGTGGATCTTTTCCTTTATAGCACCCCTAATTTCTTCTCTCCCGGTTAGGTCAATTGTACGCCTTTGACAATTGGTGAAGTCGTGATATTTTCGTTAAAATATTAGTTAGTTTTAACGAAAATATCACGACTTAACCTAACCAACTGTCAAAGGTATACAGGTGACCTAACCGGGAAAGAAGAAATTGGGGGTGCTATTCGAATGCTTCACTCTTAACCACCTTAACAATAAATAAATAAAAATAAAAATGTTCAGATGATAGCGACCCATGGGTTCAGATTCCACAATTTATTTAACTGTTGGCTTCCTCTCTCATACGACCCCCTGATTGTTACGGAGGGGGGGCTGAGTCACGTAATTAACAGCAACATTGATCTTACCTTCTAAGTTCCATCGCAGTATAAAATTATTTCATCTGCATTACCATAGATGATGGACGACAGGATACCCACCTAAAATATGAAAAACAACATTCTCAGCCGCAGTATGTAGCAGCGTTTAAACTAAAAGCATTAGTAAGGAACTTCCTATTGATCTCCCTACCTAATACTTAGCTATTTAAATAGTTAATTATTAAGAATTTTCGGTTAATATTCGTCTTTTAACCAGCTCACGCGCGGTTAAAACAGTACAAAATATTGAATTGCCATTCAAAACTGATTAAGAAAATATATCTTATGTTGTGCAAATTTGTTGAATGTACTTTTTTTTAAAAAACATATTTCCTGTTTTGGCTATAATGTACTTTTTTCATAAAGTATTTTTCCTGATTGGCTATTTTTTCGCTACTCTGCGACTTAATTAGTTGGTTGGATTTTGTTCTGGCTATTTTTTTTTTTTCAAATTGGATTCAGTTTAGTGGTGTTTGTGATAAAATTATGACGTGCCATTCGTGTGATTTTGACTGAGAACTTGATTCGTCATGTGCCCTAGATGAAGACAAAGGATTGAATGTTTTTATCAATTACGGCGTTATTCTCTCATCCTTAACTTGCCCGAAATGTGACAGAGTACCTAATACAAAAAGATCAGAAGATATTTAGGTGAAATAACCAATATCAACTGAATGTCCATTTAGGTCAACTGAATGCCCATTTAGGTCAACTATACACCCTTGATGATTGGTTAGGTTAAGTCGTGATATTTTCGTTAGTTTAAATGAAAATGATGAGCAAACTTTTCTGGTTAATTTTGAGGTGTTTTGTGCATCCGTTTCCTGTGCAAATGCGTAATTTACAAGATGACGATATCTCGAAAACTACGCATTTGCACAGGAAACGGATGGCAGATTCGTGCAAAACACCTCAAAATTTACCAGAAAAGCTTGTCATCATAAAAATAGACTGTGTAAAAATGAATAATTACCGAAGTTTCTAGAAATAATTCGATATTCATTCAAAAAAAAAACTTACTGTATTTGATACTAATGAAAAAAGTTACAAATATTTGAGAAACCAACCGATAAGAGTAAAATTATTAAATATAAACTATTGTTTACTTATATTAAACTTGAATCTTCAGATAACACCTTTGTAGTGAATACTCTTATTTTAGTTTCAAGTTAAATGTTAATTTTACAGTCTTGAATTTCGGAATAGTATAAATTCATTTTAAATTAGTTACCCCATTATAATTCAATTGTGAACCACATTAATACTAATTTTATGTATACTATATTATTTTATTGTATGTAAACATAATTAATTATATATCACAATTGTCAGTTAATTATTTATATTCAAATATTTATTTTAATCTAATGCCATGTCCATTTTACAAATAAATAATAGAAAAACCAAAGGTTATATTTTCCACCTTTGGTACTGTCGCAGTTTCGCCTAACGGACTCAATACGGCTAGTGAGATAATCACTGGTTGGCACTTAACTAGCGGCAGTGCTTATGGCTACATCATCCAGGTTAACCTATACCGGATAGATGCGCTACGGTCCCAAGCCGTAGCTTGCCTAGGCCAACGACGACGACGTAAACCAACAATTGGTGACCCCGGAGCTGGATTACCCCTTCTACCCGAACGACTAGGATTAGACTGTAACGTCGTTCGTGCCCATCACCCCCTTCACCCGAGCGACTAGGACCAGGACTGTAACGTCCGTTCGTGCCCACCCCCTCACCCCCTTCACCCGAGCGACTAGGATCAGACTGTAATGTCGCTGTGCCCCTCTGCCCCTCACCCTGCCCGTGCGCTCTGTGCCTGCGCTCGTCTCAACCTCCACTCCTTCGTTGGGAACTTGTCGTCTTACTTGTACGTCAGCAAGCATAGGAGAAGATGCCTGACGACGCTGGTGCCATCTCCCACTTGAGCGTAAAGCTCCCCGTCTTCTGGCCGGGTGATCCATTTATTTGGTTCCACAAGTGGAATCACAATTCAACTTGGGAAGGATCACCGCTAGCAGGACGAATATATACGATCATGTTTTGTCCTCTCTACCAGCGAGCATCATCTCTGAAGTCCGTGACGTCATCGTATCTACTTCCACGAGTGAGGACCCGTACAACGATCTGAAGTCTGCCATCCTGTGCCGCACCACTGTCTCCGAGCGTGAGAAACTACATCAGTTAATCTCAAAAGAAGAACTTGGAGACCGTAAGCCCACTCAAATGCTGAGGGCTATGCAGGTGCGCTCTAGGCGAACGCGCACAAACCTTCGATAAGGACATCTTTAGACAGTTGTTCTTGCAGAAACTTCCTTCCTCCATCAGCTCAGCGTGTCTTGGCCACTATGGATCCTGCTACTCCAGTTGATAAACTAGCAGAAACTGCCGACAAAGTAGTGGAGATTGACACAGCTCCGGTCAACAAGTGAACACACAATCGGAACTGGAGTTGAAAGTGGAAGAGTTAAGTCAACAACATCAACCACGTTTGTTCTCTGCTACAAAATCACGACAAAGAAGCCATTCTCGGTCAAGATTTACGAAGAGGCATCGTTCGAGTTCCGGGAAGATCTGCTTCTACACTCGAAATTGGTAAGAAGGCTAGGAAGTGCATCTCCCCGTGCAATTTTTCGTCGGAAAACCGCAGCAAGCGAGTCCTAATGGCGTCTAGTACTCGCACTGCAACCTGTTATCATAAAGGACAGGAACTCTGGTGTCAATTTCTTGGTCGATACCGGAGCGTCAGTCAGTGTATTCCCTCAAAAATCTGGTCATACGCACTCGAATCTCTCCGCCTCTATACGCTGCTAACGGTTCACGCATACCCACGTACGGTACTCAGTCGCGTGAACTAAACTTGGCCTTCACCGATCCTTCAAGTGGATTTTCATCTGTGCTCAAGTGCGGCATCCCATAATCGGCGCTGACTTCCTCCAGCATTTCAAACTCCTGGTGGATCTTGACAAGCGACGCTTATGCGACCAGGCCACACTGCTTTCTGTTCTTGCCAACAGGTTGCCCTTCCGGACGCCTCTAACTCTGCACTTTCCCTCGTTCCCCTAATTCATGTACCAGTGCCTTTCCAGCGATATCCAGGAATTCTTCAACCGATGCAGATGGGTGATACCATTAAGCAACCATTACCCATCACATTACAACAAAAGGTTCCCCCTGTGTTTGCAAAACCCAGACGTCTTGCCCCGGACAAACTGAAAGCTGCAAATCGGAATTCCAGCTTATGATAGAGCTTGGGATAATAAGACCTTCCAAAAGCAGTTGGTCCTCTCCCCTACACCTGGTCCAGAAGAAGTCAGGAGACTGGAGACCATGTGGGGATTACCGGTTTTTGAATTCGACAACCATCCCGGACCGATATCGTACCAAATGTCAAGACTTTACTTCTCTTCTCCACGGCAAATCTATCTTCAGTAAAAAGATCTCGTTAAGGCTTTCCACCACATTCCCGTAGAGCCTTCGGATATTCCCAAGACTGCAGTTTGTACACCATTTGGGTTATTCGAATTTGTGAAGATGCCGTTCGGGCTACGGAATGCTGCGCAAACCTTCAGAGGTTTATAGATGAGGTCACTAGAGGCTTAGACTTTGTTTATGCCTACATCGATGATTTGCTTGTGGCCAGCTCAACGGAAGAGGAACATAAGGAACATCTTTCACTCCTCTTTCAACGCTTAGAACAATACGGTGTTACTATTAATGCATCTAAGTGTGTGTTGCACAGCCAACCTTGGAATTCTTGGTCACACGATTTCGCAGCACACGGAATTACCCCCCTTCAGGACAAGTGTGAAGTGATAAAAAATTACCCAATGCCAAATAATCAGCGTGAGTTACGTCGGTTTCTAGGTTTGGTAAATTATTACCACAAGTTCATTAAAAACTGTGCTAGTGTTCTTGCTCCTCTACACGCTATGATCACACACAAAACGCAAGGTAACGAAATTGTTATGGTGTAGCGATAGTTTACAGGCGTTCGACAATGCCAAAAATGCTATCAATAGTGCTTTGTCTCTGTCATTCCTATCAGTGATGCCCCCCTAACTCTGACGGTCGATGCCTCAGATGTTGCGATCGGTGGGGTGTTGGAACAAACCATTAACGGTCAACAAGCACCCATCGCGTTTTACTCGAAAAAGCTGCAGCCAGCCCAAACGCGTTATAGTGCTTTCGGACGTGAACTTCTTGCTATTTACTTAAACGTGAAGCATTTTCAACATTTCCTTGAAGGCCGAGAGTTTGTGTTTTTACCGACCACAAACCTTTGGTCACTGTCTTCAATAAAAACAGCTGTAACCACTCTCCCAGAGTCATCAGGCAACTCGATTATATCTCGCAATTTACCACAGATATCCGCCACATCAAAGGTGTCTTGACACTCCAGCGGATGCACTTTCAAGAATAGAGATTACTTCTGTTACCTTCAGCTCTACACTGTGGAATGCTATTGCACAGGATCAAGATAAGGATACGGAACTACAAGACCTGCTCAGAGAAGACTCCACTCACTCACTTTCCCTCAAGAAAAGGAGTATGCCAGGATTGTCTGTGCCCCTCTATGCGACGTATCAACAGCTGCTATTCGCCCTTATGTCCCTCCATGTCACAGAAAAGCAGTCTTCATGGATCTTCATAAGCCCTCCCATCCTGTATCCGTGCTTCGCAACACCTGGTTACCTCTCGCTTTGTTTGGCCCTCGATGCGGAAGGATGTCAAACATTGGACCAAAACGTGCCTTGCCTGCCAGCGTGCCAAAGTCCAAAGGCACACCAGGTCCCCCTTTGACGCATTTCCGCCCCATCCCAGCGATTTGAGGTAATTCATGTAGACATTGTTGGCCCTCTTCCAGTGATTCAAGGCCAACGTTATCTGCTCACCTGTCTCGACCGCTTTTCCAGATGGCCTGAAGCCATCCCACTTCCTGATATCCAAGCGGACACTGTTGCAAGAGCCTTTCTTCATGGATGGGTATCAAGATTTGGATTGCCGACAAAAGTCATCACTGACCAAGGTCGCCAATTGAGTCTTCGCTTTGGAAGAAGTTTACCAGCTTGTTGGGTACAGTACTGCGCATACCTGTGCGTATCATCCGCAAGCTAACGGCCTCGTCGAACGCTTCCATCGCCAGCTGAAGTCATCCCTTATGTGTCACGAAGACTCCCATTGGATGGATAAGCTTCCACTCGTTTTGCTTGGTATTCGCTCTGCATTTAAGAGTGATCTGAAGACTACAGCGGCTGAACTAGTCTATGGAACAACACTGCGGCTACCAGGTGGCTACTTCACTGCAGGGGATAAGTCATGTGATCCTACGGAATTCGCTCAAACACTTCCTCTCACATGCAGTCCCTTCAGCCTGTTCCCCCTCGATTGACTAGCCAACAGAACATCTTGTTTCCCCAGCCCTCCAGTCTTGCACCCACGTTTTCGTTCGTGTACCTGTCCCAAAACGGCCTCTCCAATGTCCATATGACGCACCTATGAAGTTCTCCGACGTACGCGCAAATCATTTCTCATCCAGCGCGGTTCCAAGGTCGACAAGGTTTCTATCGATCGTCTTAAGCCTGCGTTTTTGGAATCAACCTTAAGTGAGGTACAAGTAGCTACCAAAAAGGTTCAGCGGAAATCTGTGTCGTTCGGAACTCTTTGAACTTCCTCTCTGGTGGGGGAGTGTGTAGTGAATACTCTTATTTTAGTTTCAAGTTAAATGTTAATTTTACAGTCTTGAATTTCGGAATAGTATAAATTCATTTTAAATTAGTTACCCCATTATAATTCAATTGTGAACCACATTAATACTAATTTTATGTATACTATATATTTATTGTATGTAAACATAATTAATTATATATCACAATTGTCAGTTAATTATTTATATTCAAATATTTATTTTAATCTAATGCCATGTCCATTTTACAAATAAATAATAGAAAACCAAAGGTTATATTTTCCACCTTTGGTACTGTCGCAGTTTCGCCTAACGGACTCAATACGGCTAGTGAGATAATCACTGGTTGGCACTTAACTAGCGGCAGTGCTTATGGCTACATCATCCAGGTTAACCTATACCGGATAGATGCGCTACGGTCCCAAGCCGTAGCTTGCCTAGGCCAACGACGACGACGTAAACCAACACCTTCATATCGATTTCTACATTAATTTCTTTATGGTAACTTAATACTGGGTATAACGTATACTTCAGCGTCGGAAATTATTTATACATTTAATAAAAAATACGTAAGCCTCAATATAAGTATTAAAAGTATTAAAACGATATTACAACTGATAAATGCGCCATGTTGACGACGTAGCTGCTGCTTTGACGATTGTTTAGGTTAAGTCGTGATCTTTTCGGTAATTATTCATTTTTACACCCAGTCTGTTTTTATGAGGAGAAACTTTTCTGGTCAATTTTGAGGTGTTTTGCACGAATCTGCCATCTGTTTCCTGTGCAAATGCGTAGTTTTCGAGATGATATCTTGAAAACTATGCATTTGCACATGAAACGGATGGCCATTTCGTACAAAACACCAAAATTAACCAAAAAAAGTTCTCTCATCATTTTCATTTAAACTAACTAAAATATCACGACTTAACTAACCAATCATCAAGGGTGTATAGTTGACCTAACCGGGCATTCAATTGACCTAACCGGGCATTCAATTGACCTAACGGGCATTCAATTGACTAAACGGCATTCAATTGACCTAACCGGGCATTCAATTGACCTAACCGGGCATTCAATTGACCTACAAGGTTAATATTGGTTATTTCACGTAATATCTTCTGATCGTTTTCGTATTAGGCACTCACTGTCACATTTCGGGCAAGTTAAGGATGAGAGAATAACGCCGTAATTGATAAACACATCCAATCCTTTGTCTTCATCTAGGGCACATAACGAATCAAGTTCTCAAAGTCAAAATCACACGAATGGCACGTCATAATTCTATCACAACCACTACTAAACTGAATCCAATTTGAAAAAAATAAATAGCCAGAACAAAACCCAACCAACTAATTACGTCGCAGAGTAGCGAAAAAATAGCCCAATCAGGAAAAATATTATGAAAAAAGTACATTATAGCCAAAACAGGAAATATGTTGTGCAAATTTGTTGAAATATATTTTTTTTTTAATAAAATAAGATATATATTTTCTTAGTTTTGAATGGCAATTCAATATATTGTACTGTTTTAACCGCGCGTGAGCGGGTTAAAAGACGAATATTAACCATATTTTCGTTTAAACTAACGAAAATATCACGACTTAACCTAAACAATCGTCAAGGGAATACAGTAAGGTGGGGTGGGGGTAATGGGGGAAGGGTGTCGGTGGGGGTAATGGGGGAGGGGTGGGTAATGGGGGAGGGGGTTAGCCCCCAAGTTGCATGAATGGGGGTGAGGAGGTTTTGGGAGATACCAGATTCAGAAATGTTGACACAATGTGAAGCTCAAATTTCACGGCTGCGTTCTTTGTGTGTAGTTTAGCCTGTCTAACCGTCAGCGAAGTGACGGGAACTGTACTAGTAATAATAATGGCGATAGTGCATAAGGTGGCCGTAAATTACTCTTGAAGATATACTTGGCCGTAAATTAAAATTAGATAAAGTAAAATGATGCACTTAATGCAAAACCACACAATATTTGTAACGCGTTTTATGTTCGTAAACTCAAAAAATCGTCTATCGAAGCGTCTATTGTTTTAATGACCTAATGAAGTAGTTTTGGCAACCCTCTTGTAATGAAAGAATTTGATAATTTGGTTAGGTCAACTGATGTCGGGTTAGAATTGAATGCCCAGTTAGGTCAACTGTATGCCCTTGACAATTGGTTAGGTTGTCATGATATTTTTGTTTAAACTAACGAAAATATCACGACTTAACCTAACCAATCATCAAGGGCTTATAGTGACCTAACCGGGCATTCAATTGGTTAGGTCAATAACTTCCCAAAAATTACTAAATTTAAACAACTGCAAACTGATTTACCTGTTTGAGAGTTGTTCGTTGTTTTTCTGCTTCACTAAAGGATTTAGTTAATTTTTTGAGTTTAGAACGTAAAACACGACATTACCCAATATTTGGTGACCATGCCCCTGTAGTGATCTAAAATTTACTAAGCAGTGCTTAGAGGCTAGAAATAAAGCAAATAAAATGGTGGGTATTATTAAGAGGAATTTTTTTTTTTTTTCGAAAGCTGTCATAGACAAACAAGAAAATGGTGTTAACTAATTTACGGCCAACTCATGTACTATCGCCATAATAATTATAGTTATAATTTCCGACGCTAAAGCATACGTATACTTTAACACTGAAATGTCACTATCAAGAAAGTCCCATTAAGTTTCAAAACCAAAACCTATCAAAGCTTCAATAAAAAACTTACGGTACAATTTTCTCTAAGTTACATTAAGACTGTAACACTTACATAACACTGTACTCAGTTTACATTAAGACAGTAACACGAAGAAACTTCACATTTGGGATTTTAACTAGAGGGGTATCAGCCATACATCTTCTCTCCACGAAAGTAAATATCAAAATGAGTCAGTATTACAATAACCAATCAGTTCGTCTATTAATTTCGTTTTACGTCCTTCAGCCACGAAAAGTCGTTGAAATGGAACAATAAGTGAATAAGAAAACGTTTTGTAAAAACTGTCTCTAATATTGGTTAATAGTTTTATTTATCATCTTTCAGCCACGAAGGATCACTTGTAGAAGTTTTAGAAGTAGAATAACTCGTAGAATCTCGTAGGAAACTAGTATATAACTTGTAGAATCTCGCAAAAATTTGTTGGGTCGTTTATGAAAAAGCTTGTTCCTATATTTAATCAGTCCACGTTCGCATTATATCATGTAAATAATTTCATACAAACAATTTTGAACATAATTTTTTAAGCCAGCGATACCTTAACATTTACTTTAAACTCACGAAACAATTACATTTTGCGTGCAGCTTCACAAATTTGGTCTTACTGGCTTTGTATGTGAAGCTCAAAATTTTGGTGGCTGTGGTATTTTTGCAAATTTATGGCTTCGCTGGCTTTAACTCGATTTCACAAAAAGAGTATGAAATGTTGTATGAGCTTGGCCTGTTTGGAAATAGGTAGGCTTTAGTTTGCGTCTTTGAGAGAAACTATTTACATTCTCTCGGATTAAAGAGAAGACGAACCTCATCATTCATCCATTAGTTTACGTGTAAGCAAAAGTTTCAGATCTAGATTTATTACTGGAAGTTAGACTTAGACTTAGTTCCCATCTGGAGGTCTCCAGGTTGTGTCCCGTGCGATGCGTCTCCCCCGTCGGTAATCTCGCCACTGCGTCCCGTCTCTGGCCAGATCTGTTCTCTGGCGCCAGGTTAAACCCGGATTCTCTCTTTCTACCGTTTTAAGCCACCGGAAGTTACCCCTCCACATTTCAACAGACGAAATCAGTGTTGGTGTCCAATATCATACATACATTTTATATATATATATATATATATATATATATTAGATATATATATATATATAAGGTGGCCCTTATTTTTGAATTTTTGAATTCTGTTGCACCCCTTGAATTGGTTTATTCCATGTAAAAACTGCGACACATGAAAAAGGACAGAATTTGAAGAATTTTTAGAGGTAGCTCAATGTGCTAAATCCTATATATTTTTATTTTTTTATTATTATATTTAATTAATTTAATTTTATATTTAATTAAAATAATTATATTTCATTAATTATATTTTAATTAATTTTAATTTTATTATTATATTTTAATCCTATTTGTTTCATTCAGAAAAAGTATGGCTTCTAGTATAGTACCAAATACGCGCTCTAAAATGTTTCTCTACTTGGAAGTGAAAATTACTGAAATTATTGATCCAAAAAACCATCAATCAAACAAGTTCTTGGTGTTTTTCTCTATCGCCACAATAAATAAAAAAGAAACTAAACGAGATGCGTCAAATCAGAGAAAGATAGAATACCGACCAGTACATCATTGCGAGGCAAAGCTTGAGGAAGTGTTCAAAAATTGGAGGCTGCTGAAAAAGAACAAGGGACGAACATCAGCTATTCAGAAGTCTAATGAAGAGAAGTTTATTAGTGCGCTCGATGATCTCTTCGACATTGCACATGCGGACGCCTTAAAGAGGATTACTATCTCCAAGGATCGTGAATTTTTGATAGTTCAACGAGAAAAGGGGCAACGTGGCTGCATGGCTGGGTTTGATATCACCTTGCACAAGAAAGAATCAGAGAGTGCAAAGAGAAAATGGAAGAGGATCAAAGACGCACACGTGAAACTTCAAGGGTTAGTGCTAAGTAGCTCTATATAAAATCTAATGCTGTCATTTATTATTTACATGTTTATATATTTTACTATATATCACATTAATCTATTCTTTTCTGTTCTGTTCTATATATACATATATTTTCATGGTTCTATACATTTATTTACGCTGATTTTACTTCATAAAAGCACAAAACTAATCTGGTCCTTCTTTTCCTTTCACAGAAGGAGGCGGCTACTAAAGTAATGAAGGTTTCATCAAGCAGTGAATCAGATCCTGAAGTCAAACCGAAGAGCCTGAGTGGACTGCTGAGCCAGGACCTAGCGCGAGCGATCAGCCTCGTCAGCGTGGTCGAAGATGGTCATTACATCAACCTTATCTGCTTTCTCGACCGTACCAAACTCTCTGACAGAAAGGCAACAATGGTAATGATTGAAACAGCTAAGAGCCTGGGCCATGATGTCATAGATTTGGCACTCAACCGGCAGACAATTCAGCGTTCTCGTCAACAACAACGAGAGACAATGTTTCATCTACTTAAAGAAACTTTTCAGGCGGAAGATCCTCTCGTAGTGTACTGGGACTGAAAAATACTGCCCAATATTACTGGAAAAGAGTACTCTGATCGTCTGCCAGTTCTCGTCTCAGGAAGCGGTATCTCTCAATTATTAATAGTTGCGAAACTACCTTCTGCAACTGGACAAGCTCAATCTACTGCAGTCTGTAATGTATTCAGAGAGAGGGGAATAGAAGAAAAGGTTCACGGTATGAGTTTCGACACAACTAGCTCGAACACAGGAAGAATAAATGGCGCTTGTATCTTGATTGAGCAGAATCTCGGACACAACCTTCTCTTCTTCGCCTGCCGTCACCATATTTACGAGCTTGTAATAGCAGCGGTTTTCAAACTTGTATGGGAGAGTCGAGTGCGCCAAAGTACCCCTCTTCAAACGATTTACAACTAGTAGCAATGTCTTGACAAACAAATTTCCAGACGGCTTCACCGATCCCTTTATATGCCAATCTCTCTCAGAGGAAAGAGGAGCTTTTGATATTCATCACTCACAGCTTTCTGAGCTCACCGAGAGACGATTATAGAGAGCTGCTGGAGCTGGCAAGCATCTTTCTCGGAGCAGTGCCAGCAAAAGGCAACCCGTTTTATGACTCCAGGGTCCATGCACCATGCCCGTTGGATGTCAAAAGTTATCTACAGTTTGAAAGTATGGATGTTTCGTGGCCAGTTCCACCTCTCTTCCGCGAGGAGAGGGTCTACGAGATACTGCCCTTTTGCACTACGTCCTCCTACATTAAAGCCTGGATCACTTGTCCCAGCGCACCCTGTGCTCCAGCAAATGATCTTCAGTTCCTCAAAGATTTGCTGGGTTACTCGTCAATACATCCAGGCATTTCACAAGTCGCCTCGGCCAAAATGTCCAACTATCTCTGGCACCTTTTGGAAGAATTGGTTGCTCTGGCCTTTTTTGATGACAAGACCTCGGCTTCAACAAAGATTCAGATGATTTACGCGCTGAATGCTAACAGTAGTGTGGAGGGCGATGAAGCACTCCCCCCCCCCAAAAAAAAGTTCAAGTTGATCTGAAAACTTTCGGAGATAAGTCACTACAGGATTTCGTCACAAACAGATCCCGCACTCTATTCACAAAGTTTAATCTATCGGAACACTTTCTCAAGGAAGATCCAACAACCTGGAGCGAACTGGAGGAGTACAAACGAGCGAAAGAGAAGGTGAGAGCCATCAACGTTGTCAATGACTATGCAGAGAGAGCGGTTGCTCTCATTCAAGAATACAGCAGTCACCTTACGAAGGATGAAGAACAGTTACAGTTTCTTCTACAAATTGTCAACGAACACCGCTGTCTCTTCCCAGATAGCTTGAAAAAACTCTTTCTTTGGCTGTATAAGTTTCGTTTTTCATGTGTATTCATTATAGTTATATATTATTCAATAGTGTTAAAACTTCATGCTGCTTCAGGCTACCTCAAAATGATGGAATAAATATTTAAAAATTTATATACAGTGTATTTACACCAATTCGAACTAGATATATTTGGAATATCATGCATGAAGACGCACGACTTTTCATTATAAAAAATCGCCCTCAACAGAATTCGAACCCACCACCTCTAGAGTAGAAGCTGAGTGCATGAGTTACTACACTACAACAGGATGAAAGTTAACACAACCTGTCACATTTAAACAACCTAGGAAACGCACAACCCTTTCGTGTCCAGTTGCGTTTTACCTGTTAACCTTCCCGCTCTCGAGGTAATAACTAGCATTTCATTCAAACTATCTGGTGTAACGCTGGGATCTCGTAAATGGAATATCTTGCATAAAATACCGTGCGTGTTCAATGTTCATGCATGATATTCCATTCATGAGACCCCAGCGTTGCATAACTCGAATGAAATGCTGGTCATTACTTCGAATGTGGGGAGGGTTAAAGGGTGAAATGCCTCTGGACACGAAAGCGCTATGCTTTTCCTCGGTTGTTGAAATATATGACAGGTTGTAATAACTTTTATTCCATCGTAGTATAATGGCAAACTTCCTCATCTTCCACTAAAGCTGTGTCGGGTTCGAACTTTCATTACCTTTCTGCTAATTTTTAATTTGAAAAGTTTTTCTTTATAAGTGAAAACACGAGAAAGAAACAAAAAACATTTTTTACACACACACACGCACACAGAGAGAGAGAGAGAGAGAGAGAGAGAGAGAGAGAATCACACTGGGCGTTAGTATTAAAAGTTTGAGAATTTGTTGAAGAAATTAATATAGCAAAAAGGCCTCACGCAGCTTATACCCAAAGTTAAACAAATGACATTATATATATATATATATATATATATATATATATATATATTCTATATATATATATATATTATTATATATATATATTATATATATATATATATATAGTTGGATACCGCAATATATGAAGCTATTATGAGAGGAACTGGAGATAAGAATTCCATACATTTTAGATCAGGTTCCTTTTTCATTTTTATTTTCCATTTTTTGAGTGAATACAAGTTCGAAAAAATGAAAATTGAAAAAGTGAAAAAAAATGAAAAGAAATGAATTTTTGTCTACATTTTAAAAATTTATATATATATATATATGCTATAAGCCACAGGGATACACTATATCCTATAGGGATACCCTATATAAGCTATAGGGAAACTAAAAGCACATTCGGCGGCAGGACCGGACAAAAGGAATGCCACACTTATCAAAAACTGCAAGAATGCAATCGCTGAGCCCCTATATTGGATATGGACACTATCACTAGACACGGGAGGAATACCGGACACCCTGAAGAGAGCGAGCATCGTCCCAATACACAAAGGAGGAGATCGATCCGAGGCCAAAAACTATAGGCCAGTGTCGCTTACATCTCATCTCACCAAAATATTTGAAAGAATAGTTGGAGAAAAAATCTATGACTTTTTAGAAACTCAGAAAAAATTAAATGACAACCAACGTGGATTCCGATTAGGCAGATCATGCCCATTACAACTAATGGAACACTACAACAACATTATTGATGCACTTGAAAGTAATGAAAACGACGATGTAATATACACAGACTTTGCCAAAGCGTTCGACAAGTGTGACCATGGAATCATAATACATAAACTGAAGTATATGGGAATAACAGGAAAAGTAGGGAAATGGATATATAATTTCCTTCGTGATCGGCGTCAAGTCGTTACCGTTCAAGGAATATCGTCATCAGAATAGAGATCCTTAGCCCAGTACACAAGGAACAGTATTAGCTCCACTACTCTTCATAATCATGCTAAGTGACATAGATGAGGACGTTACCAGAGACAGCACAGTAACATCCTTTGCCGCTGACACAAAGATCAGTAGAAAAATAAGAAACTCAGAGGATATAGGATCTCTACAAACACGCATGAACAGAATCTACAATTGGTCGGAAGACAACAATATGAAGTTTAACATAGAGAAATTTCAACTGTTAAGGTACGAAAAAAGGGAGGACCCAAAATCCATAGAATACTATACCCCAAATGGACAGGAAATTCAGAGAAATTCTAAAGTAAAAGATTTAGAAGTTGTAATGACTGATGATGCGAAATTTGAAACAAAATAAGATAGCAGTAAACAGAGTAAAGATAATAACTGGGTAGATACTGAGAACCTTTAAACGAAGGGATAGGAATATAATGATTCCTCTACTGAAAACACTAATCGTACCCAAATTGGAATACTGCTCGGTCCTAACATACCCTATAAAAAAGAAGACTGTGAAGGTTCTCTGAACCCCTTCTAGCTGTCTCATGTCAAGATCAATGGGTGCATAGAACTAAATTACTGGGAAATTTTTGCGAATTAAACCTATTTCACTGGAAAGGAAAGAGAGAGATACACCATTATTTACACTTGGAAAATAATGGAGGAACAAGCTCCTAATCTTACTCTGATCCCTATAACCCCAAAACAACAGTGGAAAGTAGAAAGGAAGTCTGTGTCTTGTTCCAAATTAAAGGCTAGACGGGAACAATCTTTAACCCTGAAAGAAAATAGTTTTGTTGTGAGAGGACCAAGACTGTTTAAACAGCTGCCCAAAGGCCTAAGGAACACGAGTGGTGTTGCGGTGGACATCTCCAAAGAAGATTAGACGCCTGGCTCAGAACAATCCCGATGAGCCGGGCGTACCTGGCTATGTGAGGTGGAGAGTACAAGAAACCAACTCCCTACTTCACCAGGCCAACTCGAGAGGAGGGGCGACAAGCTTGACCTTCGTGAAATGAGGAATCATCGCACGGAACATTTGAAAGGTGTATATATATATATATATATATATATATATAATAATAATGCGCTGCCGCAAATGTTCAACACTCCTAATTATTTTCTCTGCGTATACTAGCGCTTTCAAGTGGCCCCAGAGATAAAAATCTAGTGGCGTGAGATCCGGCTTCTAGCTGGCCATTCCACAGGCCCTCGACGTCCTATCCAATGACCAGGGAATTGTTGGTACAGGTATTCCCTTGGGTGCTGTAATGTGCAGGAGCGTCGTCTTGCTGGAACCATGTTGGAAAATTTCCTTCTTCGTTCAAGACACTGGGAAATGCTTCTTCCTTGAGCGTACGTAGGTAGGTGCCTCCAGTGACATGTTCATCGAAAAAGAGGGGGCCTATGATGCGATCCTTCCAAATGCCACACCATACCATCACCCGAGATGCACCTTGTTCCTTTGAGGAGGTATACCGGTGAGGGTTGTTTTGAGACCAGTAGCGAGTTTCTGTCGATTTACCTCACCATTTCCATAAAAAACAGCCTCGTCACTGAACAGAATGGTGGACGGGAAATTGCATCCCGAGCATAAGAAAAATATGAATTTGGTTTGTAGAAATAGAAAAATATGAATTTCTCCTATGATGCCGGACTTATGGGACACCCTGTATATATATATATATATATATATATATATATATAGAGAGAGAGAGAGGAGAGAGATGATGATGATGATGATAAAAAATCAGTAAATGAATACATATAAATAAATTTTAATGATGTAGAGCAAAAAAAAAAAAAAAACTACATTTATTTACTTTTGAACAAAGATTTGGAAATTTTTTCGAATATTTTATAGCGTTTAAGGAAGTGGTTGTGCACGGTGGTTGTACTGATACCCAGAAACCACGGTCATTGCAGAGGGTAAAACGGCAGTCATGCAGCTTTGACCCAGAACGGGGCACTAATGTTGGCATTAATGTGTTAATGTGGGACGCCCAAAAAGCATAAAGCCAAAAATTTGGAAGAGAAATTTCGAACAGCGAACTCGTTACTGTTCCTCATCCTTATTTCTGAAAACTGGCCTGAAAAGTTTTTATAAAAACTGGTAGGATAGAATGGATATACACCTGTATATCTATCGAAAATCGATAAAACAAGTCAATTAATGTCTTTCATAAACTGTCGTAACTATAGTGGGCGGAGCTTATTGTCACCTGATTATTATCCATGAACATACAATATTAAAGAAAACGAAAATTTAAAATTTTATGGTAAACTCAAATAAAATAATTAATTGCTTGTATTTTATATTTTTGAAGCAATTGAGAGCAAATACTGTTATTACAAATCTTACTTTTATAATATCTAATTTAAAAAACGATGCTTGATTTAGTACACAAGTTATATCACTAAATTCACAAAATTCTTCTCTCAGTAACTATGATTTGCATTCATTAACAAAGATTTTAAAAAAATTGAAAAGAGCAAATTCAAACTCCTGGTTAGATGGCGCTGCATCGCGGTACTAAAATGTCTCGGTAAGTATGACTATTTATGAATGAACTAGTTAACAGTTAAATGGTCATATGTTGTGTAAATTTTAGTCTGTCTGTCTGTCTGTCTGTCTGTCTTTCCACATGTAAGTATATATGTATATAATTAAGAAAGACACACTGGAAATTTAATTTTCTGTCGTAATTACAACTCTATAATACACACACACACAGTAATATATATATATATGCGTCTCGGTGGTGTAGTGGGAAGCGTCGCTGACCACGAAGACGCTGGGCTGGGCTGCTGGTGGGGCGTAGTTCGGATTTAACGTTAAACTAGGTCTAAGGTGGAGTGACAAGCTTGTTCGTTAGAATGAACAATTCGGGCGGAAGCAAAATCCACGTTAACCCAGGTGTATATATATATATATATATATATATATATATATATATACACGCGAGGTTTGTTCAAAAAGTATCCGGACTGGGTTTAATCTCCCTCAAAGTACACTCCTTCTAAAGCCAGACACTTTACCCAACGATCCTGCCATTGTTGAAAACATTTTTCAAAAGCACTTTTCGGAATGGCCAAAAGCAGCTCCGTCGAATTTCTTTTAATTTTATTTATGCAAGAAGGAGGGGCCAATGGGGAATGCCCGCAAAAGCGGCACCCGCCCCCATAGAAAAAGAAGAGAGCCAAAATCAAGGTCCAGGGTTTTCGAGATGCATAGACACTCTGAGTTTGAAAGATGGGAGGTCATAGACAGGGGGGAAAGATGGATTAAGGAAGATTGTTCCAGAGTTCACCGGTTGAGTAGATGAAAAACTAGAAATACCGATCAACCCTTGCGTTAGAGAGTTGGACAGAAAATGAATGAGAAAGTGTAGAAAGTCTGGTGCTGCGTGCTCTGCTTAAAGGAGGAGGCATGCAGTTAGAGAGTTCAGAAGAGCAGTGTCCGTTAAAGCAGCAATAGTAAAGAAAGAGTGAGGCAACATTGTGGCGAAGAGAGAGAGAGAGATTGAAAGCAATCAGTATGAGGCGGGGAATTGATAAGACGAAAAGCCTTTGATTCCACCCAGTCAAGTACGGCTCTGTGGGTTCAGCCACCCCACACATGAGAAGTATACTCCATACAGGAGCGAACAAGACCCCTGTACAGAGACAGCAACTGAGTGGGGGTGAAAAAACTGCAGAGGCGGTACAGCACACCTAACCTCTTAGCTGTTTTAGAAAGAGAGTACATGTGATCTTTCCAGGAAAGACCACGAGAAAAAGATACGCCAAAAATGTTAAGAGAAGAGGAAGGATTGAGTTGTGTGTTGTTGAAGGTAAGAGGATAGTTGTGTGGAAGATTGTGACAAGTAGACAGATGGAAAAACTGAGTTTTTGAGGCATTGAAAGCCACAAGCTTTTCTCTGCCCCCAATCAAATATAGCAGGAAGATCAGCGGTCAGGTGTCCCACAGCCGTCCTATGCAAAGCGTGAAGTGACTGCTGTGAGGGACGCTTTGGGAAGCCGGTGGAAAAGTGAAGAGTGGAATCATCGGCATAGGAGTGAATAGGACAGGAAGTGCGAATTAAAAATCATTAATATATAAAAGGAAGAGAGGGGTGAGAGGCCAGAGCCCTGAGGAACACCACTGTTGATAGCTTTAGGAGAAGAACAGTGGCCATCTACAACCGCAGCTATGGATCAGCCAGAAAGGAAATTAGAGATGAAGGCACAGAGAGAAGGATAGAAACCGAAGGAGGGCAATTTGGAAATTAAAGATTTGTGCCACACTCTATCAAAAGCGTTCGATATGTCTAACGCAACAGCAAAAGTTTCATCGAAATCCCGAAAAGAAGATGACCAAGAGTCAGAGAGATATGCAAGAAGATCACCAGAAGAGTGTCCCTTCCGGAACTCATACTGACGATCTGAAAGAAGATTGTGAGAAGAGAGGTGTTTAAGAATCTTCCTATTAAGGATAGATTTAAAAACTTTGGAAAGGTAAGAAATCAAACCAATTGGACGATAGTTGGAGGGTTGAGAGCGGTCACCCTTTTTTGGGACAGGCTGAATGAAAGCGAACTTCCAGCAGGAAGGAAAAGTATCAGATGAGAGACAAAGACGAAAGAGTTTGCCTAGGCAGGGTGTCAGCACAGAAGCACAGTTCTTAAGAACAGGAGGAGGAACACCATCAGGACCGTACGCCTGCGTAGAGTTGAGCCCCAATAGGGCAGAAAAAACACCTTCAAAAGAAATTCTAATTTCAGACATAACAAAGTCAGAGGAAGGAGGAGATGGAGGAATAGCACCGGAATCGTCCAGGATTGAATTGTAAGCGAAAGTTTGAGCGAAGAGTTCAGCTTTGGCAGGAGAAGAGACGGCAACTGTGCCGTCGGAATGGAAAAGAGGAGGGAAAGAAGAGGAAGTAAAGTTGTTGAAGAGTTTCTAGTTAGATGACAGAAAAGGCGAGAAGAATTAGAATTGGATAGATTTTCACATTTTTGTCGGATGAAGGAATTTTTGGTAAGTTGAAGAACGGATTTTGCACGATTTCGGGCAGAAATATAAGCTGAGTGAGAGTCAGGAGTTGGATAGCGACGGTACCTTCTGAAAGCCTCCTCTCTGTTACGGAGCGCATTAGTACAAGTTAAACCAAGGTTTTTTTTGCATTAGTAGTAGGAATAGAAGATGAAATATACGCCTCCATGCCTGAGAGAATCACCTCCGTGATGCGCTCAGCACACTCGAAACGGTCCCGGCCACGGAAGCAGTTATCATTCCATGGGAAATCACAGAAGTACTGCCTAAGGGCCTCCCAATCAGCGGCGCCGAAGTGCCAAAGGTGCCCCCTCTTCGGAGGCTCCAAAAGCCAAATTGGAGAGATAGACCAGGAAACAGATATAAGATTGTGATCGGAGGAGCCCAACGGAGAAAAAGTTTCACAGAGTAAGAAGAAGGATGAGAGGTAAGAAATAAATCCAGAATGTTGGGCCTATCTCCATGGCGATCAGGGATACGAGTAGGGTGCTGTACAATCATTTATGATAGAAAAGTTGTAAGCTAGATCACCAGGGATGTCGGTGAAATGGAAGGAAAGCCATGGTGGTGAACATTGATATCTCCTAAAATGGAGATTTCAGCAAAGGGAGAGCGGGATAGAATGTATTCCATTTTGGAAGTGAGGTAGTCAAAGAATTTTGATAGTCAGTAGAATTAGGGGAAAGGTAAACAGCACAGATGTATTTAGTTTGAGATTGGCATGTAAGACGTACCCAGAGGGTATAGAATTCGGAAGATTCGAGTTCGGGAATACGAGAACAAGTTAGGTCATTGCGTACATATACGCAACATCCACTTTTGCAGTGAAATTGATTATAGAGAAAGAGGGTACAGAGAAGGGGTTGCTGTTAGTCGTCTCAGACACGTGAGTTTCAATGAGGAGAAGAAGATGAAGTTTAGAGGAGGAGAGGTGGTGTTCAACAGACTGAAAATTTGAGAAAAGGCCACGAATGTTGCAGAAGTTTGAGAAGTGAATCAGACAGAGGCCCAGAACATCTCGAATGGGCGGTAGCAGATCCAGCCCGCTGGAAGGGTCTGTGTTCCCGGAATCGCCAGCGGGGAGCCAGAAGTGGGGGCATTTATGGTCCCCCTCCGCAGGGGACTCCGAGGCTCTCGAATTTGATGCCTTTTTTAATTTTGAAAAGATTATGTAGTGTGTAAGATGCACGTATATGTAGTGATGAATAGGAAAAGAAGTGCGTGTTTGAGAGCATGCTGGACTCCTCTCAGGGTAGATGAGACACGGAAAAAGATCAGCTAAGGAGGACAGTGACAGGAGAAACGGGAGTTCCAGCACTCCCTATCTTCTGTCTAACGTTCCCCCGGAGCATTTCCCTGGCCGATTGGTGTCTACAATCTCCTCCTGATGGTCTCAACATCATCGAATCGATGTCTTTCCAGGGTTTGTTTGAGCTTCGGAGCCAAATTCGGCGAATATGGAGGCTACTATACTTGGACAAAAATTAGTGGGTAAGTTGTGACGAGTGAGATGGCGCGTTATCATGATGAAGCATCCAGTCTCCGGACTCCCACTTCTGCGGTCGTTCCCTCCGAACAGCTTCAGGTAGATGTCTCAAAACTTCAATGTAAAATTCCTTGTTGATTGTTTGTCTCTGTGAAGCATATTCATGGTGCACAACACCTTCGTAGTAAAAAAAAACAAGAAATTGCCGCGAAACAAAACATGTTTAACTTTATCGGTCTCCACAGTGGACTGACGCTACACAATGAAGTGCAACCTTATCAGTCAACTGGCCTCGACATGCAGAGACATGTTTAGCATAGTTACAACGCAAGCGTGACCTTGTTCTAAAAATAAACACCCTGTCCGGATACTTTTTGAACATACCTCGTATATATAAATGCTTTTCTACAAAATAATTTTGTGCACCACTCGATTTATCAAACTAATGGCGAGGCAACTCTCTTCGCCCCCCCCACCCCCCAGAAGTATCTGTGAAAGCACTTACACAATAATAGCTCTAAAAAAGGAAACGCGTTTTATAGCATTATTGTTGTAGGTGATAACATCGTATATATATATATATATATATATATATATATATATATATATATATATATACACACAGAAAGAGAGTTACTTTTCTCCCATTTCGTTTGAGATTATTATCTTTATTGTTATTATTTGCTGTCTTTAGGTGTGTAAAGGGAACTGTAATATCTGCCGTTCTCAAAATAAGACTCTAATATACTCGTAAAGCATCGCTTATTTACATAAACCCACGAACGATACACAGAAAAATGTCGCAAAATATAAAACTAGAAGCAGCATTAAACGAAATTACAAAAGACAACGCAGCAAAAACGTTACATCATGAAACGAAACAGCATAGGGCGACACGAAATAAAACGGCCTAAAGCGATACAGCATGAAACGAAACGGCGTAAGACGACATAGCATAAGACGATACAGTACAAAATAAGATGAAACAGGACGGAACACAATTGCATAAAACGAATTCTCTCCCATACCGATCGAGTTATAAATCGAAACTAAATTATGGCCCTAAAACGTCTCATTCCACTTTCCATTTACTCCAAAAAAAAAAAGGCCATAAAACGAATCCTCAGCTGAAATCCACCATTATTAGGATACTGATTAGATAACCTCCGATTTGCGTAATCCATTAAGAACGTCTTAATGGATTTAATTTCACGACGACGCGAACGAGGAAATCATAAAATAAGCGCCAGTAAGTGATATGAAGCGTGTTCAGATTTGATCACGTACCCAACACCCAATTATATTAACACTAGCTAAAGTGGGCCCTACGGGTCCATTTAGCTAGACCTGCAGTGCTGGGGCGCCTACGGAGCCCCCAATTACTGGGGAGTCAATTATTCAGTAAATAAAACTATAGAAAAGAACGCAGCCATGAAAATCTTAAGCTTCACAAATCTTGATTCTTGATGCAATGGGTTCGGATGTGAAGCTTAAGATTTTCATTGCTGCGTTCTTTTCTAGCTAAAATGGGCCCGACAGGCCTATTTAACTAGACCTGGGGTGATGGGGCCTGCGGCCCTCCAATTACTCGGGGGGGGGGGGGGGGGGTCAATTGTTAAGCTTCACAAAAGTTCCTCGTGAGCTTAAAGTAAATGTCAAGCTTTTACTGCCTTAATAATTTCTTTTCAAAATCTTTGGTTTCCTATTTCAGTTTTATAATTTTTTTTGACAGACTCTGCCTCAATTATACTCCTATTATAGATTCTAACAGATTCAGACAAATATATATATATATATATATATATATATATATATATATATATATATATAGGGTGATGCAAAATAATACTTATCATTTCAAAAACTTGAAGACACCCTCTAATTTTTATTTAATTTAGTGTAAAAACTGAACATGCAAAATTTCAGCACAATTGAAGACATTTTAGAGGTTGCTACCATCCATTGAACATTTTGTATATTGTTATTTTTCAGTTTGTATTTATTGTACATTTATTTATTTTGCAGATTTCATCAAAAATGGTAGTCAGCAACATATAGCAGTCATAACAGACTCTGAACCTCTTTCCGTAAACCTTCTCATCCCTTTCATTGCTATAGACGCCGTGGCCGAACATTCTAGAATCATTTCTTTGCTGTGACGTCACTGTGGCGGCCGCGTCAGTGTAAGTGCGGCGTCACTGACTCAGTATCTTTGCTGCCTTCGCTGAGAGTGGTTGTATAGCAGTTGCTGAGTTGCACTCATGGAGCGGCATACGCGTCACAAACAGTTGTTTGGCTCATAGGACATCCTATAGAGTCCTTCAAAGAAACCCAGCTTCCATCTAAAAGGGAAACATTAGCATTGTTTATGAACTACAAGATCAATAAAAAGCAACAGGTGAAAACAGCGGCTTTGTTGACTGCTAGAGATGTTATGGATGTGTGGGAAAAGGCACGCATCCCCAGTGTTGAAATGTCATGTCGTGGAGAGAGTAAAGAAACTTTTCAACGAGTGGGAGAAACTAAAGAAGAAGAAATAATAAGAAGAAGCAATCACCTGCACTACTTCAAAAACAAGAGAGCTGGCAAAATGACTTGCAAGATCTGTTTGACATTGCACATGCAAGTGCTCTTGACATGATAAAGATAGATGAAGATCGTGAGTTTTTGATGCTGCAACGACAAAAAGGAAGAAAAGGCAAAATGTCTGGAGTGGATAAAGTTTTTCACAAATGGAAGAGATTGCTAGAGAAAAGGAAACATTGCTTGAAAAGAAAAGAAAGAGGGAAACAGCCGTTTTCGAAGCAGCAGTGCTCTCAAGTTCAAGTCCTTCAAGTTTGAATGAAGATAGTTCAAAATCAGAAGAAGAATTTGTTGCTGACCCTCAGCAGCCATCAACTTCGAGACAAAGTAGATCAAAGTCTAAGAGTGCAAGCTAATGGATTCTTCAATGCTTGTATCTCTTGATGCTGCAAAAGTAAGTGATAGAGCTGCTTCGGAAATCTTGATCCCAACAATCAATGCTCTTGGGCAAAACCCTGAAGAATACAGTGTTAGCTATTCATCGATACGGAGAGCAAGACAAGGAACCGCAAGACAATGGCAGAAAATTTGAAGCAGGATTTCGAAACAAATTGCCCTCTCCAAATACATTGGGACGGCAAACTACTGGAAGATATTACTGGTCATGAAAATGTTGATCGACTGCCAGTTCTAATTTCCGGCCAAGGAGTTGATCAGCTTCTTGGTATTCCCAAACTTGCCAGAGGAACTGGTCAAAACATTGCAGATGCTGTCCATCAGTTAGTATTGGAGTGGAATATATCTGACCAAGTGAAGGGCATGTGTTTTTGACACCATTGCCTCCAACACAGGTTCTAAGAGTGGTGCTTGTATGTTACTAGAGCAAAGATTGGATAAAGATATGCTGTGGCTGGCTTGCCGACATCATATTTTCGAAATAGTGTTAGAAGCTGCAGTTTCTGTCTCCTTGCCATCTTCTAGTGGCCCTGACATACAACTGTTTTAAGAGATTCAAAGCAAAGTGGGTGGAAATTGACAAGAACAATTACCAAACAGCAACAGATGACCCTAACATTGCAGAGAAAATCTCAGATGCTGAAGAACTCATTCAATTTGCTCAAGCTCAGCTTGATGAACAGCAGCCTCGTGATGACTACAAGGAATTGCTCGAGCTAACGCTCATTTTTCGGTAGTGCCCCCAAGTCAGGAATCAGCTTTAAAGCACCCGGAGCTTATCACAGAGCACGATGGATGGGCAAGCTAATTTACTGCATTAAAATTTGGATGTTTAAATCTCAGTTTAAACTAACTGAGAGAGAGGAAAAAGGACTGAGAGATGTTTGCTGCTTTTCAGCTGCGATATACATCAGATCGTGGTACCTGGCACCCATACCCTCATGCGCCCCCCCGTTCAGATTTGCATTTTGTGCAAAGTCTGCAGCTCTACAAGCAAAGGATGACAAAATTGCAAGTGCTGCACTCAATAAGTTTTGAGACATTTGTGGTACCTCTCTGAGGAGCTTGTGGCGCTTGCATTTTTTGATTCAGCTGTTTCGCATGAGACAAAAACAAAATGAAGCATGCTCTGCAGAAACCAGTTGACTCAAAACCGAGCAAACGAGCATCAATAAATCCTGAATCAGCTGGGCAGAAACAACTGCAGGATTTCGTTACTGCGAACACAAAAAGATTCTTTGAAATCCTAGAGGTGCCTTGCACTTTTCTTGAAAAAGATGCTGAAGAATGGAATGATGATGAAAGTTATGCGAATGCAAGAGATATCGCATATGGACTCAAAGTGGTAAACGACATTGCGGAAAGAGGTGTACGACTGATGGAGGAATACAACAAACTGATAACCAATGATGAAGAGCAGAAACAATACCTTCTTCAAATTGTTAAAAGTTACAGGTCGTCACTCTCAAACAAAACAAGAAAACATTACTCTTGCTTCACAAAAAACGAAAATAAACATACATAAGTGGTTATGATATGCCTACTGGGGAAACTTCCACATAAAAAAAAGTTAACGCGCTATACGCTGTACCTCAGAGGGTGGTGCGGAAATCAGCGTGCCTATTATTTACTATTTTATGAGCTCACTACGTACTATAGTCTAGAATGTCATCGTTTTTTTTCAAACTAGGTTAACTAGGTACATATCAAACCGGCTCCGGCGAAAATATCAACAAAACAATATTTTTGAGCACAAACTGATATACATTTATTTTTAAAGCTTGGTAGCAACCTCTAATTTTCTCTTTTTTCAACCCCAAATTTCGCATACAATGCTTTCTTAGGAATATGAATAAAATAAGGGTGTCTCCCTGAAAATTGAAAAAAAAAAATTTGACCCCTTTTTTGCATCACCCTAATATAATATATATATATATATATATATATATTAGTGATGTACGCGGATGTCATTTTTTTCACATCCGCGGATGCGGATGCGGATGAGGATATTTGATTTCAACATCCGCGGATGCGGATGCGGATGTCTACATTTTCGTTATTTTTTAGGATATATTCGAGATTTGTTGTGTTTAACGTATATAATAAGTTATTATATAGAGAGAGCTGTAGCTATAATGTAGTATAATTGATTAATTGTACAATAATTGCTGTACTTTTCTCTGAACATATAAATAATATCAAGCATCTAACTAATATAGAAATCAATCAGTGAATTCGTCTGCAAATAAATTCGTTATATTTTGTTGAGTTTCAGCCACAATTAGAAACCATAATTGTGTTACCAGGATGCGGGACGTGAACCCAACTCAAATGCACCCCACCGACCTCTTTCCCAACCTCCACCCTTATAGGAAGAGATCTTTAATTAGCTTCATAACTATTTATATTAAGTTTAAAGTTTTATTAGGCATATTTATAAATGAGTAATTAAAATAAAGTAAACTAAGATGTTCATCGTTTAATGTTCAAACTTAATTATAGGAAGGTTATGCTTAAGGAACATTAATTTTTCTGCCTTTTCTGCTGCCAGTCTGTTTCTCTTTTCATCATATATTAATCCAGCACTGCTAAATAATCTCTCGCTTGGTACGTTTGTTGGAGGACAGGCTAAATGTTTCCTTGCAAGTTTACTCAAGTATGGATAGATATTCTGCATATTTTTCCACCAACTAATAGGATTGTCACATGCAACAACTGCTGCTTCTAGTTTTATATTTTGCGACATTTTTCTGTGTATCGTTCGTGGGTTTATGTAAATAAGCGATGCTTTACGAGTATATTAGAGTTTCTTATTTTGAGAACGGCAGATATTACAGTTCCCTTTACTACATCTTTTGACATCGCGTAGGTCTCGTCATTGCTGCTTGACTCAAGAAACTGAGAGACAGATTCTGTGATAGATTTGCTTGTTGAAGGTGTTGGTTCTGTCACTGAAACTTTTATTCTTTTGGTGGGTGGCGAAGCGACAGATTCAAGAGATTGAAGCTCTTCAACTGCTTTGCCAAGTGATGATTTAACTCGTTCTAATGTACTAGGTGAAAATAACTTAGCTTTGTAACGTGGATCTAAGTAGGTTGCAAGAGAGTAACTTCATACAAGAACAGCCTCTCGTCTTGTCGCTTGCATCACTTTTGCGCACAATGAACTAGTTCTATTAATATAGTAGAATTTGATAATTTCCGCTTATTAATGACGTTTTATCTCAACGGTCCCATCCGCACGACATCCGCAGTCCAAAGTGCGGATGCGAGAAAATGTGCGGATGTTCCGCGGATGCGGATGTGACCTACATCACTAATATATATATATATATATATAGGGGTGTCCCATAATTCCGGCATGATAGGAGAAATTCATATTTTTCTATTTCTACAAACCATAATTCATATTTTTCTCTTTTTACAGGCCATAATGTCTGTGAGCAAGGAAGAACGAATCCAGATAATTCTACTCGTAGGAAATCGGAGTCAAAGAGAGGCCGCTGCTAAATTTAACAAATTGCAACCAAACCGCGAGCCAATAACACAGAGTTGTGCTAGCAGACTTGTTGCAAAGTTTAAGGAAACAGGATCCATACAAGATAAACCACGCAGTAGACCTTCAAGGAGGTCCACTGACGATGATACAGCGACTGCTATCTTGGCTCATTTTAACAGGAGTCCCAATAAGTCTCTTCGGCGATTGTCCGCCGAGACAGGAGTGTCGAAAAGTAGCATCCATCGCATTCTTCAGGCTCACAAATGGCATCCATATAAACTTCAGATCGTACAGAAATTAAGCGAAGATGATGATCCCGACCGGCGGATGGAATTTTGTGAATGGGCTACGGAACAATATACTCGGGATGCCAATTTCCCGTCCACCATTCTGTTCAGTAGCGAGGCTGTTTTTATGGAAATGGTGAGGTAAATCGACAGAACACCCGCTACTGGTCTCAAAACAACCCTCACTGGTATACCTCTTCAAAGGAACAAGGTGCATCTCGGGTGATGGTATGGTGTGGCATTTGGAAGGATCGCATCATAGGCCCCCTCTTTTTCGATGAACATGTCACTGGAGGCACCTACCTACGTATGCTCAAGGAAGAAGCATTTCCCAGTGTCTTGAACGAAGAAGGAAATTTCCCAACATGGTTCCAGCAAGACGGCGCTCCTGCACATTACAGCACCCAAGTAAGGAATACCTGTACCAACAATTCCCTGGTCATTGGATAGGACGTCGAGGGCCTGTGGAATGGCCAGCTAGAAGCCCGGATCTCACGCCACTAGATTTTTATCTCTGGGGCTACTTGAAAGCGCTGGTATACGCAGAGAAAATTAGGAGTGTTGAACATTTGCGGCAGCGCATTATTGGGGCATGTAACACCATTACTCCTGACATCATTCACCGTGTACTTGCTGACTGGGTATCACGTCTGAATTTGTGTATTGAAACAATGGTGGACATCTTGAGCACGTTCTGTAAATAAAAGCTTTTGTTTTGCCTTTTTTTATTATTTTTCCTATGATGCCGGACTTATGGGACACCCTGTATATATATATATATATTCTCTCTCTGTCTCTCTTCGGAAAGAGATTTTTTTATTCTCATGCTGGCACAACACCACGAAGTATGAACGACTCAATATATCACTTGTTGCACAAACACCTTTCATGGCGGGAGACCCTAAGTTGAAATTCGGCGACATTCAAAGAGTTGGCAGATACATACACAGACCAGATATTCAATTACAGAAAACACGCTCCTACACTTGCCTGCCTTGTTAATATGTCTAAGAATAGAGTAGAAAAATATTTTGTAGAAACACGCAATTCCATAAAACAAATATTTAAAAATGCATTGCATGGTGAGGTAGAGTTGTGTTTCTGTCGACACAATTTTTTTTTCTTTTGGTTGGCTGAATGCGCGTGACGGGAGAAGGCATGGTGTGGAAAATCCGATTTCTATTCTTAATTATTGTTTTCATATGTCAGAGGTTTTTGCGACGATACCAAGTGGTTGATGTGAGGTCGGCACAAGTACATTATTGGTTAGTTTATACAGCGGTGCTATCTAGTGCACGATCTCTGTGTGCATGGCGTAATTATAGAGCTAGCTTATATATTCTTCTCTTTCATGTAAAATTTCCTTGGTTACTTTTCCAGGGTCAAGGTATTTTTTCAACCTTTTTCCGTACCCGTCTCTCGCGGAAAGAGAGCCTTATGCTTTTCTATCCAGTTTTCTACAACTACTAGAATAGTTAAAAAATTAACAGTTTAATAACAGGACCCCTCCTCCCCGCGAATGGACCGAAAGGTCTTTCAGGCGTCCTCTTGTCCTTGTAATTCTCTCTCTCTCTCTCTCTCTCTCTCTCTCTCTCTCTCTCTCTCTCTCTCTCTCTCTCTCTCTCTCTCTCTCTCTCTCAAGGGCTAGATAGAATAAATACACAGAGTTTTAACTGGATGTAGTGTGATGCTGAAAAGTGTGTATACATATTGTATTAGTATTTTCTTACATGTTTTATAAGGGCGAGGGGGTTGAATGTAACTGAATGGAACATTGTGAAACAGCGTAAATACTGGTCCTCCTTGAACGAACTATTTTGAGTTGTCGGGGGGAGGGTATCTGGATGTTGTGAGCGCTTTTCAACCGTACTAACTTTTCCCTTTTCATAATGGTGAGATATTATCAATATAACAATTACTGTGAAAATAAGATGGAAGAATTTTGTTGCTTCCGTACCATTACTGACTTACGCATCTCGATTAATTAATCTAATTAAACTGAACCTAACCTAGCATAACCTAATCTAACCCGACCTAATCATGGGCCTAACCTATTTTAACGTAATTGAACCTACAGTCTAGCATAACCTAACCTACCGTACCCAAGCGTAACTTGCCCTAATCCGACGTAACAACCTAACCAAACCTACCTATGCTAACCTATTCTAACACTTTAATTCCTTCCAAATTAGCATGCCTTGTCAAAGAAATGTTATACAACCAACCAAACAACACTTAGGTGGTTGATTGTTGTATAACATCAAGCTAATGTCATTCGTTCGACGTGACATTTAATAGACAAGTTTTTTAGGTTAAGATAGGTTAGGTTCGTTTATTAGTGTCGCGATAAAATGCCCCATCGACCAAGTGGGTATAGAGGTTCGTAACGAATCACATCTTAGTTCTTCATAAGTCAGGGCCCGCAGTTTGGTGGGTAACACAGTTTCTCTTTAAGCGAAGTAGTGTCACTGAGGTCGGGGGTTCGCTTTCCGAAGGTGCTAGGAATAATAATGTAGTAGTTAGCGCAATAGGCAGCATTATTTTAGCACAAAGCGGTTATAATACGAGTTTATCAGAAAAATTTCCTTGCTTCTGTAATATGATTTTTATTTCTTTCTACCTAAGACATAAAATCCCGTCCAGAGGAGAAGGTGACAGACACTTCGACGGGAATTTGAACCTTAAGTAGGACAAAATAAAGATCATTATTACCGCTTTGGTTTGGATTTAACACTGTGCCAGTTTATGGGACTCGTCAATGATTATATCACTGGGGAACAAATTTCAAATTTTTGTCTATTGAATTAGATTTGACAGTTACTTCTAGGTAATTTGGGTGCGCTGAGCACGAATTTTTACTCGGTTTTGCTCTATCAGGTCCTGATTTTGCTCAACACCCCTCCTCTTTCGTCGTATTCATAAAAAGGTTTTTTTCTCAATACTCGCTGTCTTTTTGCAGTTACACATTATGCAACTAGGTTTTTATCTAGGTATTTGTACCTATTGTTATGGTATTGTTGTATTATGTATATTTTTATATGTAACACACCCTAAAAATATTTTTAATTTTGTCATTTTTAACCCATTTTAATATTAGTAAATTAAGCTAAAAATATCATAGAATTCTAAAATTTTCTCGAGCGTTCCTGTTCTCTGTAGAGTATTCTAGAGGACAACTAAAATATATAAAAGCGACTCGTTTCCAGAGTTAATCAGTCAATTCAATCAGTCAGTCAGTCAGTCAGTCAGTCAGTCAGTTGAGTTAGTTAATTAAGTTTGGGCATTAACATAATTTTGAATTGGCATATGATTTAGTGAGTAATTTTGTCATCGTGATTTAATATAGTTGATTTAATTAGACGTAATTTATATTGTACCTACTCATCCGTGTTTCTAGTTTAATTTCATAGATTGTAAGTACCTATTTCATAATAAGTACCTATTTAAACTAATTTTTGTGTTTATATTTCAGATTTTCTTAATTTATATGAATTAAGGCTTTAAATACCTTTACAAATTGGCAGAACAATCAAGCAATATGTCATCAGCACTAGAAAGTTCAAATGCAAAAACAACCCTGATTCCTTCTGTTATATATGTGGAAATTTTACACTTCCACATCAACGAGCAATATAACTGACTTCGTAAAAAGAGCTTACTTAGCTTATTTTGGCATAAAACTGGGGGACCAAGATAAATCGTGGGCTCCACATAAAGCCTGCACTATATGCATTGAAAGACTGCGACATTGGACGAAGGGTTCGATTCAAAAATACCTTTTGGAGTTCCGATGGTAAGTTTATGATTTCATAAAACTACGTAATTTAATCACTAGTATACTGTAACTTACCTAAATGTAATTGTAACTTAGTACATAAACAAAATTTACAGAAAATGTTTATAAGAATCTCAAATATTGCATAAGGTTGAAACACATAGAAATGTTAAATGTTTGGGTGATAACTTTTGATAAATTCATAAAAACAAGTCTCTCGTCGCTTTTGTTAACGCTTTACAATTTTTTTTCCATATCAGGTGTGGCGAGAGCCTACTAACCACGAGACCGATTGCTACTTTTGCTTTGTCAAGACTTCGGGCTTCACTAAGAAAAATAACATTGTATCGAGTACCCAAATTTCGACACCGCGATACGACCTGTGCTACATTCAAATGAGATCCCCATTCCAAAATTTAAGGGTCTGCCAACTCAAGAATTAGTTGAAGATGTTCCTGAAAATATTGTTATGCACTTTGAGGAGTCAGACACCGATTTTGACCCCAGCGTATTTGAAAGTCAAAACGATCCGCAAAAGTTTAACCAGGCCGAGTTGAATGATCTTGTAAGGGATCTAAATTTGCCAAAAAAGGCTGCGGAAATTTTAGCTTCAAGACTTAAAGAGAAAAACTTGCTTACTTCAAACACATACATTTCATTTTACAGAAAAAGAGAAGAAGAACTTGTTAAATATTTTAGAACAGAGGATAGTTTAGTATATTGCTGCGACATAGTTGGTTTTGTTAAAGAAGATGGGGGTTGAGTCTTACGATGCAAATGATTGGCACTTGTTTTTAGACAGTTCGAAAAGAAGTCTTAAGTGTGTGTTGTTGCATAATGGCAATCTATACGGCTCGATACCGATTGGGCACTCAACAAAATTAAAAGAAAAGTATGAACATATAGAAAAGGTTTTAAATCTTATCAAATATAGGGAGCACGAGTGGATCATATGTGTTGACTTAAAAATGGTTAATTTTCTGCTAGGACAACAAGGAGGGTATACTAAATATCCCTGCTTCCTTTGCTTATGGGACAGCAGAGCCAAGGAAGAACATTATTTCAAACAAATCTGGCCAGCACGAACATCACTTACTGTCGGAGAAAAAAACGTAATTAATCCACCTTTAGTGAGCAGAGATAAAATCATATTTCCTCCTCTGCATATAAAACTAGGCCTCATTAAACAATATGTAAAGCTTTAGATACGAACGGCGAGTGTTTCAAATACATAACTTCAAATTTCCAAGTTTAAGTTATGAAAAAATCAAGGCGGGAATTTTCGACGGTCCACAAATAAGAACAATGATTAAGACAGCAATTTTCCTAATGTCATGAATGAACGCGAAAGAAATGGCTGGTTCTCATTCGTGGACTTGATAGAAAACTTTTTAGGCATTATAGGGCAGATAACTACGAAGAAATCGTAAAAAAAACTTTTAAGGGACTACAAGAGTTAGGTTGCAATATGAGCATAAAAATGCATTTTTTGAATAGCCATCTTGACCAATTTCCAAGTAATTTAGGTGATGTAAGTGCGAACAAGGGGAGAGATTCCACCAAGATATCAAAATTATGGAGGAACGGTACCAAGGCCGCTGGGATTCCCACATGATGGCTGATTACTGCTGGTGCTTGAAAGAGACCTGCCATCAACAAGCAAATACGCTAGAAAGTCTTACAAAGAAAATTTTTGCCACAGTGAAAGCTTCATATCTGTTTGTTTTTTTATTTTAAGTCATTTCTATCGTTATAATGTAATTTTACTGTAGTTTGAACTGCTTGTATTCATGAAACTTGAAAAAAAAATTTAACACATGACTTAATTTTTTTAGTCCTAATTTGAAAAATCTGGAAAATGGCACATAGGCTGTCGACAAGAATCAGGACCTGATAGAGCCAAACCGAGTTGAAATTCGTATTCAGCGCACCCAAATTACTTAGAATCAAGTGTCAGATATCATTCAATAAAATACGTGTTGCCCAGTGAATTACCATCAGTAACTATCCATAATTTGTCATTTGTTTGTATTTATAAGGATTTTGCTGGACTTTGCAGAGAACCAAAGACATTATTATTTTATTTATTTACTTACTGATGGGGTTATTTGACCTCCTTCGCAACATCTAAGGTCATATGACGGAGGTGACCTCCTTTACGCGAGATGCGAACCACGGATCGCTACATAATCTGGACGCGAAGGACGATCTCCCATCCAGCTACTACCCAGACCCAATGTCGCTTAACTTCGCTGATCGACGGGAAGCGGTGTTATATAACATTGACCACGACGCGTGGATGAAGCTTTAAATTGTTGAATGAGTGAGCACGAGCCTCGATATTTGGTTTAGCGCGAATAATAAACAATGTACAGGGGGTCCCATAAGTACCTTTATTCTTGAAACTTTTTCTACTAGAACAGGGTGAGGGTAAAGAGGGAAAAAGGATTTATGGGACACCCTGTAGACAGATTTCATTACATCAGTTTTTCTTCATTATAGAAAGATGATGTAAAAACGTTTGGCCAAAATGATGAAAAAAAAAAAACCTTGTAAAAATTCACTTTTCTAAAAAAAAAAAAAAAAAAAAAAAAAAAAAAAATTGTTCGCCAAGTTTTGGTTGTCATGGTAAAGCCATTATTGTTTAAACTTTTTATTATTGGAGGAAAAAACCTATACGGTGTCTCTGTCTATAATTAATGATCTCTTATCTGTTTAAATGGTGACCTCATCCGAAAGATTCCCTAATGAAAAAAGTTCGCCTAGAAACTTAAACTTCCTAGAAGGCGAAAAAATTACTAATTGCCAATATTTCATTTTTCTTCCGATATTCAATACTTTTCTGGTGATAGTAATACGATTTAGAGCGTCTTGCAACTCGATCGGTTTGGGCACCGCCCTGCAGTGCGGAGACTCCGCTGAGTTGTGGGTTCGAACCCCAGTACTGCCTAGAGCTGGGCAGTTGTCTTTTCTGTATCTTAAGTCATGACAAAGCGGTGTGCCGGCCGCCCCCTATAATTGACTCTGGCTAATGTAGCCTAGGCTCGGGCCCCTAGCCCCAACTTCTTTTGGGGATAGGAGACATGGTTGTTACCTTTTGTAATAAAATTTCTAGAAGAAAATCCAGTCATTACCAATCAGTAATATTTTTATGCTTTTAACAAATTTGAGGTATTTGGGTGAACTTTTTTCGAAAACTATGCAATTATAAGATATTATAGACAGAGCTGGGCACTTCCGCAAACACTTCCGCAAACCGCAAATTCCGCAATTGCGGAAGTATGTTTTTCGTTTGCGGATTTGCGTTTGCGGCAAAGTCATCGCAAATTAGTGAATTTGCGTTGCGGAACTAAGACCGCAAACGCAAATCTTTCCGCAAATTTCCCACGTGGCCACTGGCCAAGAACTTGTTGACAAAGCCAGAGGCGTACACTTGTAGAGGCTAGAGGGGTTGAGTTGTACAGTGAGTTCAAGTTGTGTACAGTCACAGTGTTAACTTAATTTAACTTGTGTAATGTAATGTGTGTACAGTTACTACAGTTACAGTACAGTCTTCTCTAACGTGTCTAACTTAGAGTCTCAAAATTTATGAAATTCAAATGATTAAATTTATTATTTAATTTATTTACTATTTACTTGCAGGAGGTGTTTTTGTTCAATATAATATATCAATATATGTAGTATTTTTATTTCTTCTACAATAGTGATTTATAATAAATTATTTAGCCTTGTTTTTTAATAAAAAACAAGGCTAAAACATTAAACATTAAAAAGATATAAAACTTTTTATACCTCTTTAATGTTTTGGATACTTTTTATAGTTAAAATTGCGATTGCGGAATTTGCGGTTTGCGGAAGTGTTTGCGGAAGTGCCCAGCACTGTAAAAATTGGAAATATGGTTTGCGTTTGCGGATTTGCGTTTGCGGCACCAAAAATGGCAAGCAGTTTGCGGATTTGCGGTTGCGGAAGGTAAGGTTTGAGTTTGCGGATTTGCGATTGCGGAAGTGATTTTGAGTTTGCGGTGCCCAGCTCTGATTATAGATTAATATCATAATTATTTTAATTTTAAAAAAATTATACGTATAAGTTTATGTGAATAATTATCATGCCATGGGGCCACCTATCAACCTATGTTAACTACAGGGTGAGAAAAATTTCGGCCTCATTAGGCCTGTGTGTATGTTAATAGAGTTCTAGATGACGATAGTGGGTTCATAATTTTCAAATCTTTCTGGCGTTGATTAAAGTAATTATATTTGTAAAAGATAAACGTTACATAAGAAATCGTACTTCCATTTAAGGGCAATCAACTTTCAAAATAAAAATCAGGGGTTTCCAACCTTTTTGAAGCCCCCCCCCCTTTCCACTAAAGAGTCTTTTTGAACGCTCCCTTCATGGATATAAAACTTAGGAAACGATACGATGATTACCAAGTGAAATTCAGTTCGAAAAATAATCACACAACGATGTGAATACATTGATATGCATTGTTCAAATAATCCAATTTGACAAGGCATTGCAATTGTTACAATTGAATTAATAATCCAGTTTGCGTGTCATTCACTTCTTTCTCCTAGCGCCCTCATTACTATCAACTCCCCTCCCCGCCCTAAACTTTACAAACGCCCACTGGGTCATTCCATGAAGTGTTGCGACCGTCACGCCAAGAAAGAACATATTTTAGAGCAAATGACGTCAAAATGTACCTGAGAGCATACTACACAATGCCTCATACCAATTTTGTTCAATCTCCCATACTTAGACTTTTTCAGTTGAATGTATACCAAACGATTGTCCCGAATGTTGCGACCGTCATCGTGGAATGACATCACCCGAGGGGGGAGTGGGCAGTATCGACCCCGTTAAGATATTAAATTAAGCTAAAAAAAAGGTGGTAATTAAATTTTAATACTGATGACATCCACACACTGTACCAGCGTCCGTAACTCAATGGGTAACACCGTTTCCCTATAAGAAAAGCGAAAACACTGAAGTCGGGGGTTCGAACCCCGATGATGCTGGTAATAATAATACAGGAGTTAAAGCAATGGGCCAGAGAGGTTGGCCCGAGCGCTGCGCCAGTTTCTAGCCCTCGTAACTGATTATTATTATTGTCGAGAGACTATACCTGCAAGATAAAGCTTATTATCAGTTTCATAGTCTAGTCAACAGCGAATTTCGTTTACTCATTTGCTAAGTTCATTCTCGCTTCCATTATTGAATATAACCATCAATTTGTAGGCTGAATATTAGGCTTAGGAGAGGTCCAGCGGTACTCAATCTTCTTGGCTCTGATGAACGCACTTTGATTGTTTACAGATACTAATATTCATACATGAAGCTGAGAGAGAGAGAGAGAGAGAGAGAGAGAGAGAGCTTTTGTCTTTATTAGTCTTTTATTTTCATTCTCTTCATTTTCTTTAATCTTTATTTTTTCATTAATCTCTTTATCATTCTTTGATTTTCATTTTCTTTAATCTCTTTTCCTCCTAATTATCTCAATTCGTTATTGTCTTTATTTCCTCTATTTTCTTAATTTTCTCGTCGTTGTCTTCGTTTTTCTTTATCAAAATGAATCTATTTAATTATGAACTTCCCCTTCAGGTAATGCAATACGAGACGTTCAATTACCCTAATCGTTTGTCGAAGATTAAACGCTCTTTGTACAAACTTTGCGAATGTTCAAAGTGGTGTGTGGTGAGAGATGAATGGTTATAGAGGCGTATTGTGAGCGGTGAGAGACTAATGGTGAGCGGTGAGAGACTAATGGTGACCGGTGACGAATGAGAGGCGAGTGCGGTGAGAGGTTCACTTTACTTACTCCGTCTTATAGGGAACACCCGTAATCAACAGAGTTAATAAGTTCTTAAATCACAGCGGATCATTGGGACGGAAGAACGCGAGTGAATTAAAATTCTTTACATCTACAAACGTCATGGCCGTTGAATCAAAGAAAAATAACGAAGTTAGTCGGCATTGCTGCCTACCTTTAATGTTACGTCGCTGCCACGTTCCAACACCGCTTTCCGTTCGATCAATAAGGTTAAGAACGTTAGGTCTATTCAGTAATTGGATGGGTCACCGTCCTCCGCGTTCAGATGATGCAGTGACCCAATTTAGGGCATATCATACTCTGGGTTCAGGGTTGAAATTTTGGAAAAACAAAGTGGCTAATATGTATTCCTATGTAAAAATTAATTCTAAGATGGGTTTATTATTTGCAACTTTTCCGAAAAATCTCATTTTCATGGTCAAAATCGCGATTTTCTGATTTGAAGGCTGCCTAACGCAGCCTCAGGGCACCCAAACCAAAGCGCGCAGCTGTTCTGCATATGATTTAGTCTAAAAGCTGCTTTTCTGACCTCATCCTTGCTTTCTTGCGTGTTTCAACACCTCTGGGTGCTGAAAAAATGTTTAGATTTCACGTAAAACTTAAGAATTTTAAGTTTTTCTTCAAAGAATAGGTGCGGCTCACCAGCTCTACTCTGATCGAGTAGCGGGAGACTTGCCGCCTCCACGTGTAGGTTTACACGCCTGTTCTTCCTGGATCCCTGAAAAGCGTGGCCTCATAAGATCTTATATTATGATCTTATGAGGACTTTCAGCTCTTATGAGCATTAACGATGGCTTCAGCCTCTTCATCAGCCACTCGAACCTGAAAAGCTCTTAAGTATGTCCTGCTTCGATGTGAACACTGGGAGCATTTCTCGACGGTCTATCCTGGCTCTCATCCACCCATCTCTCCTCTCGTGACCGTACACAGCTTGGGAAGCAGTTGAGACTTCCCGTACAGCTCTCTCGCAGGACTGAGTATGAACAGAGAAAGCGTCCACTTTGAGTGGAGTTTTCCTGAGATCCTCGAGCTCAGTCAAGGTCATCTTGCAGGTGAAAATAGGCTCGTAAATATTCTCTGATTTCCAGTTGATGAGATCCTCAGGTGAAGTGGCTTGCAGATTGACTTTGGGATTTTTATGGGGCCTCACTGTCGTATCACCAAAGTCTCTTCCTTCTCTGATCTTCTCTATCTGGCTCACAGCAAAAGCTCTCTGATGCTCATCCTCACTGCACAGGAATGAAGCCAGGATGTTCTCAGGATGTGCGTGGTAAGCTCCTCTTATCACTGCAGCAGAGATGATGTTCCTGACCTCGGCAGTCTGATTCCTCAGCAGCCTCAGGCTTGAAAAAACGTGTGCAGGACCAAACTTGAGGTGGTGCTTCACTTTGATGTCGTAGTACATTTTGAAGTAGAAGTTAAGGCAGAACTTCACGAGGACCTCGAGCCTCCTCAACACCTCCCCCCTTCAGTCCGTGCTCCCTCATCCACAACAGCAAGATGGCCTGTGCAGTAGTGAGCCACCTGGATTGGTTCAGAGGTCCGCACTTGAGACCAGCGAACTGTGGACTGAGACTTCCAGACTTGATGGCTTTGATCAGAAGATAGCAGTTGTGCTGGTCTGTGGAGAGAGATTTGACTATCTCTACTGGCAGCTCTATGATATCTTCAGTTCCTTCCACTGGTTTGAAGTTGAAGTTGACCTCAAGTTCATTCACTTTCTCAAGAAGTTTTCCAATACGCGCACTGAAGCCTGACCGGGGAGTTACAGGGCCGTCCAGCTTGATGATTAAGTGCCTCAGAGGGAGCTCGTTCACATGGAGCTGACAGATCATCCAGTGGCACTTGCAACCCAGCATCTTCTCCAATAGGGCTATGGCGCCTCCAGACCACCCCGTATTGGTGTTGGTAGAGTCTCCTCCAATCATTACAAGGCTCTCGTCAGCTCCGTGATCCAGAACCACTCATGCAGGCCCTGAGCGATCTTATGAGCAGGTTTTTCTCCTTCCTCAGGTTCCTCGGGAGTGAAATGGAAGAGATACTTTCCTTGAGGCTCCCACGTGATAGTATAATGCTCCTCGATCACTTTGCCAGGATGAAATTTCCCTGTCACTTCGTCATATTTCAACACCTTTGTGTTCCTATCTTGCTTGCCATCAAAGAATATCCCAGAGATCTTCTCCTCTGACCTCTGCGTGAGAGCTTCAACTGATGAGGCCATTACTTCCTCCTTGGCCCTCCAGACTTTCATGCCATCTATGGCCAAGTAAGCCTTGCCATTTATTGAGAGAATGTTGAACTTCGCCTTCTGCGTCCAAATGGTTACAAAGATTCAAATGGAGTAGATTTGTTTTCTTATGTATGTATGTATGTATTAAACCTGTGTAAGAGTTAAGCAAAGTTAATGTGTCTAAATGGCAACAAATTACGACAAAGGGTTAAAAATATGAGGTTGTGTTCAATTGAATATTCGGTATTTCAACATAGAACAGAAAACCGCAATTTTAAACATGATAACGCGAATTTTGGGAAAAGTTGCAGAAAAGAAACCCTTCTTAGAATTAAGTTTTACATAAAAATACATATTAGCCAGAGTGAAATTCGGACTCGGAAAAGTATGATATGCCCTCGACTGACCCATAGTTCGGATATCACGTAAAGTTGTATGTCCTCTTCGTCACATCCGCCACATGAATTTTGATTTGTGTTTAAGTGTGCTGAATTGGTGTGCATGTTTTATGAGAGGATGGTAATTAATATAAGGTTGTGAGTTATTATTAAAAATGATGATGTGACTGGGATGCATGTATATTGTGTAGTATAGTATTTGTTGTTGTGAATGTTGTCGATGGAGAGAGTTGCTCGTTAGGAGTTAATTTATCTGCAGTTTTACGAGAGAAACAAAAATTTGACTAAATTAAAAGTTTGCACACGTTTATTTGAAATAAATTACAATAATGCTTTCAAACCCCGAGTTTTAATTAAATAGTTAACTTGTTTCATTATGTATTACCTAATTTAATTACCACTTTACACCTTTACACTATCCCTTTATTTATGGTATATTAAATTTATATGGAAATTGTTCGTTATATATATATATATATATATATATATATATATATATGGCCAGAAGACAACAACATGACATTTAACATCGAGAAATTTCAGCTCTTGAGATATGGGAGAAATGAGCTGCTTAAACAGACTGCATGTTAGGGTGCGTCGAATTTGTATCTATGGGAATGGTTTTCTTTCGAAATAGAATTAGCCTGGTGACGCAAAAGTTGTGTATGGATATGAAAAGGAAACACAAACAAAATTAACTCCGTACGTGCATATCTTCCACTGCCCCAAGCGAGCTAAAAATGAGAAAATTCCTAATATTTGGCTATTTTCGTCTAAAAAAAATAAAATTTGGAATTTTGATTAGCCTGTTGTCGTAAAATTTGCATACTGATGAGGAAAACACTCTGTAAAATATTACTGGCCTCATAAAATATCTTCTACTGACCCAGGCGAATGAAAAATTGGTAAATTTCCTTTTTTTTTTTTAGCTATTTTCATCAAAAGATGAACTTTAGAATATTAAGTAGCCTCTTTTTGTAAAAGTTGTGTATTGATGAGTAAATCAGTGTGTGAAAATTTTAGTGGCATCAGACAATATCTTCCACATCCCAAAGCTGGTGAAAATTAGCAAATGCCTTGCACTTTTTCTAGCTATTTTCGTCCAATCTATCTGTATTTGAAGTTGTTTAACGAGCACTTTCCTATTGACACGTAATCGTCTAATGTCAAACTGAGACGGTGATTTGCCCTTTTAATTGCTAAGGGGAAGACCAAGCTGTGTACATCGACACGTGACTAACCGCAAAGTAACACTTCAAGGTCATACAAGGGCATGCCTCTCTCAGTCTGCAGCTGCAGCTGGCCCTCACGCTTTGTCAGTATTACTGGAAGATCCATGGAAGGTAGTTGTTCTCTGCTGTATGGTGTAGCATGCAGCAGTAAGCAACAGCTTACTGTTTATTATTTGTCTTTGGTTGTCTTTTATCTAATATACTATTTCAGAAATGAAGCCTTATATATATATACAGGGTGGGCCGTAAGTTTCCATACATAGGAAAATTTAAACGTTTGTTTTTATGTTTCAGATACCCTAAGAATATGCGTTTGTAAGATCTTGTTTACTGATGAAGCAAATTTTTACGTCAATGGAGAGGTTAATCGGCAAAACATACGTTATTGGAGTAATGCTAACCCTAACTGGCTGAGTCGACGAAGATGCAAGGTGCCGGTAAAGTGATGGTGTGGGCCGGGATATGGGGTGACAGAATTATTGGACCAATTTTTGTCAGTGGAAATCTTAATGCCGAAAGGTATCTTAACATGTTGCAAGAAGAGATTTTCCCATCCCTGCTAAACGAGGAAGGTAACTTCCCAGTTTACTTCCAGCAAGATGGAGCTCCACCTCATTATGGTCTTCACGTGCGTCGGTATTTGGATCAGCAGTTTCCGGATGCTTGGATTGGTCGGCGTGGTCCTGTGGAGTGGCCTCCCAGATCCCCAGATCTCACCCCCCTTGATTTCTATCTTTGGGGGCACTTGAAGGCCATGGTGTATCAGGAAAAGATACGAGACATAAATCATCTAAAGGAACGTATCACCAACGCCATTACAAGCATAACGTCAACTGTGCTAATGCGTGTTCATCAACAGTGGGGAACACGTATTGAAATGTGTTTTCAAAACAATGGCAACCATGTAGAGCATATTATATAAATAAAAATGGTTGTCCATAAAAAAATGTTTATTTTTCCTATGTATGGAAACTTACGGCCCACCCTGTATATATATATATATATATATATATATATATATTATATATATATACTGTATATACAGGGCGTCCCAAAAAAATGTATACACACTTTAAATAATTATAAAGGCAGTGTTTATTAAAATACATTTCATTTTCAAAATGTAATAGAATCTACAGACATTATTTTAATTGTTTTGTCAACGCCTGTTTTCAAACTGACGTCCGTTCTGGTCCAGGCACTGCTGATAACGCGAAGCAATGGAATCGCAAACATCACGAAACATTTCGTTTGGTATTTGTGTGCATTCTCGTTCAATGGCTGCTCTCAATTCAGCGACTGTTGCAGGTTTTATAGCGTAGACTTTGTCTTTTAAGTATCCCCACAAAAAAAAGTCTAGTGGTGTGAGGTCTGGTGAACGCGGAGGGTATTCTACGAAACCCTTCGTCCAATCCACATCCACATCGTGCCAAGTACCACTCGCAATACTCCACTCTTCGGTCCGGATCATCTTCATTAATAGCATGGACTAATCTTGGAATGTAACTTTTCCATTGACAGCGCTTCAAAATGCGTTGGACAGACGATTCTGAAATTCCTACCTCACGACTCGCTTGCCGCACAGATTTTCTTGGACTTTGGTGATACGTTTCCAGTACTCTTTCTTGCTTTGTAGGGCTTGTCGATGTCCGTGGTCTTCCGGAACGCTTCTTGTGACATTCTGAACAGTTCCATCGGCTTCAAACTTATCTCTAATTCGAGTGATGGTAAGTCGCGTTGGTGGATTTGTTTGAAACTCCCTCCTAAACTGTCTTTGCACTTCAACTGCGTTTTCACACTTCCAGTAGCATTTTAGAATGAATTTCCTTTGTTCAAAGCTTAGTCTGACTGCCATTATTAATTCTAATGGGTTTAACTTGGAAAGAAAGAAACATCAATTGAGCTATCAGCTGTTAAAGTGTGTATACATTTTTTTGGGACGCCCTGTGTATATATATATATATATATATATGTTTTTTTGCGCACACCTACAGGTCGCTACAATTGGTGTAGAACAATGCGGTTTTCACCATTCGATGCGTCTTTTTATTGTGCAGTGCCCATGCTAAAAAGAAATTCCCTAACATAAACCTTGCCTATGACGGTACAGTCGAATGATCTCACCCCTAACGATCTTTCCTCCCAACACTTCGATCTCTCTAGAAAGTTTACCACAGCTGTTTTTCCGTTTACGCGTACCGCTTTCAATGATGTCCTTTGTTTCCTGAGAGAGTGGCAAATTTGGGCGCCCAGATTTGGTTGTATCCATTTCACATTCATCCAAAGTTTTATTCCAATTTCTTTTGACGAAGTCCTCACTTCTTCACAACTTTGTGGCAACCCATGAACGTGTTATAAAGGTGGCTCCAGCATCACGAGCTTCCCGAAATGTTATTGCTCGTATGCGATCTATCACACGTTGCCTCTCCGAATCACCAATTAATTGAGAAGCCATTATATTATCACTTTATCAGCTAGAGTAATTTTAATACCTGCAATAAATAAAGAATTTTATATATTTTTATAATCACTAAAAACTATTTCGATATAAGTAAACATGTAAGCTGCAAATGAGGGGGCTAAGGTTTTTTGGATCCCCTAACATTAGCAATGCTTAAAAAGCCTGGGAAAAATGGAAGTACTAAAATATTCTTTGACAAAGTGAGAGGGTTATTATTCACACGATAGAAAGTTCGTTTTGCCTTGTTAAGACAAGATTCCATAAACGCAGGTGGGTAGCACAGATCACTTCCAATACCGTTGATTTTTTCCAATTCGGCATCGATGTATTCCCGACTGGCGATCCTAAGAGCGCGGAGAAACATTGAAGAAAATATGGCCTTCTTAATGGGGGTGTCAGTCACCACAAAGGTTCCTCCTGCCCCGCAAGCCATCATCGAGTTGGTCAGATGCCACTGCAAAACCAACTGTTCTACACAGAGATGTCATGCAGAAGGAATAACTTGCCTTGCACAGAACTAGGTAACCATGGTTTATTTTGTTTTTTATGGGGCGTGTTTAGAGTAGTTATAGGACAAACCTTCGTTGAATGAATTGTATAGTATTTCTGAGAACTTGATAAGTTTTTCATTTATGTCGTCAACCCCTTCGAGGACTTTAGACCTATAATAATCTGTTGAGTCTGATTTCTGTTTCAGACCTGAATTTTTATTTATTTTTCTGACTTTTATTTTTACGCGATCTGTCTCCGGAATTTTATGACCCTTATTTAACACTAAAACACAGCCGAAATGGTCAGAGATCCCCAGCAGAAGTATATCGGCTGTGTGGTTCAGATGACCTATACACCATATATAATCTTTTAAGGTTGAGTGGCCTATAGAAGTCGTAACACGTGTAGCTCGCGTAATGGCTGGGCAGAAGCCATATGTTACCATCCTTTTATGAGTTTTTTCGGGTCTCTGAGTTTATTCATTTTAAGAGATCAGAATTGAAGTCGCCCACGAAAATTGCTTTATGCTGTTTTATATTATTATGATTTGAAATAAAGTCAATATTCTCCAGGAAATGGATAAAACCTCCATTTGGAGGCCGGTAGATACCAATTATATTTAACTTAGTATTTTCCACGGTTATATCTACAGCGCATGTTTCAGTAGAGTCGGACATTAATGTAAGATCAGTGATGGAATGGATTTATGGATTTAATTGAAACCCCCACCTCCTTTTCTGCCGTCACGATATGTCTGCCCCCTCCCCCCTTTTGGCTCTTGGTACCTATTTTGGCGCACCAAGGGCAATGAATGATATTATATTTAGTTCCTATGTGTTTGGTATGTCTTCATAGGTGTTTTTCTTTTGTCTACTTTCGCGGATAATGGTGGGAGGTGATCCTTTGCAATTTTACATGGGAGTATCTCTCCTATAAGCTCATCTCACATTCCCATATTTCATTTTGCTCCCTTCGGAATATCCGGGTAGTGGCTAGTGAGGTTTTAAAAATTAAAGGAACATATACTAATGGCAATAATTTTAAACTTTGTGCAAATATCTTGCAATTAAAACCGAAAGCAAAGGATCATCGATAATATAAGTTTTTCAAAATTAGCCTCAATAACACACGCCCAATCCGATGTAAAACGATGTGTTTTCTGGCTTAACGCTGGTGTTGCAAAGGTATAAGGAACTTTGGATCCGACGGCGCCCTTAATGCGGTCCTCCCCCTACCTTTGAAAATTCCTAGATCCGCCACTGGTCGGAATCTATGTCATTTATATCGTATAATAAACACTCCCGAAAACAATATGTGACATTAAAAATTTTATCCTCCTCCTTCGTGTTTGTCTCGTAATAGTTCTAAAAGGTTTGGAAGGTCTTTTTCAGGGAATAATGAGACAAAGTTAGGAATTCGATTAGAAAGAGAAAGCAACAAAACTTTAGGGAAGATGAAAGGAAAAGAAAATGTGGGCAGAATGTTACAAATGAAGTATACAGTAGGCACTTTTCTGTTTGGGAATCATATATTGATTGTAGTCTAACGACAGAAGCATGAGCAAATGAGAATGAGAGAATTATAAAAATAATAGTAATCAAAGTAATAAAATCAGTAATAATAATAATAATAATAATAGGTAGTGATAACTAATAGGAAATGATAGATGGTAATAATAAAATAGTAATGGTAAATACAAATAATAATGATAAAAATTAACAAGTAATAAAGAGAGTAAACAACAAAATTTACAAAATGCATCAGGCAGGCTCGGTTACAGTTTATGGTACGTTTTGTGTAAATCACTGAGATGGCGAATTGAGAATTTTTCTCTTGAGATCCACACGGCCATTTAAAAGTTACGCATTTGGGGGAAATTTTGGGAGGATAACGTCACGAGGTCCTCACACGCCCTTTCATGAGATGTATTTGAGAGGTACATAGGGAGATCAACCTAACCTAACATAAAGGAAAGCAAGGATAAGGGAAACTTCATAAGCGTTTATAAGCTATTTGAGGATCGCGTAGCCTCTAGGGGGTTGCCATAGCCTCGCAAGGTTCAGTGGTGCTTAAGTTTCAGTTTTTAGAGTTCGAGTTCATAACACTGAATTCCATTCCCCCCCCCCCACTCTCTCTCTCTCTCTCTCTCTCTCTCTCACACACACACACACACACACACACACACCACACACACACACACACACACACACATCGAATAACATCATGAAACAAAACAAAATGCGATAATTGAATAAAAGTATGAAATATTATATTATACAGTATATATACAAATAAAATCGCCAAAAGTTAAGAGTTTTATACAGGGTGTTTCACAACCATCTGCCATACTTGGGGTGATTTGGTGGTGGGGGAGGTATGTCAAGTACAAAAGTTAATATAACATAGGTGCTATTTCTAACCGTTGCGGAGCTAAGGACGTTTTAAGGTGCGCGGAAAAAAATAAACGAGCGTATTAATCTGATGTATTTATTGCTACATTTTATGAGATACACCTTATAAATGTTCAAAATGTCCGCCTCGGTTTTCAATGCACAGCCTTGCTCGTTACAAACAAGAGTCCACTGCCCATTGAATCATTTCGGGTGTTCTCGTATGTAAGCAGCGGCATCCATAATCCGACGCGAGAGTTCCTCTCTCGTTTGTACTTTGGTCTTGTAGACCATCTCTTTCATAAGACCCCCATAAAAAGAAATCTAACGGGGTTAGGTCCGGAGATCTCGGGGGCCACGGTATTGGACCAGCACGATCAATGTATCTCATAAAATGTAGCGATAAATACATCAGATTAATACTCTCGATTTTTTTTCCGTCTGTAGCTCCGCAACGGTTGGAAATAGCACCGATGTTGTATTAACTTTTTTACTCGATATCACCCCGTAAATCACCCCCCAAAGTATGGCAAACCGGTTGTGAAACACCCTGTATAAAGCACTAAAAATCGCGAATCTTTTCGAGAGAACTTGCTCTCTTCTTTCAGGCGGTAAGAATAAAACTGACAGTAAGTGTCATTAAAAAAAAAATCAATGCTAAAAACGTCATGCTTCAGGCAACTGAAACCGGCGTAAAATATTCCAAAAAGCGGGAGATTTTAAAAGCCAAAAGTTGGTCATAAGATCGAGTGAGAAATTTCCTTGTTTTATATTAAAGTTGTCGGTATTTTTTATAAGAAAAGATTCAACAAGTTTTCCTTCGTCATTATTATTATTAATGTTTAAAAATAACTCGGCGTTATTAACTACGAAAGGAAAACCAATGGGCATAAACGTTAGAATGGGTTGCCTTTCTGAAAACGGTAAAAGGGGGTGTCGATTATTATTAGGAGTCTTAATATCTTAATAATTTGAACGTCGAGGAACGAAAGAGTTGAATTGTGTTCCAATTCAACGGTAAACCTGACAGAGGGTAAAACACTGTTCAGTTTTTCCAGTATATAATTATGATTTAAATCCAGCAGAAGTAGAACAAAAATGTCATCAACATATGCATACCAAGAAACTTTCGCCGTAACGATTTCGGGAAGGAACTATTTTTCGAAAAGTTCCGTGAATAAATTATTCAGCATAACAGATAGAGGAGAACCCATACTGAAACCGTCCTTCTGTCTACAAAATAAATTGTTAGATGTAAAAAAAGAATTCGACATATAAACGAATTGGTTTTAAAAAGAGAGAGGGGGGGGGGCAAGGCCAAAGGTAACTCATTTTCCAAAAGAAACTCTTCCAGCTAGGATGAAGTTGTTTCGAGAGAAACCTCAGTAAAAGGGAAACAACGTCAAAATTAACCATTCTATTGTTGGTCAAACTTACATTGCCTAACGAGAGAATGGTTCTTATGACCAATAGTCCGGTTCACTACCTATGTCAATAAAAACACTTTCGTTCAAAATTTATGGAGATTAGCAAACCAGTGCATTTTTGGAAAGCTTATGGCATCAGGAATCTGAAAATCAATGTTTACATTTGCGCAGATGCCTGCATAGCCGCCATTTTGGATTTTCAAAATGGCCGCCATAAAATAAGAATTTCCGAATATCTCAGCTTGTAATTGACATAGAAACTTCATTCTAAATGCTAATCCTATGTTTCCAAGCCCAAGGAATCCAAAGCTTATGTCAAATTAGTGATTATGAACACCAAAAACCAAGAAAAGAAGAAGTTTGTGAAATTATGTTTGTATTTTCATGAAAAAATGCACACTCAAATTGTTGGTAGTGACAACAGTATACGTATAGACGTATTTCCTATCTCAGTTTGACACATCATTACACATCATCATCACTCTGAATGTCATATTCAACATTACAGTCTGCATCGTTTTCGCATTCTGTGCCGCACAAGCATAAAAAGCCATACGGCAAAAAACATTTAATCTATAAACACGTCAAAAAAAGGCACGATCACCCAAGAAATTTACACCAATTACAGTTACAAACTAAATACCCTAGTGAAAAAAAACAGTATTACAACAATAAATTCGAGGAATACAAGACGATTCTAAGAAACAATGAAAACTTAACAATAAAACTTTACATAGGAAGAAAGAACAACGTTATTTTCCCACAAATATAACAATAAATAATACACTTATAACGAACTATTACATATAGCCAGTCATCTAAATGAGTACTTTCCTACCGTAAGAAAAAATACAGCTGGTCTTATAGCGCCCGCGACACGCGGCTATGAAGAATATTTTGATAATTCAGTTCATATTTTCTCCTTCTCGCCTATCTCTCCGAGGAGATGTCACAACGGCTATTTTCATCCTTAAAAACAAATCGTGTCACGTTGATTCTATTCTGAACGCTGTCTTTAAATACTACTGAGATATTGATAAATGAAGAGATAAATATTATTCAACTTATCTCTCCGTCATGATATTTTCCCCGACCTACTTAAAAAGGAAAAAGTTTGTCCAATATTCAAATCGGGAGATAAATCACTACCTTCGAATTTTTGACCTATATCGATCTTACCTACATGAGGAAAAATATTTGAAAACTTGTGTAAACGTAGCTCTCGAAATATTTCTAGGAAAATAGTCTCATATCGAAGTATGAATTTGGTTTTAGGAAGGGACATAAAACAAGCCACGCAATTTTAGCAGTATTAGACGGGGTATATAAAAACCTTAATAATAAAGAATCTTCTGTCCACTTGCTTAAGAACTTATCAAGAGCCTTTGATACAATCCTCCCACGACATACTTATTTATATTTTATCTCATTGACATAATAAGGTTGCTCTAAATTGATTTAAATCATACCTATACAACAGATCCCAATACAATAAGCATAATAAGATCATCACCGTCGAACTAAAAATCACACATGGAATTCCACAAGGGAGCATTTTGGGATCCCTACTATTTCTGATCTACATAAATGACTTTCACAACTCTCATAACGGGTAAGGTTTCCAATATGCGAATGACACCTCCCTGATATACTCAGACAGCGATCTCACATCCCTTAGCGAAAGAGTAAATAGAGACATCGTAAGATTATGCGACTGGCTGAAAGCCAATAAATTATCTTTAAATAAAAATTAAAAAACTTCCTGCTAATCACAAAAAAGAAATTAATACCAAACTTCAATATTATTGTCGATCTGCACTTGATATCGCGCGTTGCTGAAGGAAAATTCTTAGTTGTGCTTGATGACAAACTATCCTTTCGTCAACATAGTGAAAATATAGGTCATAAACTATCGAAATTCTCGTTTCGATACCAGAAGAGAATTATTAGAAAAATAAACAAGAGTGATTATTATCGCTCATACATCAAGAATCTTCAAGCAACTGCGTATATTAAAATTTAAAGACATATTTCAAATACAGATGCGCTCCCTAGTAATGGTTCAGAGTTACAAAACAATCTGCTCCGACCATATTAATCAAGACTATAATGAACAATCAGATACGGCATGAACATCAAACAAGGTACAGTATATGGAGAACGACTATATCTCAAAGGCAAACTATACTCTTCAATATAGTAGAATTCTTAAACTTATTTAGCGTTGGAATTCTGGAACAATCTACCTCCTCTTCTTCTTCCGCAGCTTAAATCCCATCTCTATATAGGGTCGCTGTTCTTGATGAGTCTCTTCCATTCTCTTCTGAATGAATTAAAAACAATCAATATTCTCTCATCTTTTATAAATCGATTAAAACTTAACAAATTCCAAAGTTAGTGAAGGTACTCCTTTCTTTCTCCTTGCTAAAATTCTCATTATTCTTCTTCTAAAAATCTCTCCTATCACTTTTCACCACACCTCACATTCCATTATTCTTTGTACTAAGCGTCTAAATAAACGTACATGTGTGATAATAAAAACCCACTCTAATAGACAGAGTTTATTTCCAACTGTTGTGGAAATAAACTCTGTCTATTAGAGTGGGTTTTTATTATCACATTTTGACCTTCACGTAGAAAAAAGTGAAGTTTTTTGCATTTAAAAGTACATGTCCTTGTCTGTAAGTTCCTGACATTTTTATTCTGGTTTCATTATTCATTGTATTTAGCTCACTATTTAGCTCCTAATAAAAGTTTATGACCTAATCTATAAGATCTCTTTAGTCTTTTAAGTCTATTATAAAAATCTATAAAACTCTCGTAATCATATCTATTATACGTACAGGGTGTCCCATAAGTCTGGAACCATTGGGTAAAATAAGTAATTCATGTTTTTCCGTTTATGCAAGTGCATATGTCTTTGAGTAAGGAAGAACGCATCCAGGTAATTCTGCTCATAGAAAATCGGAGTCAGAGGGAGGTCTCTGAGGAATTTAACAGATTGCATCCGGACCGCGCGCCGATAACACACAGCTGTGTCGGCAAACTTGTAGCAAAGTTCAGGGAAACGGGATCCATAGGAGATAAACCACGCAGTGGACCTTCGAGGACATCCACCGACGATGACACAGCCGCTACCATCCTCACTCATTTCACAAACAACCCCCAAAAGTCTCTTCGGCGTTTTTATTGCCGTTTTTATCATTTTGCCCTATGGTTCCAGACTTACGGGACACCCTGTAGAATTATAATTATGTCTAATTAGTAGATTTCGGCCTGTAAAGCGTGCACGATTGTTAAAGGCAGTTCGTAACTGTATACAGAATCTGTATTTAATAATGAAATTATACTCATGTTTGAAAACTGTTGTAAATTTGTTAATAAATAAATAAATAAACGAGTAAATAAATATAATAAATAAATGAAAATAAATGAAAAAACTCATTTTCTCGGGTATATTTACCTTAATTGGGACGTAAACAAAAAATCTGAATTAAAATTTAAAATAAGGAATAATTAAAAAAAAAAATTATTTCTCCAACTTTTCCAAGAGACTTGGCAAATGAAAACCCACTGAGTGGGAAGGGTGCCCATATCTAATTATGTTTGAAGATCCACGCACGGTGAGTCGAGTTATAATAAAACCATCTTTAAAAACTCGAATGATGAATTTCGATGTGCAGTGATTTAGTTAGTGTGCGATTTTGATATTAATATGCTTGGTACATAAGAACCTATGGTTTATTATTATTATTATTAGTAAGAGTGCTTTAAGTTTTCCAGCAGAATACTGAATGCATTTTTTACCTCAAGATATGTCTAAATATCAAAGTTGCTGTGGCGAAACTGCATTATACATACACACAGTTCACTGATAAGGAATGATCAAATTATCAGCAAAAGGACACTGCAACGACGCATTCCTTTTTTTTATGCAGGAAGGAAGGCCAAGGGCGAATACCCGCAAAAGCGCCCCTCCACTAGAAGAAGAAGAGAACCAAAATCAAGGTCCAGGGTTTTCGAGATGCCTAGACACTCTGCGTTTGAAAGATTGGAGGTCATAGGCAGGGGGAAAGATGGATTGAGGAAGATTGTTGTAGAGTTGACCGGTTGCGTAGATGAAAGGTTGAAAATGACCGAGTAACCCTTGCGTTAGAGAGTTGGACAGAAAAGGAATGAGAAAGTACAGAAAGTCTGGTACAGAGAGTTCAGAAGAGCAATGTCCGTTATAATAGCGATAGTAAAGAGAGAGAGAGGCAACATTGCGGCGAAGAGAGAGGGATTGAAGACAATCAGTAAGAGGCGGGGAATTGATGAGACGAAAAGTACTCGATTCTACCCGGTCAAGTACGGCTGTGTGGGTTGAGCCACCCAATACATGAAAAGCATACTCCATACACAGGCGGACAAGACCCCTGTACAGAGACAGCAACTGAGCCGGGGTGAAGAAACTGCGGAGGCGGTACAGCACACCTAACCTCTTAGAAGCTGTTTTAGAAAGAGAGTATATGTGATCTTTCCAGGAAGGATCACTAGAAAAGGAAACACGAAGAATGTTAAGAGAAGAGGAAGGATTGAGTTGTGTATTGTTGAAGGTAAGGGGCAGACTTGTTTAAAAGTAATTTTTGTCGAGTCTCAAGTAACTCAAGAGTCACTAAGAGCAAATCTCAAGTCAAGGCTCGAGTCTTTTTCAGCGAGTCTCAAGTCAAGTCTCAAGTCATTTTTTGGCGAGTCGCCATATGAAGTCTCGAGTCAGCATGGATAAATAATAGTTTTTTTTCACACAGTGCTTTAGAACTATGTTCAAAAGCTCTGAAACTAAATTCCTAACTGTTCAAGTAAATTAAGCCTCACTTATCCCTGCATCTGGCTGAGTCTCCCTCGCCCTCTTACGCCTCCACTGGGCTACCACCGTTATACTATGCTCTCTATCCTTGTCATGAAAGACATGACCCGCCCATGCCTATTTACTGTTACGAACTTACGTTCACCAATATCTTCTTCTAAAGACGTGACCTACCCGTGCCAATTTCTTATTTTTGATTTTAATAAGCACTGTTAATTATCTCCTTCCAACTTTCCCTTACTCAAGGGGACCTTACTTATCTCTTCATGATAAACATACTGTAATATTATCCTTTCCTTTCCTGTCTGAGGACTCCTTAGTTTAACTTATAGAAGTTAACAGAAACACACAATCTTTTAATATTCATTACCAATTGATGTTTTTATTAAGAGGAAATACTGTACATACTGAAGTACATACTCAACAAAGTTTCGTACCTGAAGGGATTTATGGACGAAACAAGGGCAGACATCGCCTGCCTCACGGAAACTCATCTTAAAGATTGCCAAAGAAATTGTGAAAACTGCGAACATTGTATTGATAAGAAGGAGATACTGTAAATATAGAGGGTTTCAACTTAGTAAGAGCTGATAGAACAGCGAGACATAAAAGTGGTTGTGCTATATATGTACATGAAGGCCATATGAGAGAGAGGGTGATAAGTAAATAAAACAGCTTTGTGGAACTCCTAGCCGCGAAAATAGAAAAACTAAACGTGATACTGATAGTCATCTGTAGACCTGAAAACACTCCAACCGAAAAATTCTCGGATGCCATTGATGATATTAGTAACCTAATAAAGGCTATAAACCAGCCATCCCCCAATATAATGCTCTGCGAAGACTTTAATCTCCCATTTAAAAAATACAAAAAGGTGGACAGGAAAAAAGAAAAAAAAATTTTATATATAGATATAAAAATGAACAATGAATAATCAACATTCATTTTTACATAACCAAAATCGCTTAACGCGAGTTTGGATAAAATTTTATTTGTTGCTTTCTATTTTTGTTTGTGTCACAACCCTACGATCTACCATTTCTATGGTTTAGTCGTATCCATTTTCCATTATTCATTTGTTATAGAATTTATTATAATTAATTATGGTTGTCTTGCATCTCACCCTCGTCCCTAGATTATGCATACACATTGCATATAACAAGATTGGAACCCGTAGTTGTACTTCTTAGTCCTTAATACCCACTCTTTGTCTCTAATTCGTTTCTTTTAAATCCTCCCAATAATGACTTATACACTATGACGTCATAAATAACTTAAATTTCCTTCACGGTTTCCATACCTTGAACACTGAATCACGTGTTTAGTATTTGGACATGTTCCGTATTCAATGTATGGTAAATTCTTTAATATAAAAAAACTTCATTCTCTATACGTCATTATTTATATGTTGTGGTGTTATGTAGTATAAATATTATAATTCAACCATATTCATCTATACGTGTACGAAATGGTACGAAACTTTATGCTTCCGTACCTGTTCGTTCAAAATCGCGCAAATACATTTGTATGTATTATTTTTTTTAGTGCGTTCACCCCTCGCAAGATATTTATAAATGCTTATGCAAGTGTACGCAATTCACTAACCACAGCAAAAGCAAGCTCTTCTGAGCTAAAAACCTCCCTTCGCTTACCTCGGATTTATAACACAGTATCATGCGTTATGTTATATCTCGTATGTGCCCATGTACTTTGTGTTGTACTAATAACCATATGTAATAACCATATATAAATATAAAAACACTAAGAATTGTAAACGATGTAATGTACTTTAATGAAACTTTAATTAAACGATCATAATTTAATATATAATGTAGTAATGTACTTTAATGAAACTGTAATTAATGATACTAACTTGTAATGTACTTTAAATGGAAGTGTAATTAAACGATACTAAGTGAATATGAACTATTTCATAGTTATAATCATAATTGTTGTAAACCCGAAATTACAATGTACTCAGGGTGTACTTAGATTGTACTTATGTACTACTACGAAATTATATCGCCTTCAGAAATGTATACTCGGCGAAAATACGATTAGTTTTTTGTTTTTTTTAAATTTTTATTTGAAATCTTTCATCTGATCATGTATTTAACAGGGGGGAAACTTAACCTTCAAACTGCATTCCCGCAAAATTTAGATTATATGTATAAAGCATGTAATTGTAAAAGTCACTTCTTCTTCTGCTTCTTAGACTACACTCCCTTGTTAGCAGCCTCACTGCGAGGAGGGGGCAGAGGCCCTTTGCCTCCTTAATTTTTAGATTCCGGTCTGAGCCATGGTCGAAAGAGGTCGAACCTCTACCCCTGTAAATTCAGAGCACTACCTGTACATTTTTTAGAAGTAAATTACAGTGAAAGAAAGTTTCTTTTTATCTTTTCCTTCGAGACAACCCAAGACTATAGAAAGAGAAGAATTAACAGGTCTGTCGACCCTATAGCGAGAGAAAAAATTTAGAATGTTATAGAAGAAACTATCGCGAGAAATATCCGTTGCTGCCTCCCAACCAGAACCCCCGTCGACTCCGAACCGACCCAGGGCCATAGACGGAGGGGTTAACAATTTGGCGACCCTATAGCCATTATCTTAACATTGGCAACCCTGCCCCAGGATAAAAAAACTAGCGACCCCTGCCCCAGGATAAGAAACTGACGACCCCTGCATCCAGGATTCTTCCAGTCTTCCAGACCCTGGAAACCGAATCAACCATAAGCACATAGAAGGATCTTAACAAAAGTGGCAACCCTTTAACCAGGATTTTAACAAGAGGATTTTAACAAGTGGCCACTCTTTGGCCAGGGTATAAATTATCCTGCATCAGGATAAAACCAGTTGACCGGCGTGTCACGACTTCCAGTTCGTAACATCCACCCTTGAACCGGTGTGTAACGACTCCAAGTTCTCCACGCCTAGTTTCCATCCAAGAACAAGTAGCCAGGAAGACGTCTTCAGGACACGTCTCTAAGGATTTCGCCGTAGAAAATTTTGTTAAGTACAGTTTTTTTTTTAAGTAATTTGTAAACATTTGAAAAGTCAGTATTATTAACGGTTAACTAGTATTAAGTCAGAATTAACAAAAAACAAGGAACATTTCAGACACCAGTGATACATTTTTTTTTATTGAAACAGTAATTGTCAGAAAAGTTGATTTTCACAGTTATTGTCACAAAAGTTGATTTTCACAGTAATTGTCACAGAGTTAATTGTCAAAGAAGTTTATTGTCACAGAAGTTTATTGTCAGAGTTAATTGTCACAGAGTTAATTGCCACAGTTATTTTCACTATTATAGTTAGTATAGAATAATTTTATTTTATGTACCAAACATAATAGTACCGTACCTTCGCGTACATTCGAGAGAAATGTTGTTTACATTTTTTATTTTTGCTTACAATTTTTTTCAAATTATTGAATTGAATTGACTTGCAAATTAAGAGAGAGAGAGAGAGTTTATAGAGTTATAGAGTTACTTGAAGCAGTTTCAAGTTCCAGTTTGTTTTCAGTTTTAGTCGGTTGCATCAAGAGGGACAACCGCCCCAGAGAGTTATATACTTGATAGCAGTTCAAATAAGTCGGTTGCACCAAGAGGGACAACCAAACCCAGAGAATAATAGACTTCACTTGATAGCAGTTCAAGTGCAATCATTTTCAGTTTTCAGACAGTTTCCAGTTGGTTGTAACCAAGAGGGAGAACCAAACCCCAGAGATTAATAGTCTTCACTTAATAGCAGTTCAAGTGCAAGTCAGTTTCAGTAGACTCCACTGATAGCAGTTCAGTGCAGTCCATTTCAGTTAATTTAAGTTCGTTGGTTGCTTCCAAGAGGGACAACCAAACCCAGAGAATAATAGACTCCACTTGATAGAGTTCAAGTGCAGTCAATTTCAGTTTCTGTCAGTTTTCAGTCATTTTGAAGTTTAAGTCATTTTGAAGTCCAAGTCAGTTTTCAGTCAGTTCAAGTCAGTAGGTTGCATCCAGAGGGACAACCGCCCCAGAGATTTGTAGAAATACTTGATAGCAGTTCAAGTTAGTTTAAGTCAGTCAGTGCAAGTCAGTTTAAGTCAGTCAGTGCAAGTCAGTCAGTTTCAAGTCAGTTTAAGTCAGTCAGTTTCAAGTCTCAGTCAGTTTCAAGTCTCAGTCAGTTTCAAGTCTCAGTCAGTTTCAAGTCTCAGTCAGTTTCAAGTCTCAGTCAGATTCAAGTCAGTCAGTCAGATTCAAGTCAGTCAGTCAGATTCAAGTCAGTCAGATTCAAGTCAGTTAGTCAGATTCAAGTCAGTCAGTCAGTTTCAAGTTAGTTTTGAAGTCAGTTTTGGAGTCCCAAGTCAGTTTTGAAGTCAGTTTTGAAGTCCCAAGTCAGTTTGAAAGTCCCAAGTCAGTTTGAAAGTCCCAAGTCAGTTTGAAAGTCCCAAGTCAGTTTGAAAGTCCCAAGTCATTTCAATGCAGTCAATTGAATTCAACTTTTTTTGTTGTTGTTTAAGAGAATTTAATTCAGCCTTTCTTTTTGTTGTAAAAGAGAATTAAATTCAAACTGAATTAACCAGTTTGTGTCTTTAGTTCAACCTATTTTTTTGTAAGAAGGAAATTGACCGGTCTTTTTTTTTCATGCCATTGTTGCATATATAAATATATAGGTAAAATTATATATTTTATTAATTGTAACCAAAAGCGTTTTTACAATTGTTCGTAACAATTTTTATAATTATTGTGATTATATGATGAGAGTAATAGTGTAATAATTAATCGATCATATACCTAATTTATCCTGCTCTGTTCGGTCGGGAAATTTACCCGTATGACCGCACATACCTAAATTTCAGTTGTTTATTTTTTTTTGTAATTTAATTTTAATAAAACTTCTACACAATAAAACATATGTATTTATCTATATGCAAACAAGTATTCAGACTAAAATATCAAATAATTCAAATTCTATCAACATTTAACGAAATAGTATGATTTTTCTACTTAACATGCAAAAATTATTAAACCTTTTTAATATTTTTTTATATAAAAATAATTTTATGTAAAATTTACCTGAAATTATTAAAAAAATTGTTCGAAATGCTTTCCTTCCATTTCAATAACTTTTTTTTTCTTGGCCGAAATTCATCTATGGATCCGATTTACTTTTATTTTGAAGAATATTATAAAATTATGTTAGCTCATTAAAATTCATAATTGATTTCTATTTTTAATTTGTATTTTTCATTTCTTTGTTCAATTAATCGTGAGTAATTGTCCTTAAATTTAGAATTTAATAATAACACTGGGCAACACGTATTTTATTGAATGATATCTGACACTTGATTCTAGGTAATTTGGGTGCGCTGAATACGAATTTCAACTCGGTTTGGCTCTATCAGGTCCTGATTCTTGTCGACAGCCTATGTGCCATTTTCCAGATTTTTCAAATTAGGACTAAAAAATTAAGTCATGTGTTAAATTTTTTTTTCAAGTTTCATGAATACAAGCAGTTCAAACTACAGTAAAATTACATTATAACGATAGAAATGACTTAAAATAAAAAACAAACAGATATGAAGCTTTCACTGTGGCAAAAATTTTCTTTTGTAAGACTTTCTAGCGTATTTGCTTGTTGATGGCAGGTCTCTTTTCAAGCACCAGCAGTAATCAGCCATCATGGGAATCCCAGCGGCCTGGTACCGTTCCTCCATAATTTTGATATCTTGGTGGAATCTCTCCCCTTGTTCGTCACTTACATCACCTAAATTACTTGGAAATTGGTCAAGATGGCTATTCAAAAAATGCATTTTTATGCTCATATTGCAACCTAACTCTTTGTAGTCCCTTAAAAGTTTTTTTACGATTTCTTCGTAGTTATCTGCCCTATAATTGCCTAAAAAGTTTTCTATCAAGTCCACGAATGAGAACCAGCCATTTTTTTCGCGTTCATTCATGACATTAGGAAAATTGCTGTTTTAATCATTGTTCTTATTTGTGGACCGTCGAAAATTCCCGCCTTGATTTTTTTCATAACTTAAACTTGGAAATTTTGAAGTTATGTATTTGAAACACTCGCCGTTCGTATCTAAAGCTTTTACATATTGTTTAATGAGGCCTAGTTTTATATGCAGAGGAGGAAATATGATTTTATCTCTGCTCACTAAAGGTGGATTAATTACGTTTTTTCTCCGACAGTAAGTGATGTTCGTGCTGGCCAGATTTGTTTGAAATAATGTTCTTCCTTGGCTCTGCTGTCCCATAAGCAAAGGAAGCAGGGATATTTAGTATACCCTCCTTGTTGTCCTAGCAGAAAATTAACCATTTTTAAGTCAACACATATGATCCACTCGTGCTCCCTATATTTGATAAGATTTAAAACCTTTTCTATATGTTCATACTTTTCTTTTAATTTTGTTGAGTGCCCAATCGGTATCGAGCCGTATAGATTGCCATTATGCAACAACACACACTTAAGACTTCTTTTCGAACTGTCTAAAAACAAGCGCAATCATTTGCATCGTAAGACTCAACCCCCATCTTCTTTAACAAAACCAACTATGTCGCAGCAATATACTAAACTATCCTCTGTTCTAAAATATTTAACAAGTTCTTCTTCTCTTTTTCTGTAAAATGAAATGTATGTGTTTGAAGTAAGCAAGTTTTTCTCTTTAAGTCTTGAAGCTAAAATTTCCGCAGCCTTTTTGGCAAATTTAGATCCTTACAAGATCATTCAACTCGGCCTGGTTAAACTTTTGCGGATCGTTTGACTTTCAAATACGCTGGGGTCAAAATCGGTGTCTGACTCCTCAAAGTGCATAACAATATTTTCAGGAACATCTTCAACTAATTCTTGAGTTGGCAGACCCTTAAATTTTGGAATGGGGATCTCATTTGAATGTAGCACAGGTCGTATCGCGGTGTCGAAATTTGGGTACTCGATACAATGTTTATTTTTCTTAGTGAAGCCCGAAGTCTTGACAAAGCAAAGGTAGCAATCGGTCTCGTGGTTAGTAGGCTCTCGCCACACCTGATATGGAAAAAAAATTGTAAAGCGTTAACAAAGCGACGAGAGACTTGTTTTTTATGAATTTTATCAAAAGTTATCCCAAACATTTAACTTTCTATGTGTTTCAACCTTATGCAATATTTGAGATTCTTATAAACATTTTCTGTAAATTTTTGTTATGTACCTAAGTTACAATTACATTTAGGTAAGTTACAGTATACTAGTGATTAAATTACGTAGTTTTATGAAATCATAAACTTACCATCGGAACTCCAAAAGGTATTTTTGAATCCGAACCTTCGTCCAATGTCGCAGTCTTTCAATGCATATAGTGCAGGCTTTATGTGGAGCCCACGATTTATCTTGGTCCCCCAGTTTTATGCCAAAATAAGCTAAGTAAGCTCTTTTACGAAGTCAGTTATATTTGCTCGTTGATGTGGAAGTGTAAAATTTCCACATATATAACAGAAGGAATCAGGGTTGTTTTTGCATTTGAACTTTCTAGTGCTTGATGACATATTGCTTGATTGTTCTGCCAATTTGTAAAGGTATTTAAAGCCCTTAATTCATATAAATTTAAGAAAATCTGAAATATAAACACAAAAATTAGTTTAAATAGGTACTTATTATGAAATAGGTACTTACAATCTATGAAATTAAACTAGAAACACGGATGAGTAGGTACAATATAAATTACGTCTAATTAAATCAACTATATTAAATCACGATGACAAAATTACTCACTAAATCATATGCCAATTCAAAATTATGTTAATGCCCAAACTTAATTAACTAACTCAACTGACTGACGACTGACTGATGATTGAATTGACTGATTGAATTGACTGATTAACTCTGGAAACGAGTCGCTTTTATATATTTTAGTTGTCCCTCTAGAATACTCTACAGAGAACAGGAACGCTCGAGAAAATTTTAGAATTCTATGATATTTTTAGCTTAATTTACTAATATTAAAATGGGTTAAAAATGACAAAATTAAAAATATTTTTAGGGTGTTACATATAAAAATATACATAATACAACAATACCATAACAATAGGTACAAAAAATACCTAGATAAAAACCTAGTTGCATAATGTGTAACTGCAAAAAGACAGCGAGTATTGAGAAAAAAACCTTTTTATGAATACGACGAAAGAGGAGGGGTGTTGAGCAAAATCAGGACCTGATAGAGCAAAACCGAGTAAACATTCGTGCTCAGCGCACCCAAATTACCTAGAACTAACTGTCAAATCTAATTCAATAGACAAAAAGTTGAAATTTGTTCCCCAGTGTATAATCGACCTTGAACTTAAATGATTTTATAATAATAATAATAAAATAATAATAATAATTGACTTAAACTTAAAAGATTCTATAACCCTACTCTCAATTTAAATTATTATATAGCTATGTTAATTCGAAAACCTCCCGAATCCTCACACACACACACATGTATGCACAATGCACATGCACACTATATATACTATATATACAAACCTTATGCTAAAATCATTAGATATCACAATAAACTATTTCATTGTGGGTGAGTGCTAACTATGTAATTTAATCTTAATAATTTTTGCTTAATATATATAATCTTAATCATTTTTGCTTAATATATACTATAATCTTGCTCATGCAATTATGCTGTTAATTTAACAACCTTCTAAGCTAATCTCTCTCTCAAAATTATAAAATACACTTGACCACAAGTCTATACATTATCTATTACGTAATTCGATTGTTACCTACAATAGTCAATAAAATTAGTTTATAGATTGTACGATCATGTAAGTTTGAAAAATTCCTAAACTTTAAAATTTATATTTTTCCCTTTTACCTACTATTCATTATATATGTAATTTTTCCCACAAAAAAATAAATTTTTGTTAAAAATTAAACAATTAAAAATTTTGTTGAAAATTTAAAACTATCATTGATTGTTTAAATTAAAGGGCTGTCTAAAATTAATTTGATTTTCTAATTAATGTACATCGTATTATACCACCCCAACTCACGTATTGTATATAAAATTTTGTAATCATAAAAACCATTAGTCATCATCTAGTTTGAATTAGTTGGGATGTTATGTTATTGTATTGTATTAATCGTATTATATTATTTTATTAATATTTTAAAGGGAAAAGCACTGTAAAAATGAACAATGAATAATCAATATTCATTTTTACATAAGAACCAAAATCGCTTAACGCGAGTTTGGATAAAATTTTATTTGTTGCTTTCTATTTGTCACAACCCTACGATTTACAATTTCTATGGTTTAGTCGTATCCATTTTCCATTATTCATTTGTTATAGAATTTATAATTAATTATGGTTGTCTTGCATCTCACCCTCGTCCCTAGATTATGCATACACATTGCATATAACAGGATTGGAAGCCGTAGTTGTACTTCAAAGTCCTTAATACTCACTCTTTGTTTCTAATTCGTTTCTTTTAAATTCCCCCAATAATGACTTATATACTATGGTCATAAAATAACTTAAATTTCCTTCACGGTTTCCATACCTTGAACACTGAATCACGTGTTTAGTAATTGGACATGTTCCGTATTCAATGTATGGTAAATTCTTTAATATAAAAAACTTCATTCTCTATACGTCATTATTTATATGTTGTGGTGTTATGTAGTATAAATATTATTATTAAACCATATTCATCTATACGTCCATATCTTATCTTGACCATTACCCTATATCAATTTTTATTAAATATTTATTTTTTACTCGTGTCAGTCTACGAAATGGTACAAAACTTTATGCTTCCGTACCTGTTCGTTCAAAATCGGGCAAATACGTTTGTATGTATTATTTTTTTATATTTTTTTTTTTAGTGCGTTCACCCCTCGCAAGATATTCATAAATGCTTATCAAGTGTACGCAATTCGCTAACCACAGCAAAAGCAAGCTCTTCTGAGCTAAAAACCTCACTTCGCTTGCCTCGGATTTATAACACAGTATCATGCGTTATGTTATATCTCGTATGTGCCCATGTACTTTGTGTTGTACTAATAACCATATATAATAACCATATATAAATATAAAAACACTAAGAATTGTAAACGATGTAATGTACTTTAATGAAACTTTAATTAAACGATCATAATTTAATATATAATGTAGTAATGTACTTTAATGAAACTGTAATTAATGATACTAACTTGTAATGTACTTTAAATGGAAGTGTAATTAAACGATACTAAGTGAATATGAACTAATCCATAACTATAATCATAATTGTTGTAAACCCGAAATTACAATGTACTCAGGGTGTACTTAGATTGTACTTATGTACTACTACGAAATTATATCGCTTTCAGAAATGTATACTCGGCGAAAATACGATTAGTTTTTATTTTGTTTTTTAATTTTTATTTTGAATCTTTCATCTGATCTGTGCTTAAAAGGAGGGAAACTTAACCTTCAAACTGCATTCCCCCAAAATTTAGATTATATGTATAAAGCATGTAATTGTGAAAGTCACTTCTTCTTCTTCTGCTTCTTAGACTACACTCCCTTGTTAGCAGCCTCGCTGCGAGGAGGGGGAAGAGGCCCCTTGCCTCCTTTATTTTTAGATTCCGGCCTGAGCCATGGTCGAAAGAGGTCGAACCTCTACCCCTGTAAATTCAGAGCACTACCTGTACATTTTTTAGAAGTAAATTACAGTGAAAGAAAGTTTCTTTTTATCTTTTCCTTTGAGACAACCCAAGACTATAGAAAGAGAAGAATTAACAGGTCTGTCGACCCTCTAGCGACAGAAAAAAAATTAGAATGTTATAGAAGAAACTATCGCGAGAATATACGTTTAACATATATATATATATATATATATATATATATATATATATATTATATATATGATACACACAGACCGTGCATGGAACAAGGAACTCTTCTAGGAAAATTAATCCACTATAGTCCGAATAAGTAATAGTAAATGACAAATACTATAGTTTTTTCTTTTTCATGATGCTAGCCCGACGTGGGCAACGGTCACTCGCAAAGAGGTCCCAAAAATATAGCTTCCCTCACCAGCTATCTGCAAAGCAGATAAGATCCAGCTTGGTACAGGATCTAGGGTTTAAAGCAGCCTAGCCCAGCTACATAACCTCAGGGATCCATTCTGAGTTCATTCCCATCATGAAACGGACATGTTATGTGCCTTGAAAAGTGGACGCTCAATTCTGCCAGTTGAGGTTTAAGTTTTGGTTTTTGGCTAAAAATATAATAGTTACCCCTTTTTCTTTGATGTATTCAATCTGGGCTAGGCTGCTTTAAACCCTAGATCCTGTCCCAAAGCTGGATCCTATCTGCTTTGCCGATAGCTGGTGAGGGAAGCTATATTTTTGGGACCACTTTGCGAGTGACCCTTTGCCCACGTCGGTCGAGCATCATGAAAAAGAAAAACTATAGTATTTGTCATTTACCATTACTTATTCGGACTATAGTGGATTTAATTTTCCAAGATGAGTTCCTTTTTCCATGCACGGTCTGTGTGTATCATAAAAAACCTCAGGGAACCATTCTGGGTTCATTCCCATATATATATATATATATATATGAAAATTATTTCACGAAAGTGAACGTGAAAAATATTTATGATGAATAAAACCACGAAGGGAAAAGAAAACAAAGTGGTGCTCAAGCGCTTTCGTTAATGACATCCTCAGGAACACTGGAGTGAAAGGAGAGTTCAAGACAATATATAGGTTACAAAAATAAACATATATATATATATATATATATATATATATATATATATATATATATATATATAGTAAGTATAGAAATAAAAATTGTGGGAGGAGCAAACACATTTGTATAGAAAAATGACAGTTTTAGCACTTTGCCTGAAATTCAACATAAATTCAAATGGCTTGTTTCCAGCCAATTTTTTTTATAGTTATTGTCTGAATGGTAAACAGGTCACAAAAGAATAAAGAAATAAAAATAAATATAAATCGTGTGAATAATAACACTCGCACCTTGTCAAAGAATATTTTAGTACTTCCATTTTTCCCGGGCTTCTTAGGCATTGTTAATGTACTTAAACTTTTGGATATCAGTGTAGTTTTTTCATATCACAATATTGTGAAAAACATCATAGTAAAAAATAGCCCTACCAATAATTTAAGCATTATCTATAAAATTGGGTGTAAGCAATGTGATTTCATTTACATAGGTCAGACGGGAAAGGATTTGCAAACGCGTGTAAAACAGCATCAATATTCCGTTAGAACGGGACAGTTGTCCAGTGCCCTTTTTGTCCATTTGTCAGAGTTATCTCATTGTACTGACTGGAATAATGCTTCAGTTTTGTTTCACTCTAGCAACATTGTTAATAGAAATATTCTTGAGTCTGCTATAATTCAACTTACAAATAACTTTAACATGAGTAAAGGTCTGTTTCAACTCGATCCGTTGCTCTGAATTCCTTCAGAATGGATTTAAACAAAAAGGGCAGGTTGCTAAACCTTTGGTAAGAATTTGTTTTTTGTCTCTTTTTCCTTATAAATTTTTGTTTCTCTTACAATTTTATTTTTCAATTTATTGTTGTATGCTTATTTCTTATATATATATATATGTATATGTATGTGTATGTATGTATATATATATATATATAATATATATATATATATATAATATATTTGGTTTTGTGGGTGTATATGTGTACATGTGTAGTTGTACGTATTTCTTATATAATTTTTTTGTCTTTATATATCATTGAGGCATTATTTGTAATTTTTCCAATTTATATTTATTTTTATTTCTTTATTCTTTTGTGACCTACGGATCTGTCAGACAGTAACTATAAAAACCTTTGGTAATTTTTCCCTTATGTGTATATATATATATATTCCTTATATATTGCGTTTATATACCTTATATATATCGTATATATTTTTATAGTTCTTTATATATCATCTAGGCATCATTTTGTTTTCCAATTTATATTTACTTGTACTTTTTTATTCGTTTGTGACCATAGTATGCATGATTCAGACAATAACTAAAAAAACTTTGGTAATTTTTTCCTTTATAAATTTGGGTGCCTCTCACAATTTATTTTTCAATTTATTATTTTTTTTTTTGGTTATTCTTTATTTTATTTCTTTGTGACATATATATCATTTTGGCATCAACTATTAAATTGATTGTAAACTTTCCTTTTGAGCTTGAATTTGTAGACTCCACTTACAATTTTTGTGTTTTTTTTATCTGTTGGTTTATTTCTTTATGTTATTTCGGTTGTGACATATATATCACTAAGGCATTATTTTGTAATTTTTCCAATTTATATTTATTTTTATTTCTTTATTCTTTTGTGACCTGTTTACCATTCAGACAATAACTATAAAAAAAATTGGCTGGAAACAAGCCATTTGAATTTATGTTGAATTTCGGGCAAAGTGCTAAAACTGTCATTTTTCTGTACAAATGTTTTGCTCCTCCACAATTTTTATTTCTATACTTACTATATATATATATATATATATATATTATATATGTTTATTTTTGTAACCTATATATTGTCTTGAACTCTCCTTTCACTCCAGTGTTCCTGAGGATGTCATTAGATGAAAGCGCTTGAGCACCACTTTGTGTTTCTTTTCCCTTCGTGGTTTTATTCATCATATATATATATATATATATATATATATATATATAAATATACCAGGAAAAGGGGGCACGGAAGAAGACCAGGAGCAAGCAAAAATGTTGATGGCTTCCACAAACAAGTTTATGCTGTCACACGAAATAAAAGAAAATGTCAGAAAAATAACTGCCGAGATCTGGTATTCATGAACAACACGAACTTCGTTACTGATATAAAAATAACCCCATAACCCCATCCCTCAGACCACAACGAGATATCAAACATGGCGACAACATTAAAAGACAATACACATACTGAAGAAAGAAGCAAATTTGGAACTTTTAACTTAACTCCAAGAGTATAAATTGGGAAACAATCAGACCACACATGGCCCAGATAGAGTGGAGAATAGTTTGAGAGAATAAAACAACTGAAGAAATGCTAATAACCTTGGAAGAAATGACGCTGAGAATTTAAAAAAAAATATGCTCCGAAAGCACAGCCAAAAGGAAAGAGGAACTGGTTAGAGAGGCAAAGGAGAATAATATCTCGCAAAAGAGAGTAGAGGCGAAGTTAGCTAATTGCAGAGACAACACTGCCAGGAAAGTAATACAAGAAAAATTTGAGAGTATCGATGGGGAAATACAAACCCTGATTAAGGGCCATACAGAGAGGAGAGAGGAAAAGGTGGTAGAAGCAATAAAGGAAAATCCAAAATACTTCTATAGCTATGCAAAAAGGAAAACAAAAACAAGCGCCATTATCGGGCCCTTAAGGAAAGGAAATAATGAACTAACGGACGATCTACAAGAAATATCTGAATCATTGAGAGCCCAGAATGAATCAGTCTTCAGTACCCCAAAAAGTGACAAAGCGATACCTGACATAGATGCAGTCTTTTATGAGAAATTGCAAGGAGATTGTATAACAGACTGATTTTACCCCAGAAGATGTAGCGAGAGCTATAGGACAAATGAAATCACATTCAGCTGTGTAGGTCCGGACAAGTGGAACGCATTATTAATTAAAAACTGTAAAAATGAAATAGCTACACCCTTATACTGGATATGGAGAAGATGCCTAGACACTGGGGAAATACCGATCATCTTGAAAAGAGCAAACATTGTTCCTATATATAAAGGAGGGGATAGATCTCAAGCAAAGAACTATAGACCAGTGTCATTGACGTCCCATCTCACCATAGTATTTGAAAGAATAGTTAGAGAGAACATCTATGACTTCTTGGAGACACTGGAAAGATTCAACGAAAATCAGCACGGATTCCGATCTGGAAGATCATGCCTATCAGGAGCGGCTCGCAGGTAGGCACTGTGGAACTGCAGCACCCCCATGATCTTATGATCTTTACATTTAAATATTTAAAATAGCCTCTCTGATTGTTTTTTTCAATGAACTTTGAGTTTTTAAATCAGATTATATCCTTTTTTCCTTAAACTATTTCAATGCCGAACGAATGAATCACGAAAGTAGCTTCAGCCTTCCCGTGGAACTGCGTAATTAACAGTTCCAGATTTTGTTCGAAACGCTTGAAACCTCGGTGGCGGACGTACGAAGAGCGAGTCAGAATCGCGAGTTTAAGAGGATCCAAAGCACTGTGGACAGAGCAGTGCCGATTTGTTTGTTTGACGTGGTAGTTGTGTTGCTGTATCGTTTGCTAATTCGAAATTTAATTTCCGAATTGCATTTATCAATGATTCGTATCATTTATTTTTTGTCGTGAGATTGAAGTTAATTATATAATAATTGGATTATTTACAATATATAGCTTTCATTTCTTAGAATATTTTTTCGCTCAGAATAAAAAGAGAAGAATGGAATTTGTTTATAAATAAAATTTTTGGCAAATTCGAAATTACCCGTTAAGCGTAAGTACCCTATAATTGATTTTATGATACTATTTTACTTATTTTTATGACTGAGTAGTGAGTAGTTATCTATTTATCGATTCGACTTTCTCTCTCTCTCATATATATATATATAATCGACACAATTGTTCGCAATTTCTGAGGCAGCACCCCCATAACTGAAAGTCACGAGCCGCCACTGATGCCTATCACAACTTATAAAGCACTATAGCAATATCCTAGATGCACTGCAAGGCAATAAAAACTACGATGTCACATACGCCGATTTTGCTAAAGCTTTCGACAAGTATAATTGTATAATAGCATATAAGATGAAACATATGGGAATAATAGGCAAAGTTGGAAAATGGATCTACAGTACAACTTTCTCAGAGAACGTCTAGAGGTCGTCAAAATTCAAGGTATATCATCATCAGAATCGGAAGTACGCAGCTCAGTACCACAAGGTTCAGTACTGGCCCCACTCCAGTTCATTATCATGCTAACAGACATAGACAGTGGAGTAAACAGCAACAGTATGGTAACATCATGGTAATTATGTCACAAATGACATGGCCTGAAGTTGAAATAAAAAATACATTTTTTTAGTGTATTTTGGTGTGCTCTGTTCAAATATAACCTTCATTTCTTGTGCAAATGAACAGAAATACGTGTTTGGGCCATGCAATGACAACTGTATTTCTGTTCATTTGCAAAAGAAATGAAGGTCATATTCGAACAAAGCACACCAAAATACACTTGAAAAATGTATTTTTTACTACATTTTATACAATGAAGCATAACGTAACACGTTCATGTTACGAGATCTCGTAAATGAAGCATTACCACAGGAAACGTGCAAAACACCTCAAAATTAACCAGAAAAGTTTGCTCTCGTCATTTTCATTTAAACTACTTAAATATCACGACTTGACCTAACCAATCATCAAGGGCGTACAGTTGACCTAACCAGGTATTCAATTAACCTAACCAGGCATTCAGTTAACCTAACCGGGCATTCAGTTGACCTAACCGGGCATTCAATTAACCTAACCGGGCATTCAATTAACCTAACAGGTTAATATTGGTTATTTCACCTAAATATCTTCTGATCTTTTTATATTAGGCACTCACTGTCACATTTTCGGGAAATTAAGGATGAATAACCGTAATGGATAAAAACATCCAATGCATTGTCTTCATCTAGGGCACATGACGAATCAAGTTCTCAAAGTCGAAACCACACGAACGGCACGTCATAATTCTATCACAAACATCACCAAACTGAATCCAATTAGAAAAAAGAAATAGCCAGAACAGAAACCAACAAACTAATTAAGTCGCAGAGTAGCGAAAAAATAGCCCAAAATTATACTCGTCGGGCCAAAAATGAGAGTATTTATATATATATATATATATATATATATATATTATTAGTATCATAATTTTCACCATTAATATGCATTTGCACAAAAAATTAGTGACAAATTTGAATAAAGCGACTAAAACTCCCTCATAAAAAGTTATTTTGATTTACAGGTTCGGCCCATGTCATTTAAAACATATTAACCATCATTTGCAGACGATACAAAGATCAGCAGAAAAATCAGCGATGCAAAAAAGGTGGTCTTGCAGAGGAACACGAACAAAATATACAAATGGTCAGAAGACAACAACATGACATTTAACACCGAGAAATTTCAGCTCTTGAGATATGGTAGGAATGAGGAACTTAAACTTTACTTGTTCTAATGCTATCCGCAATAGAGAAGAAGCTTTCAGAAGGTACCGTCGCTATCCAACTCCTGACTCTCATTCAGTTTATATTTCTGCCTGGAATCGTGCAAAATCTATTCTTTGACTCGCCAAACATTCCTTAATCCGACAAAAATGTGAAAATCTATCCAATTCTAATTCTTCTCGCTCTTTCTGGCATCTAGCTAAGAACCTCTTCAACAACTTTACTTCCTCGTCTTTCACTCCTTTTCCACCCTGATGGCTCATTTGCCGTCTCTTCTCCTGCCAAAGCTGAACTCTTCGCTCAAACTTTCGCTTACAATTCAACCCTGGACGATTCCGGAGCTGTTCCTCCATCTCCTCCCCCCTCTGACTTTATTATGTCTGAAAGGAGAATCCCTTCTAAAGATGTTTTTTCCTGTCCGATTTGGGCTCAACTCTACGAAGGCGTACGGTCCTGATGGTGTTCCTCCTGTTGTTCTTAAGAACTGTGCTTCTGTGCTGATTCCGTGCCTAGGCAGAATCTTTCGTCTTTGTGTCTCATCTGATACTTTCCTTTCCTGCTGGAAGTTCGCTTTCATTCAGCCTGTCCCAAAAAAGGGTGACCGCTCTCAACCCTCCAACTATCGTCCAATTGCTTTGATTTCTTACCTTTCCAAAGTTTTTAAATCTATCCTTAATAGAAAAATTCTTAAACACCTCTCTTCTCACAATCTTCTTTCAGATCATCAGTATGGGTTCCGGAAGGGACGCTCTATTGGCGATCTTGCATATCACTCAGGCTCTTGGTCATCCTCCTTTCGGGATTTCGGTGAAACATTTGCTATTGCGCTAGACATATCAAAAGCTTTTGATAGAGTGTGGCACAAATCTTTAATTTTGAAACTGCCATCCTTCGGTTTCTATCCTTCTATCTGTGCCTTCATCTCTAATTTCCTTTCTGGCCGATCAATAGCTGCGGTTGTAGATGGCCACTGTTCTTCTCCTAAAGCTATTAACAGTGGTGTTCCTCAGGTTTCTGTCCTCTCACTCACTCTTTTCCTTTTATTTATTAATGACCTTTTAATTCGCACTTCCTGTCCTATTCACGCCTATGCCGATGATTTCACTCTTCATTTCTCCAACCGCTTCCCAAAGCGTCCCTCACAGCAGTCACTTCATGATTCGCGTACGACGGCTATGGGACACCTGACCTCTGATCATTCTGCTATATCTGATTAGGGCAGAGAAAACGTTGTGGCTTTCAATGTCTCAAAAACTCGGTTCCTCCATCTGTCTACTCGTCACAATCCTCCACGCGACTATCCCCTTACCTTCAACAACACACAACTCAATCCTTCCTTTTCTTTTAACATTATAGGCATTTCCTTTTCTCGTCATCTTTTCTGGAAAGATCACATATATTCTCTTTTTAAAACAATTTTAAGAGGTTTGGTGTGCTGCACAGCCTCCGCAGTTTCTTCACCCTCACTCAGTTACTGTCTCTGTACAGGGGTCTTGTTCACCCCTGTATGGAGTATGTTCCTCATGTGTGGGGTGACTCAGCCCACACAGCCGTACTTGACCGGGTGGAATCAAAGCTTTTCGTCGCATCAATTCCCCGTCTCTTACTGATTGTCTTCAATCTCTCTTTCTTCGCCGCAATGTTGTCTCACTCTCTCTTTACGCAGCACCAGACTTTCTACACTTTCTCATTCCTTTTCTGTCCAACTATCTAACGCAAAGGTTAATCGGTATTTTCAATCTTTCATCTACTCAACCGGTCAAATCTGGAACAATCTTCTTCAATCCATCTTTCATCCTGTCTATGACCTTCCATCTTTAAAATGCAGTGTCTAGACATCTTGATAACCCCGGACGTTCATTTGGCTCTCTTCTCCTTCTATGGGGGGGGGGGCTTTTGCAGGCATTTACGCTTGGCCCCTTCTTCCTGCATTAAAAAAACAGCACATTATGCTCCAGATAGACAGGAAATTCAGAGAAGCACGAAAGTGATAGATTTGGGGTTATAATGACCAATGATGGGAAATTCGAGACAAAATCAAATAGCGATAAACAAAGCAAAGCAGGCACTACGAACGTTCAAAAGAAGGGACAAGACAGTAATGATTCCCCTGCTGAAACACTGATCATACCAAAACCTTAATACTGCTCTTGACGTCCCCATATAAAAAGGAAGAAATTAATAAACTAGAAGAACCTCAGAGACACTTCACAGCTAAGGTTGATGGCTGTAAAGAACTCAACTACTGGGAAAGACTACGTAAAGTAAATCTGTACTCCCTGGAAAGAAGACTATAATCTACATATGGAAAATGGTCGGAAAACTAATACCAAACCTCAAACTAAACCCAATTACCACCCAAACAACGCTGGAAAATGGAAAGGCAGAATGTGTAGTGTTCCTAAATTAAAGGCCGACAAAGGACCTCTTCAACACTGAAGGAAAATAGCTCGGTTGTTCTGGGGCCAGGACTTTTTAACCAGCTTCCAAAGGACCTCAGAAACGTTACAGGGATCAAAGTTGGAGTCTTCATAAGAAGACTAGATGCCTGGCTCAGGACAGTACCAGATGAGCAGGGTGTACCTGGCTATGTGAGGTGGAGAGCGTAAGAGAGGAACTCGCTCCTCCACCAAGAGAGACTAACGCACGGAACTTTAATGAGGTTAACGAGGTCATATCCATTACATATTTCGAAAATTGCATATAATTTATGTGATGCAAACAGCAAAAGTGTGCATTTATCCTTGATTATATGGAAGTTATATTCTATCCCTTCCGGAAGCACAGGGACAACTGCTCCAAGGCTGTATAATAAGGTACGCCCATCAAGGCGTGGGAACTGGTTCCACCGGTGACGTAACGATAACGATATCGGTAACAATATCGACTCCAAACTCGGGAGATTAAGGTGTCAAAAGTTGACATCAGGGAAAAATACCCGAGTTATTTCGCAAGCCGCAAGTCAGAATATTACAAGTCTCAATCAAGTCGCAAGTCTAGAGAGGCAAGTCTCGAGTCAAGTCAAGTCAAATTACACCCCAGTCGAAGTCAAGTCTCAAGTCCACAAAAATAGGGACTCGAGTCGGACTCGAGTCCATCCATGGTAAGGGAATAGTCGTATGAAAGATTGTGATGAATAGACAGATGGAGGATCTGAGTTTTTGAGGCACTGAAAACCATAAGGTTTTCTCTTCCCCAATCAGAGATAGCAGAAAGATCAGAGGTCAAGTGCCCCATAGCCGTCCCACGCGAATCACGGAGTAACTGTTGAGAGGGACACTTTGGGAAGCGGGTGTAGAAGTGAAGAATGGAATTATCGGCATAGGAGTGAATAGGACAGGAAGTGCGAATTAAAAAGAAAAGGAAAAGAGTGGGTGAGAAGACAGAATCCTGAGGAACACCATTGTTAATAGCTTTAGAAGAAGACAGTGGCCATCTACAACCGCAGATAAAGATCGGCCAGAAAATAAATTAGAGATGAAGGAACGGATAGAAGGATAGAAACCGAAGGAGGGCAGTTTCGAAATTAAAGATTTATGCCACATATTATCAAAAGCTTTTGATATGTCTTGAGCAATAGCAAAAGTTTCACCGAAATCCTGAAAGGATGATGATGATGAGTCAGAGAGATATGCAAGAAGATCGCTAGTAGAGCATCCTTTCCGGAACCATACTGACGATCTGAAAGAAGATTGTGAGAAGAGAGGTGTCTAAGAATCTTTCTATTAAGGATAGATTCAAAAACTTTGGAAAGGAGAGAAATCAAAGCATTTGGACGATAGTTGGATGGTTGACAGGCTGAATGAAAGCGAACTTCCAGCAGGAAGGAAAAGTATCAGATGAGAGAGAAAGACGAAAGAGTACCTAAGCAGGGTGTGAGCACCGAAGTACAGTTCTTAACACTGAACTATTTCTTATGCGTTTCGCGTCAAAACTCTATCCTACCCATGGGTCACTTCTTACTCGAAACGCGTCAAGTTGATCTGGACAAGAGTAAATGCAAAATTTCTGCGAGTATTGTCGTCTTCACCCATGTAGTGTGTCAGCTGTGATGAGGTACAGATCAACTTGACCCGTTTCGCGTAAAAAGTGACCCAAGGGTAGGATAGAGTTTCACGCGAAACGCGTAAGAAGTAGTCTAGAGTGTTAAGAACAACTGTAGGCACACCATCAGGACCGTACGCCTTCTTGGAGTTGCGGCCTGATAGGGCAGAAAAAACATCTTTGGAAGAGATTCTACTTTCAGACATAATAAAGTCAGAGGGAGGAGGCGATGGAGGAACAGCACTGGACTCATCCATAGTTGAGTTGGAAGCGAAAGTTTGAGCGAAGAGTTCAGCTTTGTCAGGAGAAGAGACGGCAACTGAGCCATCAGAGTGGAAAAGAGGAGAGAAAGACTCGAGGAAGTAAAGTTGGTGAAGAGGTTCTTAGTTAGATGCCAGAAAGAACGAGAATAATTAGAATTGGATAAGTTTTCACATTATTGTCGGATGAAGGAATTTTTGATGAGTCGAAGAACAGATTTTGCACGATTCCGGGCAGAAATATAAGCTGAGTGAGAATCAGAAGTTGGATGGCGACGGTACCTTCTAAAAGCCTCCGCTCTGTTGCGGATAGCATTAGAACAAGTAAAGTTAACCAAGGTTGTATTTTTTGCATTAGTAGTAGGAATAGAATGTGGAATGTACGCCTCCATGCCCGAGAGAATCACCTCCGTGATGCGGTCATCACACTCAGAAGGGCCCCGGCCACGGAAGCAGTAATCATTCCATGGGAAATCACAGAAGTACTGCCTGAGAGCCTCCCAATCAGCGGCGCCAAAGTGCCAAAGGCGCATCCGCTTGGGAGGATCCAAAGGCCGGATTGGAGAGAGGAAACATATAAGATTGTGGTCGGAGGAACCAAACAGAGAAAAAAGGTTGAGAGAGTAAGAAGAAGGATGAGAGGTAAGAAATAAATCGAGAATTTTCGGCCTATCTCCAAGGCGATCGGGGATACGAGTAGGGTGCTGTACAATATCCTCTACGTCATTTAGAATAGAAAAGTTGTAAACTAGTTCACCAGGGATGTTCGTGAAATGGGAGGAAAGCCAAAGGTGGTGGTAAACATTGAAATCTCCTAAAAATGGAGATTTCAGCAAAGGGAGAGCGGGATAGGATGTATTCCACTTTGGAAGTGAGGTTGTCAAATAATTTTGGATTGTCAATAGAATCAGGGGAAAGGTAAACAGCACAGATATATTTAGTTTGAGAGTGGCATGTAAGACGTAGCCAGAGAGTATAGAATTCGGAAGATTCGAGTTCGGGAATACGAGAACAAGTTAGGTCGTTACGTACATATACGCAACATCCACCTTTGGAGTGAAATCGAGTATAAAGTACGAGGGTACAGAAAAGGGGTTGCTGTCAGTCGTCCCAGACCCTCAGTTTCTGTGAGGAAAAGAAGATGAGGTTTAGAGGAGGAGAGGTGGTGTTCAACAGATTGAAAATTTGAGAAAAGGCCACGAATGTTGCAGAAATTAATGAGAAGTGAATCAGGCAGACGCCCAGAACATCTCGAATGGGCGGTAGCAGATCCAGCCCCGCTGCCCGTGTCTGCATTCCCGGTATTGGCAGCGGGGTAGCCAGACGTGGGGACATTTATGGTTCTCTCCCCAGGGGACTCCGAGGCTCTTGAAGTTGATGCCATTTTCTCTTTTTTTTTTAATTATGTAGTGTACTGTAAGATGCATGTATATGTAGTGAGGAAAAGGGAGAGAAGTGTGCGTTTGAGAGCATGCTGGACTTCTCACAGGGTAGATGAGAGACGGAAAAAGATCAGCTAAGGAGGACAGTACCAGGAGAAACGGGAGTTCCAGCACTCCCTATCTTCTGTCTAACGTCCCTCCGCAGTACTTCCATGGCCGATTGGTGTCTAAAATCTCCTCCTTACGTTAACTTGTGTTAACCTTCCTAACGAAATCAACCTAACCCAATCCATCCTAGAAATAGGTTGGATTTGGTTCTGGAGATGAGAAATTATAATTGGGTTGCCATGATTAACTTTTCGTCAGACTCTCCAAGAACTTTTATAAATTTATCGGTGCTATAACAATGTTTACAATTTTATAATATTTTGCACCATTAATGACCATGGTAGATCTCTTTAAACTATTTGAAGTCATTTCCATCTGTTTAAGGCTAGTAAATACTATTTACGACCATTTATTAGATTATTTAAAACAATTTGAGACCATTTTAAGCCATTTTAAGCTTTTTTAAACCATTTAAGACCATTTTAGATTCAAAGCTTGGCACTTGCGTTTTTTTTGCGGTACTGCGGTACTGCGGTACTACCGTGTTTGTCGGTACCGCGGAAAGTACCGCGGGAAATTTGAATGCGGTAGCGGTACTGCTGTACTTTCAGCGATCCTTTGCGGTACTGCGTTATGCGGTACCGGTTTGGTAGTGCGGTAGTACCGCAGTACCGCAAAAAAAAACGCAAGTGCCCAGCTTTGTTTAGATTACTTTAAAGTATTTTCAAAGATCAGAAACCTTTTAAGACCATTAAATCCCATTTTAGACCATTTCAGGCCATTTTAAGGCATTTAAATTGTGTATATATATTTTAGACCATTAAAAATTATTTTAGACAACTGAAAGCGATTTAAGACCATTTAAAATCATTTAAGACTTTTTAAAAGCATTCTAAAGCCATTTAAACCATTGAAGACCATTTTAAACAATTTTAAACCATTTAAAACTAATTAAGACCATTTAAAACTATTTTAGGCCATTTAAGAAAATTTTAAAACATTGGAAACCATTTTAGACAATTTGAAAGTACTTTAAACAATTTAAAACTATTATAGAAGAGCTCCATAATCTTTATTTGGGATAGAAATGAAAAAGTTACGTCAATAAAAGCTTTCGCTTACTTCGCACATTTAATTTAGCTCGAAATGGGAGTCTTCATTTGCTTCTGACAACTCGCATTAAATCCGACATATACAGCGGTGACAAAAGTTTTGCCCCTCTAAATATTATAAAATATATAGATCCTATTTCTTCACTGATTTTACAATGTGTTCAGTGCCATGGTAACTGAAAACCATTCGCAAAGAAAATATATTTTTTTTCCTTTTCGAAGAAAGTGATGAATTTGGCATTTGTGTATGACGTATAAAACAATAGTACCAACCTTAAATCTAGAATTTACGGTACCTTAGCTCTAATAATATATAAATATCTATAAATTAATGTATAAATTTAATTTTTTTATGTATAAAGTTAAGACAAGCTTAATTTGGGTCTTTTCCGTTTGGGGGCTAGCAGCGAATTTTAATGAAAATCGGTATACTAATGTAGTTTTGGTCACTGATTTCAAAAATAACTTTCTTTTTTTTTGGAGAAATGAAAAACAAACATGTTAGAGCACTTTAACTAATTAATGTGTGTTTTAACTAGTTTAAACTAGTTACAGAGGATTGTGTTAAATTTAGCCAGAGTCACAAACTGCTACTGTTTATGAAAAAGTGTTCGAAGTGTGGTAAAGTGTGTTCCTTTGATAAAAATACCCAGTTCTTTCGTTGCCAAAAGCAACTGGTTAGGTTGTCATGATATTTTCGTTAAAAACACATTAATTATTTAAAGTGCTCTAACATGTTTGTTTTTCATTTCTCCAAAAAAGAAAGTTATTTTTGAAATCAGTGATCAAAACTACATTAGTATACCAATTTTCATTAAAATTCGCTGCTGGCCCCCAAACGGAAAAGATCCCTTAATTATAATAAAACACAAGTATTCACTTAAATATTAAGAATTCGTAGAAACGGAGTAATTTAAGCAACGTTGGTGAACATTTATATTGAAGACGTTTTAGGAGCAAAAGGAGTGAATTACGTGTACAGGAAAACTATCAAAAGGAACTTTTTTCAGTAACTTTTGTTTAGTGGTATAGTAAACTATAATGTTTTTCGGAGATACTCTCTCTTCAGTTTAATATAATATCATCCTAGTAATTATTATGAAAAAAAATTTCAGATTACAGATGCACAATACAAAAATGAGAATCTATGTTAGTTTGTATTTTTTATCCGTTGCAATGCCAAAGGTCGTATGACCTACAACTGAACCTAGATTCAGAACCAAGGATTTCCTTGGTGTATGGTTTTCAGTTGCCATGAGAACTGAGCACATTGGAAAAGCGGTGAAGAAATGGAATCAATATATCTTTTAATAATAACATTCGAAGGGACCAAACTTTTATCACCGACTCTATATTATATTATATATATATATATATATATATACAGTATATATAATATATATATAAATAAATATATATATATAAATAATATATATACATATAAATAAATAATATATATACATATAAATAAATAAATATATATACATATAAATAATTATATATACATATAAATAAATAAATATATATACATATAAATAAATATATATATAATAATAAATATATATATATATACATATAAATATATATATAAATACATAAATGTATAAATATAAATAATATATAAATAAATATATAAATATATCTACAGGGCGTCCCAAAAAAATGTATACACACTTTAACAGCTGATAGCTCAATTGATGTTTCTTTCTTTCCAAGTTCCATTAGAATTAATAATGGCAGTCAGACTAAGCTTTGAACAAAGGAAATTCATTCTAAAATGCTACTGGAAGTGTGAAAACGCAGTTGAAGTGCAAAGACAGTTTAGGAGGGTTTCAAACAGATCCACCAACGCGACTTACCATCACTCGAATTAGAGATAAGTTTGAAGCCGATGGAACTGTTCAGAATGTCCACAAGAAGCGTTCCGGAAGACCACGGACATCGACAAGCCCCACAAAGCAAGAAAGAGTACTGGAAACGTATTACCAAAGTCCAAGAAAATCTGTGCGGCAAGCGAGTCGTGAGGTAGGAATTTCAGAATCGTCTGTCCAACGCATTTTGAAGCGCTGTCAATGGAAAAGTTACATTCCAAGATTAGTCCATGCTATTAATGAAGATGATGATCCGGACCGAAGAGTGGAGTATTGCGAGTGGTACTTGGCACGATGTGGATGTGGATTGGACGAAGGGGTTTCGTAGAATACCCTCCGCGTTCACCAGACCTCACACCACTAGACTTTTTTTATGGGGATACTTAAAAGACAAAGCCTACGCTATAAAACCTGCAACAGTCGCTGAATTGAGAGCAGCCATTGAACGAGAATGCACACAAATACCAAACGAAATGTTTCGTGATGTTTGCGATTCCATTGCTTCGCGTTATCAGCAGTGCCTGGACCAGAACGGACGTCAGTTTGAAAACAGGCGTTGACAAAACAATTAAATAATGTCTGTAGATTCTATTACATTTTGAAAATGAAATGTATTTTAATAAACACTGCCTTTATAATTATTTAAAGTGTGTATACATTTTTTTGGGACGCCCTGTATATATATATATATATATATATAGGGTGTACATAAAGTCAGGATCTATTTTTGTGAAGCACTTGGAAATTATATGGAATTCAATCATAAAATGATAGTGGTAACATTTATTAAATAATTAAGTGTAGTATTCGACGTGACGCCCATCAGTATCCCTGCACAGCTCAAATCGTTCCGCAGCATTTCTAAACACATTCTCGAGCATTTGCGGGGTTATGTTATCTGCAGCAGTTCGTACGTAAGTTTTCAAGACTCGTAATCTTCGTCTGATAGACGTGCGATTTGATAAAGCCCCATGCAAAGAAATCTAAAGGAGTTAAATCTGGTGATCTTGCTGACCAAGGTCTGTTGCTTCCGCGTCGGATCCAGCGATTTGGAAAACGTCCATTTAGATAATCCTGAACAATTTTGGCATAGTGACAAGGAGCACCATCATGTTGATAGACGACGGTACTAACAATCCTATCCCCAATCAGCTGAGGTTCAAGGAATTGCTGCAACATGTCAAGATAAATAAGCCCCGTAACTGTAGCTTCAGCAAAGAAAAAAGGACCATAAACCTTAGATTTTGTTAAACCCATCCAGACATTAACTTTAGGTGAGTCTCTTTCCCTATTTTGGACGAAATCATTCGGTCTTTCATCTGCCCAAATTCGACAGTTATGGCGATTTACTTTTCCACACGTATGGAAAGTGGCTTCATCACTAAAGAGAATGTTGTCCATTAAATTATCACTCCAGATTTGTTCTACGAGATCAGCACACACAGCACTTCGTCGAGGGAAATCTTCCTCATGTAAATCATGTAAAACTTGCAAATGATAGCTTTTCTTCAGCAAATTAACTTTCAGAATTTTGTGCACAGATGAAGTCGGGAGGCCGAGTCTGTGTGATGCAGCACGAACGGACGTACGTGGCTCCTCAGTGATAATTCCGCGTACTGCATTCACGGTAAGATCTGACATACACGGTCGTCCTGATCTTGCTTCATCATTTACAGATCCCGTTCGTTTAAATTTGTTCACCAATTTTCGTATTGTCTTGTCTATTGGCCCAGGCTTATGAAATCTCCTTCTAAACTTCTCTCTGATGTCATTATATTTCTTTCCCTCGATTCGCCAAATTACTATTGCCACACGCGCTTCTGTATTCATTCTAAGGGCTTCTGAAAAGAAAAATAGAAAAAAATAATTATTTCACAAAAATAGATCCTGACTTTATGTACACCCTGTATATATATAAATATATATATATATATATATTCAACTGCAAAGAACACGCAGTATAAATAACGTAAAGAACGACGCTTGTATAGGAGATATTCCGCGCAAGACGAGAAAGAGAAAACAACAAATGAAAAAATGAAGTACCACCTGGGAATCGAACCCGGGATCTTCCGATTGCCGGTCAGACGCGATAACCACTACACCATGGACTTCACTCTTCCAAATGTCGTAATTCCTCTACATACTCGCAGAAACCAATGCCCAAGGGGGCACCTCCCGCTTGCCGTATCATTATATACATTCAACTGCAAAGAACACGCAGTATAAATAACGTAAAGAACGACGCTTGTATAGGAGATATTCCGCGCAAGACGAGAAAGAGAAAACAACAAATGAAAAAATGAAGTACCACCTGGGAATCGAACCCGGGTCTTCCGATTGCCGGTCAGACGCGATAACCACTACACCATGGACTTCACTCTTCCAAATGTCGTAATTCCTCTACATACTCGCAGAAACCAATGCCCCAAGGGGCACCTCCCTTGCCGTATCATTATATACATTCAACTGCAAAGAACACGCAGTATAAATAACGTAAAGAACGACGCTTGTATAGGAGATATTCCGTGTTCTTTGCAGTTGAATGTATATAATGATACGGCAAGCGGGAGGTGCCCCCTTGGGGCATTGGTTTCTGCGAGTATGTAGAGGAATTACGACATTTGGAAGAGTGAAGTCCATGGTGTAGTGGTTATCGCGTCTGACCGGCAATCGGAAGATCCCGGGTTCGATTCCCAGGTGGTACTTCATTTTTTCATTTGTTGTTTTCTCTTTCTCGTCTTGCGCGGAATATCTCCTATACAAGCGTCGTTCTTTACGTGATATATATATATATATATATTGTTATAATGTTTCAGACCAACAAAGACCCTAGGATCCACTCATGGCTGGTCTACCTAACTGCGTTCGTAAATGTGTATGCGCATGTCCTCCGTGGTGGCGGAGGGGACCTACAATTTTACGTGGGTTCCGAACTACAAGAACATAAGACATGAAAAATTTTTATAGTGGGCACACTTGGGACCACTTCGGCCCGTCGAGGTGGCTTCACCATGTAAAAACTGCCTGTACATTGGCAACAACCACTTTTTACAAAACTAAATAATTATCAATTTAAAACTAATTAATTATCAATTAAAAACTAAAGATAGAATCTCTCCATCCAGCGGATCAAGTCATAATAGACGACTATCCACACATATGTTACACTCTATATCTCTTTATAACCGACATGCAAATATATCAGATCCAAAGAATCCAGTGAACTTCATTACAGTATCCATCACTACCAGTACCTTGTCAACCAAAAATAAATCACGGTCCATATCGATTGCGGACCAAGTCAAAATTTACTACCATATATGTATATATTTAGGAGGAAAAGTGTAGGTGTGGCTGTAAAGACTACAGTAATGTAGAAATGTGTGTGCACCCATTTTGGGTCTCTCATTTCAAGGTGTTTGTGGGGCAAGTGAAGATCATGAGTTTTTCAATACCTCACAGTACTATGGGGGGCACCGCTCGGCAGAGGAATCTTTTTAAATGGGGTGTGTAAGGACAGAGAGTATCCCCTAACCCAAGATGCTGCCTCCCTATATCCCACAACACTTGTGTTGAGCTGTGGGATCTATCACCACAAAGCCTTAATTTTACTACCTTAAATTATACCCAATCTATGAACATATGCGTCTAATCGATTTTTAAACATGTTTATAGACGTGCTATTAATTACTTCTACCGGCAAACTATTCCAGCTATTTACTATTCTGTGCGTAAAAAAGTTTCTGGCAACTGGTCTCGAACCTTCTACTTGTCAACTTACACCCATTATTTCTAGTCCTATTATATTGAGATATTTCGAAAAAGCTCTCTCTATCTACGTTATCGAACCCGTTCATAATTTTGAAGACCTGGATTAGATCACCCCTTAGCCTCCTAGTCTCGAGTGTAGTCAATTTTAACTCCTTAAGCCTATCCTCGTACGACTTTGACCTAAGCGACGGAATCATCTTAGTTGCTCGTCTTTGAACTCTTTCGATGTTGTCTATATCTTTGCGCATATGCGGATTCCAAAATTGGACCGCGTACTCCAAATGGGGTCTAACTAATGATTTATAAAGAGGAACTATAATATCGCGCGATTTGTACTCAAAATTTCGAGCTATAAAACTTAACACTTTGTTCGCCTTATTGACCGCTGCTGTACTTTGTTTCGCTACTTTTAAATCACCAGTGACTATAACTCCTAAATCTTTTTCCTGCTCTACGCTTGTTAAATCTTTCCCTGACATACTATACGCAAAATTACCGTTACGAAGAACCTATATGCAAAATTTTGCACTTATCAACGTTAAATCTCATTTGCCATGTGACTGACCAATCAACGATTTTATTCAGATCTTCTGGATTTTACCTCTATCTTCGTCATTAATCGCCCTACCACCCAGCTTCGTGTCATCCGCAAACTTTGAAACTGTACTGACTAGGCCGACATCTAAATCGTTAATATATATAAGAAAAAGCAAGGGGCCCAATACAGAACCCTGAAGAACGCCACTCGTTACATTAGCCCAACACGACTCCGCTCCATCAACGACCACCCTCTGTTTCCTACCTCGCAACCACTCTTCTAGCCAATTTATTACTACATCCCTGATTCCATGAGCCTTAGTTTTTTCAATGAGTCTTTTGTGCGGTACGGTGTCGAACGCTTTTTGAAAATCTAAATACACTACATCAACCGCCCGATGACTGTCGTAAACGTCAACCACGCTTTGAAAAAATTCTAAAAGATTAGTTAAGCAAGATTTATTTCGCCTAAAACCGTGCTGCGTATTTCTAACTAGTTTATGACATTCAAAGTGTTCGACTATACGATCCCTAATTATTGATTCCAGTAGCTTACCTACAACAGACGTTAAACTGATTGGCCTATAATTTCCCGCCGCACCTTTATCGCCTTTCTTAAAGATAGGTGTTACGTTTGCTAACTTGAAATTATCTGGTACGCACCCCTCAGAAATAGACGCATTAAAAATCTTTGTTAACGGCACAACAATGCTATCTTTTAACTCTTTTAGTTGTATGGGATATATGGAATCCGGCCCGGTGATTTACGCGTTTTCATGTTATCAATATAGCGCATTACCTTCCCTTCACTAACCACAATATTATCCAAAATATTACCATTATGAAAAGGTATTATGTCTATGACCGTAGGGATATTCGTTAGTTACATCTTCTATAGTAAAAACTGACGTAAAAAATTCGTTTAGCAAGGTAGCCATTTCCTTGTTTTCAGAAACTAGATCTCCGTTTACATTTTTCAAATGCCCCAAGACACTTTTTACTGGATTTCTATTATTGACCTATTGAAAGAATCGCTTGGGGTTTACTTTACCGTCACGAGCTTTGGAGATTTATTCGCGCTTGGACTTTTTTATTACACTTTTCGCTTCACGCCTTAGGGATGTGTAGTTGTTTCGTAACCACAAATTGTCTTTATCGCACTTATGTAGCCTATAAGCCCTATCTCTACTCTTTATAATGTCTCCTACTCTAGAAGTAAACCAAAGGGCTTGTTGTTTACTTTCGCACGCTTAATTTTGTACGGTACACATTCCTCGTTTATAGTCGTAAATACCGTTTCGAACGATTCCCACATTAGTTTTGCGTTGAAGTTCCCCATTACGTTTTCCCAATTGACGTGTGACAATTTATTTCGAAATTTACAAAAGTCTGCGTGCTGGAAGTCAGGAATTTTAGTCGAGTTAGTTGGTTTCGAGTGACTTACTGAGAGGACAAACTCTACCATATTGTGATCGCTATTGCTTAACGGTTCTATTACTTGAAGATCAGTAATTAGCCTATCATCCGTAGTTATTACTAAATCTAAAATACTGTCCAACCTCGTAGGGTCCCCAACCTTTTGAATGAGAAAGCTATCTTCGAGAAAATTAACTAAACGATTACCTTCCGCGTCTCCCTGCATTGTATCGTAATTCACGTTGGCGCAATTAAAGTCACCCATAACTAAAGCCTGCTCACTACCGATTATTCTCTTTAGTTCACGATATAACGCTTCGTCCGTATCAGCTGTTTGATTAGGGGGCCTATATATAACCGCAACAAGAAATTTGAAATCGTTCAATTTAAGTTCTGCTATAGTCGAATCTATTGGTTCTGGAATTGTGCGCTTTACTTCTATAACGTTCGCAATATTATCTTTGATATACAACATAACACCGCCTCCTCGCCTACCTATTCTGTTTTTAACAAAAAGTCTATAACCTTTAATTTGATACTCCCCTACAAAGTCACGTGTTTCAGTGCTAAGCCACGATTCACTTATCGCAATTACATCATAGTCTTTACAAGCAATTAAAGAAAAAAATTCGTTTATTTTATTTCGTAGGCTACGAGCATTTAGGGATAGAACCTTCAAATTGTTTGTAACTGCGACACCTTCGCGAGCGCAGGGGAAATTTGTGGAATTTACGCTGGGACCGTTCGATTTACGGCAGCCTGAAAAGAAGACAGTATTATGAAATAGTCTTCCTAAACGCGCAGCTCCAACGTCATTAAGATGAAGTCCATCTTCGAGAAACAAGTTCCTCCTGCTGTAGAAACTGTTCCAAAAATTCGCAAAATTAAAAAATTAAAACTGTTACAAAAATTTGCAAAATCGTTCAAAAAAAAAAAAATTAAAAAAAAAATTATATATATATATATATATATATATATAATATATATATATATAATTGCCTGCTTTAATTAAATATTAGTGTTAATAACCATTATAATAATTTTTGTCTAATTTCATCTATATAGTCCTTTTATATTTAGTAATTTAGCAGCCTACAGATTATGTTATCTATTTGTTATCTACGTTATCTATTTGTTTTTCATTAAATTCTTGCCAATTAATTGCCTGCTTTAATTAAATATTAGTGTTAATAACCATTATAATAATTTTTGTTCTCTGTATTGTTTTTTTTGTCTAATTTCAGCTATATACTTCTTTTATATTTAGTAATTTAGCAGCCTACAGATTATGTTATCAATTGAGAAAAAATCTTTAGAGGGCTTTAAGGCCTTTAATTTGAGGTGCCGATTGTGAATTTTTTGCTTGTCTATTTAACTCATTTACTTTGTAATCTCTGTCTATTTTCTGTTCCTCCTTGATAATGTGAATATATCACGAAAGCGCTCGGACTTTGTGTTCCCTTTTCCCTGTGGTTGTTTGCTTATTAATAAGATCACGTGTTATTTTGTGATTTTAGTGCATATATATATATATATATATATATATATATATATATAAAATATATATATATATATATAAAAATATATATATATATATAAACATATATATATAAATATATGTAGCGGATCGACAAGAAAAAGACCAACAAGTAGACGGACAAATCCTTTCCTTCCACGCTATCATCAAACAGTCTTGGAAGACACGTGGACACGGATTCAGAACAATGAAAGCCTCCGTTTCTTCCCAAAAGGCGCAAACGCAAGCTCTTCAACAAAAGGACGCGCGGACAAGGCGTCTTAAGATTTGGCGCGAAGTCCTACGTCACAGGAACTACGTATAAAAGCGAGCTTCCACTCACTCACACAGACACTCGCTTTCTACATCGTCGAGCAGATCTCATCACGTCAACCGCCCTCCGGCTCCCCGCCGGAGGAGCGGCCTGCTACTTTCTTCAAGGCCTACGATTTATCATCAAGTAAGACCTTCTACAGACCGCCTGCAGAAGCAATCCTTCGAAGCCAAACCAGAATCACTTCGGGCCTACGGTTTACAAGGTCAGCCTTCAAGTTTCTCTACCGTTCCTCGGGATATATTCAGCACCTCAGGCCTACGCCTGCAAGATCATTTAATAGGCCATCCTGCACCTCGAGAAGTAACATCACTTCAGGCCTACGTTCTACAAAGCCTACAGCAAGCATCTTCTCCTTCGCAAGAGGCCTAATCCGTGACACGACCAACGCGTGAGCGACCAGCTTCCAGAGGACGATCAAGGACACTTCGAGCCTACGGTAATAGGTTCCTCTTCAACACTCCTTCAACAGCGGTTTCATCGTCCCGGTTAAGATAAGTACATCTTCTCTAAGTAACCCTCGAAAAGCCTACACCAGCCTACCGCCGAACGGTAGACTATACTCCCAAAGTGAGTAATTAAACGTTCCAACTGACTCTCGTGAAAGAACGCAGTAGGCCTATTATCCAATTCAAGTGTCATTTCAATACCGTAATTCCGCGTATCATCCGTTATTATGTTCAATTCATATATTTATGTGATAACTAAATATTCTCTTGGCGTAATCACTTAAAATCACGTAATGGTCTTATATATAAATGATATTTGTGTAATCATTGTCAAGCATTTCAATCCATTATTATTAGGCCGCATCAATTATTCTATGTGCATCCATGCAATCATTTAGCCTACTTAATCAGTGTCATGTTTTCCATTCAATGTACCAAACGCACGTGCATTCTTTATATCATTACTAGGCCCATTCAATCATCTAGCCTACTTAATCAGAGTGTCATGATTTCCATTCAATGTATCAAACGCGCGTGCATTCTTTATATCATTACTAGGCCCATTCAATCATCTAGCCTACTTAATCAGAGTGTCATGTTTTCCATTCAATGTACCAAACGCACGTGCATTCTTTATATCATTTACTAGGCCCATTCAATGTTCCATGTTGCATGCCATTTACATACCATCAATGAGTATATTACTTATTACGTGTCAATTAAGCTAGTAACATTTCATCTTATTAGCTAAGTCTATGTCATAAGCATAACGTAAAACTATCATTTAATTACTGTCAATTCTTTGTTATACCACAGTGAATAAATAACGGCTTTATTTTCATAATAAAATACAAAACTATAAGGTGTCTTTTATAACCTTAATATTAATTTGCTTGGGTGTAATCCAAGCTGGTGACCCTCGCTGCCATTCCGGTCGCTTCCAATAGTATGGTGGGCCTACTCAAATAGCTACTTTCCAATCGGTGATACTGTATGACATCATAAATTATTAACCCAGCCTTTCATTAATAAGCAATCAGTCATTGCATCAATTAATCACTAGCATGCAATTAAATCATTATCACCTTAAACAGCTAAAAACCAGGTCCATATATAATATATATATATATATATAACTGCAAACACGCAGTATAATTAACGTAAAGAACGACGCTTGTATAGGAGATATTCCGCGCAAGACGAGAGAGAGAGAACGAAACAAATGAAAAAATGAGGTAACCACCCGGAATCGAACCCGGATCTTCCGATTGCCGGTCAGATGCGATAACCATTACACCATGGGCCTCACTCTTCCAAATGCCGTAATTCTTCTACATACTCGCAGAAACCAATGCCCCAAGGGGCACCTCCCGCATGCCGTAACATTATATACATTTAACTGCGCGGTATATCTCCTATACAAGCGTCGTTCTTTACGTTAATTATACTGCGTGTTTGCAGTTAAATGTATATAATGTTACGGCATGCGGGAGGTGCCCCCTTGGGGCATTGGTTTCTGCGAGTATGTAGAAGAATTACGGCATTTGGAAGAGTGAGGCCCATGTTGTAATGGTTATCGCATCTGACCGGCAATCGGAAGATCCCGGGTTCGATTCCCGGGTGGTTACCTCATTTTTAATTTGTTTCGTTCTCTCTCGTCTTGCGCGGAATATCTCCTATAGAAGCGTTGTTCTTTACGTTAATACACATATATATATATATATATATATATATATATGGTGTTTCAGGAGGAAAGGTCAATACTTCGGGAGGTGATAGTATCGGTCAGTGAGAAAAAAGTTCATATGAACATGTGTCTAATTCTGAATGGTTACGGAGATAGAGCTGTTTGAATCTGATGCGCGCGCAGCTCTTCCTCCCCCTTTCCTCCCCTATAACCTTGAACCATGTAAGCTGTAATGTAAGCATGTAACATAAGCCAATCGACAGCTGACTGTTGTGAGTGACATTGTTTGGTGTTTGAAGCAGTGTTAAGAATGCCACACACCTTCACACATGCCGAATATGCAAATATAGTGTATGTCTACGGTTTTTGCGATGAAAGTGCAACAGCTGCTGTTGCAGAATACCGTCGACGGTTTCCGAACCGCAGAATTCCGGTATGTACTTTCAGCATGACGGAGCTCCTCCACATTCTACCAGTCTGGTGATGCAATACCTAAATCAAACTTTCCCTGGTCGATGGATCGGCCGCGGTGGTCCCTCAATGGCCACCAAGGTCTCCAGACCTCTCTCCGTTAGATTATTGTTTGTGGGGGTGGATGAAAAGTCAAGTTTACAAAAGAAAGGTGGATACACGAGACGAATTGCTCGCGCGCATTTTGGATGCTGCTGCCCGCATAAAGGAACGTCAAGATCAACTCAGACGAATAACACGCGATCTTCGCACACGAGTTGCAAAGTGCATTGAGGTTGACGGTGGGATTTTTGAAAACGTATTGTAAACTGTAACAAATTTGTCATTTATGTATCTGATACCATTCAAAATGCCAATGTTTAAACATTAAATGTTAGAAACAGTAATTGGTTTCTCTTTCTTGATTACCATTAACAATGCTTTTGTATTTGTAGATTCAAACAGCTCTATCTCCGTAACCATTCACAATTAGACACATGTTCATATGAGCTTTTTTTTCTCACAATAACCAATACTATCACCTCCCGAAGTATTGACCTTTCCTCCTGAAACACCATATATATATATATATTAGTCGAAATGGAAGGAAAAACACGGATTAGAATAAAATACAATCGATGGATTGGAATTGAGATTCTTACTCAGATTTTCCCCGAAAGAAATTTGCATATTGAAGAACACTGCGAACGATTTACATAACTCAAAAATTTGAAAACTAAGCATCGTTAGTTCTGGTGAAGACTTGTACGGGGTTCCATTTTCGCTGTAATTACATCGGAGAGAATGTTAACTGCTTGGTCCCCATTATGATTTCGTTTGTTTCGTGGTTGTACTTAAAAAATGCGACACGGTTTCGATAGACCTTCTAATGCTTCTTTTACATTAAGCTTTATGACATTCTACCCATCATCATCAACAACAACATGATAGGAGAAACCTAATTGAAACGCAGCAAACAACATTCTAAGTTCAGATGTTAAAATAAGTGACGAAATCCCACTTTTCAAAAAGCAGAGTTTTCAGGCATCTCGAAAACTCTGGATCTTGATTTCGGCTCTCTCCTTCTCCTCCTTCTATGAGGGTATGAGGGGGGGGGCATTTTTGCGGGCATTCGCTCTTGGCCCCTCCTTCTTGCGTAGAAACTGCACCTTAGAGTACTTTAGTATACTTTTACTCAAAAACAACTCGCACACACACAATCCTGAGAGGATAGCCTATCAGGTAATACTCGTATATGTTCTTTATTTTCTGCTACTGTATTATGTGAGTCCCTCCTAGGAAGAAATGGCTAAGCGACAAAAGTAAAATAAGCCAGAAAAACGCAAAGTTGTACCAATTTGAAATTTGAAATAACTTTTGAACTTTTAAAGATATTTCGACGAAATATCTTCACAAGTTCAAAAGTTATTTCACTTTCAAATTGGTAGAACTTTATAAAGCTTTTTCTGGCGTTTATTTACTTTTGTCGCTTAGCCACTTCTTCCTAGAAGGGCCTCATATATTCGATAATTATCACATTTTTAGCCACATATCGGCATTAATTTTGTCATTAAAACGGTACGTTTTATCAAATAGTAATTTGAAATAGTTTGAAATAGTTTCTCCACCCTAAAATGTACTTTTCTGAATAAATTTATTTTCTTCCAACCTCAAAAAATATCTATTTTTTTTCACAGCTCATTAAATGGAGAAGATCCAAGCCTTGCTAGTATGTTGACTCTCTATGCACTTGGCAACGAGGCTGCGAGCTGCTCGTATCCTGAATGGACGCCTGACCGAAGCGATGCTTTGTGTAAAGTACTTGAACTTAATATATTCACATATCTCGACCTAAACCATACATCGGCAGAGATCAAAGCATTCGCCCCAAACCCAAATTTATTCGCGAAAAACTTAGCACAAATTAAAAGTACAGAATATATATATATATATATATATATTTTTTTTTTTTGTGAACAAATTTGGGATGGGGAGAGAATTGTTTGATATTCGCCGAAATGAATTATTTTCCAGTTTCACTCATTAAAACGTAAAGCTCCTCTGAATAGGAGAGAAGTACTGCATTCCTAACTTCCTAAAAACTCTCCCAACTTCTTTGTCTTTATAAATAAATCAACGTTATTTTTTATTGAAGAAAATAAGAAAACGCTGGACTCAAAGTCCCAATCAGAATGCGACGTATTGGTAGCCATTAGGGTTTCTCCTTATATGCAGCTTTCTTCATCCCGGGAAATCCAGGGAATTCCCGGAAAAATGAAGCCAATTCCCGGGATCCCGGGAAATCCAGGAAATGGTTGTATATTTAAGAGAACGGTAATTTTCTTAAATATACAGTGATAAAATACCCTTTTAGAATTGGGATAACCAATTACTTATGCCTAGATGACCACTTTTGCATTGTAATACTTGAATTGAGTTTACCAATCAGTGGTAGTTATTTATTAAACATAATATTTATGATGCGTACTCAGGAAATAAGAATGGTTTCATGTATTATGATAATTTAGTGAGTGACATTAGCATGCCTTTTTATTTTTGATGTAGAAAGAATACTGAAAATTATATCTTTCTCCACAATTTTTAAACCCATTTTTTCTTCTTTTTTGATTCAGAGTTTATTATAAAAGTAGCTAAACTGACTAAAATGAAGAAAATGAGCATTTTTATGTATTTTCTCCCCTAAAAATAGCCCATTAAATGAAAATAATTATTTAGCATATTTTTAGCATAAAATGGAAACAGGTTTAGCATAATTTTAGGCGATTTAGCATAATTTAGCAGCAGGTTTAACATAATTTGGCTAAAAATTTCTGGAAACACTGCAAGAAAGTTGCCAGAACTATTTGACAAAAAGTAGCCCAGCTCTGTAAAAAAAAAAGTAGTAAAATTGAAATTCAATATCACAATTCAAAACATCGTACGAAAGTAAAAATTATCGTATTTATGCGATAATTATCGTACGTCTGGCAACGCTCTCTGTGGGTCAGTAAGAAGTTGCATGCAAAATGAGTTGCCTGCGATCGCTAGATAATATACACTGCGCCCTCGATATATGCGAAGGATAGGTTCTGCTAAAACCTCGCATAATGCAAATTCGCATATATCGAACTTATAGTTAAATGAAAAAAACTAGGGATGCGTTCCACAACCAGTTTTTTTTTACCCTCCCGGCACCCCCAACAATAAATATGTCACTTTTTTATACCAAAAACATTCAACAAGATAACAGTAATGCTATAATACATCAATACTGTACATTATAAATATTAAAGGACATAGTAAGCCTAATAAGACATACGATACCAACGAAAAAGCACTGGAAAAAGCACTCAAAAATAGTGAAAAACACAACACAGTCTAGAGCACAGCGAACACACACCAAAACGCTATAACGGTTTATGCGAGACTGTTGTTGTTTGACGGGAAAACACGTCGGTGCGCTCAGCGGCTCAGCAATATTTCACACTAGGTGGCGCATAAATGCAAATTTTTTCCGCATATACTGATTTCTTGGGTCTTCGCATAACAGCGAATTCGCATATGCTGAAGACGCATATATCGAGGGCGCAGTGTACTGAGACTCGGTTCCTTGTATTATACGCAGCGCTAGCGACATTCCCTTGGCCAGTTTTTGGCATATGGGCCCACTTTTAGATTGCTCTAAGTTGCTAATGCTAGTAGGTGTTCATTTAAGAAAGCAGAAAAGTAGAATAAAATGTGGTAAATATTATGCAGTTTTCTTTAATTCTACCCAAGAGCTTTCTAATAACAAAAGAAAAAACAAATAAATCAATAAAAAATAAATTAAGTCATTTTAAAATTCCGGGATTTCCCGGATATTTGTCCAATTCCCGGGATTTTCAAATCCAATAAAAAGAGCCAGGATTCCGAGATTCCAGGATCCCGGGAAAGAACCCCGAGTAGCCATCTTTGGGTCCAATTCGTGTGAAGTGTCTCATATTAATTAATTAAAAATATCACACTATTTCCCTAATTCATTTTTAGCATTTCTGGATTTAATAAAAAATGGTAATTGTGATTTGTTATAATTTTAATAAATGGTGCTAAGAGAAATAATATAATAGCGTCTATGTTTATTTGTAATGAAGGGTGTTAATATAGCATTTTTGTAAGTATTTCTAATTAAACTTTCTAATATAGCGATTTTTTTTATAAAGTTGTTTAGGAATTTTTTTATAAAGTTGTTTAGGAAAGATAAATTGAAGAGGTTTGTTTGAATGTAATTTCTCAAATATTGTAACGGTTTTTTATGCTTTTTTTGTGGGTGTTTCTGTTGGGAATCGGGGAGAAGGGCTGCCCTTACAAGTGTGCCATAAGATCCTGCATACCCAGAACTAAATTCTAGATTTTGTTCCGTCAGGATCACAGATTTTTGCGGCTCTCGAAATTTTGTAAGTACTTTATAGCTTGTCAGTTTATTAGTCGCAATTATCACTCTCTCTCTCTCTCTCGGCGCTGTTTGACCTAATAACATTCGCTCTTACCCAAAAGACTCGAATCCTTAACTAAATTAGTTATTTTAATAAACATAAAATCCAACCGTAAATTATTTCGTTTCCTTAAAGTTGTCTCGGTGAAAAGTCGGCTGGTAAAGCTTGACAGATACGCATTTAACTTCTTGTACTATTAATATATCGGCCAAATAGAAAACTAAAACACTACATTTATGGTGGAAGCAAATCTTAATAAATTGATCACAATTTAATACGATCCCACGCATTCCATTACTGAAGTAGTCTTTTGCATTGTTTAGTCGTATAAATACCAAAGGAAACTTTGTTAGTGTGTTCTTCCGATTAATGTTACATCTTTCCCTTTCGATGTATTGCGGTTAACATTGTAACATAGAAAATTCTGGTAGGTTTATAAATATTTATATATATAGTTTGTCTATGTGGTAGGCTTAAAAGTATCATAAGTTTTAAAAATCACGCTCTGACTATGTAGCAGTGATGTAATCGAGACCCCCATGGCCGAAGCCTAGACCAGAAAAAAAGGTCTCGAGTCCTTATCACTGCTGTGTAGACTATAACGTTTTTTGTTTAACCTCATCCCTTCCCCTTTGATTCTCCATCCCCTCAATACTTCATCTCCCCTAGATCTTCAATACGAAGGGAGGGGTGTAAACTTTAAAGGGACCTTTTAATAAGATGCAACTTCCTCAATTCCCGTTCGGTTTTAATTTTTACGAAGTTTCTTTTCGGTCACTTCATTTTTCGCCCATTACTTTTTTTTTTTTTAAATATGGCTGTCAGGCGAAATGGTAATGGTCAGCCTCGCGGTAATAACCTTTTAACGGCGTCTCTGAAAGTCATTTTAGAGTTTGAGAAAAATATACGATTCCTAAATTTAGATAAAGATGCTATCGACACACGCTTAGCTGGAAAGCAAATTTCAAGAAAATTAACGAGTGGGATCAGGTAATGATCATTGGTAAGGTAGCGACTATATAAAGTTATAGATACGATTCCGGGAATTAAGGGACGCCTTATCGTCAAGACATACAGAACAAAGGTTTTTTATTTTTTATTTCTATAGAAAACCTTCAAATTACTCAAATGGTCACCGAATACGCAACTATGGTAAAGAATAAAATCAGCTGAGCGTTTGACAGAAAACAAAGTTTTCGATAGACGAGGTAGTTTTGATGATTAATTTTGCCTAAAAAGCCTCCATGCTTCCAACGGCATATTCAGATGTAATGGTGTGTGTGTGTGGGGGGGTAATGGGGGAGAGGGGGGTAGGGGGAGGGGAGAGGTTAGCCCCCAAGTTGCATAAAGGGAGGTAAGGGGTTTTTGGGGAGAGGGAGAATGACCTCTCCCCAAAGGGGTAACCCAGGCACCTTCCCTCGCTGTAGGCGAGTTTACGAAGCACAAGCAGTGCCCATAGGGCAGTGAGCCCGAAGGCTCTGCTTGTATAGTGTAAAATTTATTTCTTGATTATAATCAAACTCATGTATTACTTCACACACATCTTCCTTTTTTCTCATATTCAAAATCCACTCACACTTTCATTCATGCGACATTCAGTTTCAAATTCACACTTACTCAAACGTATCCTCTCTCTCTCTCTCTCTCACGCACACACAAAACACGCATTATCTATAATATATATTCAGTTTAGTTACCACCTCGTTTTTGGAAATGTCGAAACCACGCCCATGAATCCTGATTGTTTGAAATTTGATGATGTGGAAAATTGCTAACCAAATCTGTATTAACTACCTAACCAGAAATATACCTAACCAGGACAATAAGGTTCTCTTTGCTCTGCCCTGCCATCTGACGTAGTTCCATATATATATATATAATATATATATATATATATATATATATATATATATATATATATATTATATATATATATATATTTGAACTAAACTTGTTGCCCAATTAAAATTAATAACAGCAATTAACATGAAAATGTTTAGATCTAAACTCTCTCTCTCTATATATATATATACAGGGCGTCCCAAAAAAAATGTATACACACTTTAAATAATTATAAAGGCAGTGTTTATTAAAATACATTTCATTTTCAAAATGTAATAGAATCTACAGACATTATTTAATTGTTTTGTCAACCTGTTTTCAAACTGACGTCGTTCTGGTCCAGGCATGCTGATAACGCGAAGCAATGGAATCGCAAACATCACGAAACATTTCGTTTGGTATTTGTGTGCATTCTCGTTCAATGGCTGCTCTCAATTCAGCGACTGTTGCAGGTTTTATAGCGTAGACTTTGTCTTTTAAGTATCCCCATAAAAAAAAGTCTAGTGGTGTGAGGTCTGGTGAACGCGGAGGGTATTCTACGAAACCCCTTCGTCCAATCCACATCCACATCGTGCCAAGTACCACTCGCAATACTCCACTCTTCGGTCCGGATCATCATCATCTTCATTAATAGCATGGACTAATCTTGGAATGTAACTTTTCCATTGACAGCGCTTCAAAATGCGTTGGACAGACGATTCTGAAATTCCTACCTCACGACTCGCTTGCCGCACAGATTTTCTTGGACTTTGTGATACGTTTCCAGTACTCTTTCTTGCTTTGTGGGGCTTGTCGATGTCCGTGGTCTTCCGGAACGCTTCTTGTGGACATTCTGAACAGTTCCATCGGCTTCAAACTTATCTCTAATTCGAGTGATGGTAAGTCGCGTTGGTGGATCTGTTTGAAACTCCCTCCTAAACTGTCTTTGCACTTCAACTGCGTTTTCACACTTCCAGTAGCATTTTAGAATGAATTTCCTTTGTTCAAAGCTTAGTCTGACTGCCATTATTAATTCTAATGGGTTTAACTTGGAAAGAAAGAAACATCAATTGAGCTATCACCTGTTAAAGTGTGTATACATTTTTTTTGGGACGCCCTGTATATATATATATTGTGGCTCTTGTTCATACATATCGTATTTCACCCTAGTTCGATTGTTTCTCATATATTATCAGTTTGCAGGTCTAAGCCTAATATCACAAGCACTGCGACCATCCACATATGAAGTAGAAAAGATTTTAGACATATAAGGGAACCAGACATTTACTTGCTTTAATAATGACTTAATAACTACCTCGTATAAAAAATTGGGTATAGGCCTAATTTGATACAAAAGTGCAACAACACTGGTCTGCGTTTGAAATTTTTTTTCCTGAGGTCAAGGTTTTTTTTAGTTGTTCTTTTAATTTTTGCATGCTGAATTAAAAAATGTAACTCATTTTGCTCAATCAGGTCAGGTTTTTATGCTATCTCAATTTAAAAAAAATAGATAATTCGAAAATAATCGTTATGAAATTAGCAAGTTTATTTTTTTAAAACGGACTTAAATTGACAGAAAATGTACAAAGTATATAAAAAAATGGTACACGAGTACACTTAATGTGGACGAAAGGGCTTTCTCAAAGACTTTCGTCTGTGTTCCACAGCTGGAACGTCTCTCTTGAGGCACCAGCAGTAGACCGCGAGCATGTTCACATCCCAGCGGCCCTGGTACCTCTCTTCCATCACTCGAATATCCTGGTGGAAGCGCTCTCCTTGCTCCCGTTGACATACCGCAGTTGTCCGGAAAGTAGTCTAAATGCGAGCTGAGAAAATGCATCTTTATGACATAGGCACCAAGAGCCTGGAAGCTCTGCAGGAGCTCCTCGACAACACGTTCGCACTCTGGACTTCGGTGGTTGCCCAGAAAATTCGTGACAATGGACTTGAATGCGAGCCAGGACATTGATCTCATTGTCCTCCAGACTTTCGTCGAATGAGCATCTTTCATTAACTCCCTCATCTGAGGGCCGTCAAAAATATTGCTTTCAGTTTGCCCTCACTGACGCGTGGAAATTTCTGATTCAGGAAAGTGAAAGCTCGGCTTTCTTGTTGAGTGCTCTGACGAAATTCTTCATAAGTCAGAGCTTGAGTGCAGCGACGGAAGTAGAATCACTGCGGATTCACGAGAGCGTGTGACAGAACGTGTGCGAACCTGGTTCCAGGCCACTTCTTGCTGGCCAGCCGCGTTGTACGTAGTGTGCTGTCTGCTCGGCTGTCCCACAGACAGAGAAAACAGGGGTATTTGGGTAGCCTCCTTGTAGACCCAGCACTAGGGCTATAACCTATAAAAATATATATATATATATATATATTATATATATATATATTTGTATTTTTTTTGTATACACGAACATACTTTTAGGTCTCCGCATATCATCCAATTGTGATGTTTGTACTTCAAAGCAGTTAGCAAAAGCTCCATGTTTACTATAACTTTCAGTCATCTGCACCAAGTGACCCACCGGAACAGACGCGACCTTGTTACCATTGTAGAGTAGTACTGCTTTCAAGCTTCTGCTTGAGGAGTCGATGAAGAGCCGCCCATTCTGTAGGGTCATACGCTAAACCCATAGCTGCAATGAGGCCGTTGACGTTGTTACAGTAAACCAGCGAAGCTTCTTCGTCCAACGTGAAATATTCTCGAAAACTCTTCTTCGCGGCTGCGATACCAGAAGAATGTTGTTTCTGGAGCTAACAAACGATTTTCGCGAAGACGTGACCTAGCAACTGAGCAGATCTTGGACAAGCACAAATCTCTTGTCAAAATCGTTCAACTCAGCTTGGTCAAGAGTTGGGTGACTTGTCTCGGCAGTAGGTTGGTATGTACCAGATACGTCACCCGTCATCCATTCTTCATCTGAGTCGGACGACGAATCAAGTTGTCGGGCGGTGTTGGAATTGGAATTTCTGGTCCATGAGGCACTGACTTTATGCAGATGGCACGTCTGGATACTTACGTGTTGCTTGTTTTTTCGATTTATGCCTAAAAGAAACGGATAAAAACAGATAAAAATAAGATAAAGACATACTCATATTGTCATGCATATTTTTTGTAAGTATAAAATGAAATTCATACTAAATTCATACTAAACTTACCTTGTAGGTTTGTCATACAGAAATAACAGTCAGTAAGTAGTATGATCTCTTCCTTCCCTCTACACCATTGGGACACAAAAGGTAGACACTCTACCTTCTTGCGGCTCCAGCGCCGCAGACTTTCAACGCACGTTTGCAGCATATGTGAGGGGCAAAGGCTTTGTCCTGGTCACAAGTTTACCTCCAAAGTAGGCGTGATAGCTTTTCCTCACAAAATGTGCGATGTTTGACTGCCGGTCTGACATAGTGACTTTACCACAGATGTAGCAGAACCTGTTTGGGTCATTCTTGCACATTGTATTCATGCTGAAAAACAGTAATGACAATCGTAATTGAAATAAGTTATGTCTGTTTATTATATAGAGCTTGGCTAACACTTGGCTAAAATGTAAGTCTGTTTTAAAAAAAAACTTGCTCATTTCATAACGATTATCTAATTTTTTTTAAAAATTGAGATAGCTAAAAACCTGACCTGATTGAGCAAAATGAGTTACATTTTTTAATTCAGCGCAAAACTTATAAAAGAACAACTAAAAAAAACCTTGAACTAAAAAATGACGCAGACCAGTGTAACAACTAAAGTGTGCCAGAAACTGGCACAGGGTCAGAGCAGACTAATGTGGCCCTTGCGCTAACTCCTGTATTATTATTTATTATTACCAGCACCATCGGAAGTCGAACCCCCGACTTCAGCGTCTTCACTTCGCTTATAGAAAAACAGTTTGCCCACTGAACTACAACATTATCGTAAAGTGTTGAACTGCATTTGAGGCGTCGCGAGTACGAGAGGCGAACTCGCCAAACCATTTCTGAGATTGACGCGTTTAAACTTTTGTGACTATTGTGTACGAGGGGCACGTAGTGCAAATACACACATTGAAACTAACTACATTTTGAGCGTACAAGGAGGGTATTTGGCTCTACCAAGTTGTTTGTGGATAAAGGGGGTTGAAACTATTCATTCATGGACAACCGCAAAATCGCCAATGTGGCGAGTTCGCCCCTCGTACTCGCGAAGCCTCATTTGTAAACTAGAAAGGTGCTTTATTAATTAGAGCACAAGTTCCTTGATCCAGCTTGCTACACTGACCTTGACTTCTGATTTCACACTGACCGCATTCAAATAGTTTCTTCCTGGTGGGGGTAACCCATCAGCCAAAGTTAGTCAATATCAGCACGTACGAGCGTTAGTTTTATATTCACTTAATTATTTTGTTAACGCCCACTCCTCCAACACAAAGAAAATAGTTATCATGTTTCCCTCCCACATCAGAGGAGTGTGCACCTAGCCTATGTAAAAATTATGAGATGAGGATGAAGTTTGGGGTTGTTTGGTCTCTTCGTAACGGCAAAGATCATGTGACGGAGGGGACCTACAACTTTACGTGGGATCCGAACAATCTACGAATCACTACAACATTGAAATAAAAATGATTAAAAAAGTCTCATAACTCAGAAAGACACGTACCTACACCGTATTCAGATAATAAAACATTATTTGTACACCAACTATTGTTACATTAATACTAAAAGAGTTCTATAAAAAAATTGAAGAGGGAGAAAGTCTATCCCCTTGCTGTACCCCTTGTAGAAAATATGCATTTAAGTAAAAAGAATATAGATTTAAACTTTCAGTAATTTTTTTATATATTCATTCCCATTTTTTATAACTTCTTCTGGAATTAGGAGTTACCCTCAATAGCTAAGACTCCCTCGGAATAAAACTAATGAAACTGTTTACGTGATGTGCTATTGAATATGAAATTTTTTCTTATCTTTCCTGTCATAAACTTTTCTACCATAATTTAGTTAACGCTCAAATAACTAAATATGTACGTAAAGAGAGAGAAGGAGAGTCGGTGACAAAAGTTTTGTCCCTTCGAATATTATAAAATATATAGATTTCATTTTGTTACTGATTTTACAATATGCGCAGTTTCCATGGTAACTGAAAAACATTCGCGAAAGAAATATTTGTTTTTTCCCTTTTCTTTTGCGATAAGGTGGTGAATTTGACATTTGTGTATGTATAAAATAACCTTAAATCTAGAATTCATTAATATGACGTACTTTAGCTGTAATAATTTATAAATATCTATAACTTAATGTATAAAGTTAGGACAACCTTAATTATAATAAAACATACGAATATTTACACAGATATTATGAATTTGTAGAAACGGAGTAATTTAAGCAACGTTGGTGAACATTTATATTGAAGACGTTTTAGAAGCAAAAGGAGTGAATTACGTCTACAGGAAAACTATCGAAAGGAACTTTTTTCAGTAACTTTTGTTTAGTGGTATAGTAAACTATAATGTTTTTCGGAGACAATCTCTCTTCATTTTAATATATCATTATCTTAGTAATTATTAAGAAAGAAAATTTCAGATTACAAATGTGCACTGTTACGCAATACAATATTAAGACGAGATAATCTACGAGTATGATAATATTTCTTATCCGTTGCAACGTCAAAGGTCGTATAATGGGAGGGACTTACAACTGAACCTGGATTCATAGTGGGCATAGTAGGCGCGAAAAGAGGGGGGGGGGCATTTCTGGTCAAAATTTTCATCTTATCGTTCTCACTGTAATTTTTATTCCAAGGTTTTCGAGATGCCTGAAAAATTATAATTACTCATAATTTAAATTTAAAAACTGAAAATTTGCACTTAACCTTTTCACATAATTTATGTCTTAAAATTACATAAGAATAATTTTTTACGCTTTATAATTTCATAATTTTTTATAATTTAAAAAGTAAATCTTGGAAAAAGTAATGATATATACAGAGACTTTTCTCGTTCTACATAAAACATTATTCTCTCTCTCTCTCTCTCTCTCTCTCTCTCTCTCTCTCTCTCTCTCTCTCTCTCTCTCTCTCTCTCTCTCTCTCTCTCTCTCTCTCCTGTAGTTATAACATTCGCGGTATATAAAAGGACCTTTAAGGATTTTATTATAAAGCAAAAGTTTATTTTGAGGGGGGAAAGTTTGTATTAATATTTGTGGGTCGCGCAAATTATGACCCCTTATATTAGTCCCATATGGATAGAGAATACCCTAAGATGGCGTGCGTAAATAATGGGGAATATTCTTTATAAATTCTCCATATTCTCAATACGAGGAGGTTCTCAGTACATTTATAAAGGAATTTTAGATGGTATAAATTTGTTATATTTTCAGAATTTAATAAAAACCTACATAAAATACTTGTAAAAAAAATAGTGAAAAATTACATTTAAATTCGAATCCTGCAAGTATTTTTTTAAAATAAAATAAAAATTAAATAGATAAATAAGTGAATAAAATAAATAAATAAATTAAATAGATAAATAAGAACAAAATAAATAAATAAATAGATAAATAAGTGAATAAAATAATAAATAAATTAAATAGATAAATAAGAACAAAATAAATAAATAAATTAAATAGATAAATAAGTAAATAAAATAAATAAAGAGACTAATAAGTAAATAAATAAGATAAAATGAGTGAATAAGTAAATAAAATTAAATAAATAAATATTTGTCTTCCATAAATATTTGTCACTATTTAGTATTTACCTAAACAAACTTTGCAATTTGAATGCAAAAGTATATTTCCATTAACAATATATTTTATTTAGGCTTATACACAAATTCAATTGGCTGTGTATAATTTTTTCCTCGTGTTATTTATTCCTTATTTTGCAATTTTAATATAAAATTAAGTCCTTATTCCTTATTATTAAGTCCTTATTATGCTAAGTCCTTATGCTGCTAGCCCTAACTGATGAATTTATGTTAACAAAGAAAAAACAGAAAACACACGAAAATCTGCCTAGATTTGGTATTCACAAACAACAGCAACCTAATTGATAACGTAGAAATATCCCAAACTATAGTATCGGATCACAACATTATTGAAATAACAACCAATATAAAAGCAACAGAAAGGAAAGAACACGAACAATAGAAAGAAGCAAATTCGAAATTTTTAATTTTCACTCCAAAGCTATAAACTGGGAAGGTGTTGCATTCAGCATTGAAGCAGTAGATTAGAAAACCATCTTCGAGGCCAAGACAACGGAAGAGATGCTGATGACCTTAGAGGAGAAAACGCTGGAAATTGCGAAAAGACATCTCCCAAAAATGCAACAAAGAGGAAACAGAAGCAGGTTCGAGAGACAAAAAGAGGTCATGTTCGAAAGAGAAAAAGAGTGACCGCAAAATTAAGTAACTGCAAAGACAACATCATAAAAATATTAAATGATGAACTGCAGAGTATAGATTGCGTCATACAGGAACATACAGAAAAAGAAGAAGACAACGCTATAGAAACGATAAAGGTTAACTCAAAGAACTTCTATAATTTTGCAAAAAGGGGGTTCGGAAAACCTTCACGGTCAAAATCAATGGTGCAAAGAACTAAATTACTGGGAAAGGTTACTCAAATTAAACCTATATTCAGTGGAAAGGAGAAGAGAGAGCTACACCATTATTTACACTTGGAAAATAATATAGAAACTAGTCCCTAATCTTACTTTGTACCCTATAACCCCCAAAACAACAGTGGGAAGTAGAAAAGGAAGACTGCGTCGTGTTCCCAAACTAAAGGCTAGACAGGGAACATCCTTAACCCTGAAAGAAAATAGTTTTGTTGTGAGAGGACCAAGACTGTTTAATCAGCTGCCCAAAGAACTAAGGAACACGAGTGGTGTTGCGTGGACATCTTCAAAGAAGATTAGACACCTGGCTCAGAACAATCCCCGATGAGCCAGCGTACCTGGCTATGTGAGGTGGAGAGTACAAGAAACAAACTCTCTACTTCACCAGGCCAACTCGAGAGGAGGGGCGACAAGCTTGACCTTCGTGAAATGAGGAATCATCGCGCGAAACATTTGAAAGGTTGAAAGATATTCTATAATTATAATTCATAACCAATTCCTTATTTTATAATTAATCATCTGAAACAGTTGTCCTCAACCTTTTTTGTATCTGATGGTTACCCAAATCAATTCTAATCTAGCTCTATTACCCAATCATAAGCTATTTTTTTATAATTTCTGGATTATCACAATATTAATTTCTATAATTTCTGCATCGCGTGTCATTACTCCACAAAATAGTTGTCATTGCACCAGTTGGGTAATTTACCCCTAGGTTGAGAACCACTGACCTAAAACATGGTTCTCACAAATATATCCGATCTCAGCATCCCATAATTTATCTATTTTTCAAAAAACTCATTTATTATTATAATTTATAAAATTTTTCATAAAATTTCATTAATTTTCTATTAAGTGAACAAATGATAAATTTATTTAAAAATAATAATGATTCATGCAATAATTATAGATGTATATAACTGTGTAAAATAGTTGAACAGTATTCCAGCTGTTTCCGTACATTTTCACCTATTGTCTACTATTATTATCATTACTGTTAACGTTATTATTGTCATCATCAGTATTATTAGACAGATAGGTATATACCTCTTTATTATTATAAAAATAAATACAGTATTACAGTAATTTTAATGGAGAACAGCCAATTGTTAATTGGACTATTGATATTCATTTTATTAAATTTGACCCTCAAGCTTAAGACTTTATTTTATTGTACTACGAGTATTATTACCATTACTATTATTAATAGTCTAATGGATAACGGCGACTCCGAAATTTCGTGTCTTCTGTGACAAAGGTTCAAACCTTGCAAACGTAAGAGAAATTTATTTTTTATATATTTAATGTTAAAACTTGCGTTTTTGTGTAATATGTACAGTAAATCTGGAATGACATAAAATAGTTAACTTGCATGTAATTGCACTGTTAATGAAAAAGAACCGAAGTGGAATATAACCGAAATTTTTTTCAATAGATGGAGCCACTCATTCAACAATATAAGCTATAGTTTTAACAAGCCTCGTTTTATTAATGAGGTAGGTAGTGAATTTTAAAAATGCAAACAGTGTAAACTTTGCTCGAAGGTAATGTCAGTTAAACAAAACCTTGAGTCTTATATTAAAAGAGGAACATTTCTAAAAGAATTGACAATGATGGTTTTCTTAGCTGATATATAACCATACCACCTTTGTTAAAGATAGTAATTTCTTTGTCAAATTAACAATATTATTTGCCGAGTGTAATGTCGTTGCCTATGAATCCACTGGCCCTGGGTTCGAATCCCGGTGCAGCCAGCGCACCAACTTCTGTTGAGCCAGAGTTACTAGACAGCTTTACCGACTGCAGATGTCACCGGGAAACCACCCAGATATTTCTTCCCAAGTATTCGACAAACCTGCTGAAAAACAGGTCACTGTTTACATACGCAGTTATAAAGCAGAGTTCATAGAGTTTCCATAAACAATCATGATATATATATATATATATTATTATATATATATATATATGCAGTGTATATATATATAATATATATATATATATAATATATATATATATATATATATATATATATATATATATATATATATATGCAGTGTGTGTGTGTGTGTGTGTGTATATATATATATATATGATACACACAGACAGTGCATGGAACAAGGAACTCTTCTGGGATAATTAAATCCACTATAGTCCGAATAAGTAATGGTAAATGACAAATACCATAGTTTCTTTTTCATGATGCTAGCCCGACGTGGGCAACGGGTCACTCGCAAAGAGGTCCCATAAATATAGCTTCCCTCACCAGCTATCTGCAAAGCAGACAGGATCCAGCTTTGGGACATGGATCTAGGGGACCATTCTGAGTTCATTCCCATCTTCAAACGGACATGTTATGTGCCTTGAAAAGTGGACGCTCAATTCTGCCAGTTGAGGTTTAAGTTTTGGTTTTTGGCTAAAAATATAATAGTTACCCCTTTTTCTTTGATGCATTCAATCTGACGTGAAGGCAGCGAGTCTTTTGCTTATATTGAGGTTCTAAATGTAGCAGGGCTAGGTGCTTTAAACCCTAGATCCATGTCCCAAAGCTGGATCCTGTCTGCTTTGCAGATAGCTGGTGAGGGAAGCTATATTTATGGGCTCTTTGCGAGTGACCCGTTGCCCACGTCGGGCTAGCATCATGAAAAAGAAAAACTATGGTATTTGTCATTTACCATTACTTATTCGGACTATAGTGGATTTAATTATCCCAGAAGATTCCTTGTTTCCATGCACTGTCTGTGTGTATCATAAAAAAACTCAGGGGACCATTCTGAGTTCATTCCCATATATATATATATATAATATATATATATATATATATATACCCCCGCAAGGGGGTTCTAAGCTCGTGCTCTTGAGTGCTCTTTGTGCTCGTTTGTACGTGCTTGTTCCTGGAGGTTTCATGTGCGCCCTCCCGGCCCTAGCACCCAAGGATGATGGGGCTCGACCGTGCAGTCCTTGGTCTTTTTCCACTTCGACTGTCCCCTCCACCCTTTCTTTTTCCTCTGTCTTTCCTCTCACTTTTTCTTTGTTTTCCGCTGAGATATGCCCTTTTAAATAGAGGCGAATCGGTTCTTCCCGAACTTAAAAAAAAAAAAAAAAAATATATATATATATATATATTATACAGGAAGGAGGGGCCAAGGGCGAATGCCCGCAAAAATGCTCCACCTCCAACAGAAGAAGAGAGCCGAAATCAAGGTCCAAAGTTTTCGAGATGCGTAGACACTATGCGTTTGAATGATTGAAGGTCACAAACAGGGGGATAAATGGATTGACGAAGTTTGCTCCAGAATTGACCGGTTGAATAGATGATTGAAAGTACCGATTAATCGTTGCGTTAGACAGTTGGATAGAAAAGGGATGGGAATGTGTCGAAAATATGGTACTCCTTAAAGGAGGAGGCATGCATGTAGAAAGTTCAGAAGAGCAGTGTCCGTTATAATAACGATAGTAGAGAGAGAGTGAGACAACATTGCGGCGAAGAGCGAGGGATTGAAGACAGTCAGTAAGAGGCAGGGAATTGATAAGACGAAAAGCCTTTGATTCCAACCGGTCAAGTAGAGTTGTGTGGATTGAGCCACTCCATACATGCGAAGCGTACTTCATACAGGGACAGCAACTGAGTGGAGGTGAAGAAACTGCGGAGCTGGTGCAACACATCTAACCTCTTAAAAGCTGTTTTAGAAAGAGAATATATGTGATTTTTCGAAGAAAGATTACGAGAAAAAGAAACACCAAGATTGTTAAGAGAAGAGGAAGGATTAAGTTGCGTATTGATGAAGGTAAAGTGATAGTCGTGTGAAAGAGTGTGATGAGTAGTCAGATGAAAGAACTGGATTTTTGAAGCACTGAAAACCAGAGGTTCTCTCCAAAATCAGATGGAGTAGAAAGATCAGAGGTCAGGTGCGCCAAAGCGAAGCATGGAATGACTGTTGAGAAGAACCCTTTGTGAAGCGGTTGGAGAAGTGAAAGGTGGAATTATCGGCATACGAGTGGATACGAAAGGAAGTGAGACTTAATAGAAAATTAATAAATAAAAGAAACAGAGTGAGTGAGTGAGTGAGTGAGTGAGTGAGTGACAGGAGAGACACGAGGAACACTACTATTAATATCTTTAGGAGAAGAACAATGATCATCTACAACTGCAGGTATGGATCGGTCAGAAAGGAAATCAGAGATGAAGACACATATAGAAGGATAGAAATTGAAGGAGGGCAATTTGGAAATTAAAGATTTGTGCCAGTCTATCAAAAAGCTTTTATGTCCAGCGCAGTTGCAAAAGTTTCACCCTTATTACACAACCTGGGTAAAATATACCCTTGATATGATATACCAAGGTTATGCAATAGGGGTTTACCCTTATTTCCCGACTTTGGTAATATACCCTTGATATAATTTATCAAAGTTAGGAAATAAGGTTGAAAGAACATCTATTACTCCCAGAAAATTTACTACTCATATGTTGTTTGCAATATAGTCAATATTTATTGCAAGTATATCTTCATTATTTATTACATACATGAATTTCAGAGCAAATTATATAATAAATAAATAAATACACCTCAGTGGTGTAGTGGTTAGCGTCGCTGACTAAGAATCCATCGGCCCCGGGTTCGAGACCTGGTGACGACAGCCGGCGCGCAGCAAAACCCAGCTGTTCATCCTTCCACACAATAAAGAAAGTGGTTGGTAGATAAATGAATACCCTGGGTGGCCTAGTGGTTAAGACGCTGGGCTGCTGGTGGGGCGTGGTTCGGAGTCAACGTTAAACTGTAGGTCTAAGGTGGAGTGAAAAGCTTGACGTTCGTCAGAATGAACAATTTAGGCGGAAGCTAACCAAAGGTTAATCAAACCAAAGGCATAATTATTATTTGTTTGCATACACTATACCTGTACTGTGTGCAATTTATGAATATGTTTTATTGCAATGTAAATGTACCTAACTACCTATATTTTGTATAATCTCTGACCAATAAACAAATAAATTAAGTATAAATTAATAAACGAATTAATAAATTAAAAATAAAAGTGAAAGTCTGCTACATGCCATATCCTCGCAACGGTATGTAGTAAACTTTCCCTTTTGCCCTTCAATTAATAAACTAAAAATGAATGAATGAGTAATAAATAAAGGAATAAATGAAAAACAAATTAATTAAATAAAATAAGCAAATGAATTAATAAATAAATGAATGGATGAATAAAATAAAAATATATAAATTAATAATGAATAAATAAAATAAAGAACTAAAAATAATATATTTAATTACATAAATAAATAATAAAAATAAATCATTTAATTAAGTAAATCAATAAATAATAAAATAAATAAAATAAATAACAGTTGAAGATATTCAGCTCCACATTATTCCTTAATTAATTAATTATAATTAGCGTAGATAAAAAAATCGTGTCTTTGTATAGATTTTCTTTCGCCATTCAAAACAATTACTTTTTGCTTCAATTCTCCTTAATTAGGTGTTCTCAAGTGGCCACGTCTGTCGAGGCTCTCGAGATGAGGCGAAGGGGGCACACGTGGGACATTTTACTCTTTTCATTAATTTGCTTCGAAACTCATTTTAGTTTTTATATATATATATATATATAATATATATATATATATATAGTAAACTGATAAACTGATTTAACTGTGAAATAAAATATTTACAAATTAAAGATTTAAAAATTCGAAATATAAATCATAACTGGCAACATAGAGAGAGAGAGAGAGAGAAAGAGAGAGAGAGAGAGAGAGAGAGACGTGAACTGCGCTGGAAGCATAATGCCCAAAGGTCAACAATCTTCCACTTTTTTTTTCTTTTTTAATGAGTAGAGGTGTATGTTCAGAATGTAACTTTATGATTTGTTTAGAATTAGTTTTAAGTGTCTCTCTCTCTCTCTCTCTCTCTGCGATATATTGCAAGAACATGTCTTACACACCCACTTTTCTCTCCATCATTATTATACTTGTCTCAGTTAAATAAATTAATTAAAAAGACAAAAATTCGTTCTTATTCCGAAGTTCGTTTTCATTCAAAATGGCCGCAAATACTGTAGAATTTAATTTTTTTTTTTTAAATAATAAACTCACTCACAGTATATATATATATATATATATTATATATATATATATATATACTGTATATGAAGTCTGGTGGGGTTAATGTTCTGTAATTAAGGATTTGTGTTGATCCCAGTGTGAGAATGTGTTTTGAAACGAACTAAAGTTAGACCTAATTTTTTTTCCTCTCACTAATGACTTAACTTAAATAAATAAATAATATAAAAAAAAATAAAGAAATAAAATAAAAATAAAAATAAATGAAAATAAATAAACTAAAAATAAAAAATAAATGAAAATAAAGGTAAGTCGCAGAGATTACAAAAGATTTTTATTTTAATCGAGTTCGTGTGTGTGTGTGTGTGTGTTTTGCAGTTGATGTGAAACTATCTTTTTCAGTTCAGTTGGTTGTGAAATTTAATTATTTTATTTATTTAATTTTATACTTCTGATTTGTATAGACTGGAAAAAAAAATATATATTATATATATAATATATATATATATATATATATATATATATATATATATATATGCGTTCATAAGTATTAGTAGAGAGAAATATTTCAGTTATATTATCCTCATCTTTTGTACCATGCATAGGTTATGAAAAGTTTACCTTTCGTTTGGAAAAATTTAACAAATACAAAATTAGTTTAACTCCGACATATAATGTAAAACATTGAAAAAAACGCGTAAAAAGTTAAAATACAAAAGTTTTTTGTACATTTACTCGCAAAATTATTTAATAATTTGTGTGTTCGTCTTTTGCTCAAATGACTTCAATAATTCGTTTTGGATATTTTTCTACAAAGTTTCGACATCTCTCAGTACAAATTTTAGTCCATTCTTCTAAAGAAATTCTTGCGAGTCATTCAGATTCGAAGGGTTTCTCCTGCGGACATCTTTTTTCAAATCAAACCATAAATTCTCGGTTAAATTGAGATCGGGGCTTTGATTGGGTCACTCGAGAAGTTTGAAATTCTTTTTGAGGCCATTTTATGGTGTTCTTACTTTTATGTTTTAGATCATTATCTTTATTTGCAGTTCCAAATTACGACCCATTCGCAAATCCCGAACTGAAGGCAATACATTTTCTTCTAAAATTTCCTGATATTTCTTCGAATTCAGGATTCCAGGATTCCATCGATGACAACGAGCTTTCATGCACCAGTAGCACTAAAGCATTACCAAAGAAGCAAACTACCACCATCATGTTTAACCGTAGGAAGGATGTTTTTTTTCTCGAATGCAGTATTTGAATTTCGCCAAACATACCGTCCCTCGTTGTTCACGAATAATTCAATTTTGGTCTCGTCTACTCAGAGAACTTTCTTCCAGAATGTAAATCCATCATTTTGATGATATTTGGCGTACTTTAAACGAGCTTCTTCGTGCGCTTTTCGTAGCAGAAGTTTTCTTCGTACAACTTTTCCACGCAGACCATTCTTTCTTTCTCAATGTACGATGTACAGTAGAGGGATGGACATCGATCTCAGACAGTCTTAATGTTTGGAAAATATCACCCGCAGTCACTCGTGGATTCGCAGCAGCCATTCTTTCAATCCGTCTACTGTACGTTTTGAAATCTTGCGAGGTCGTCCACACGTTGGTAGTGTTTTGATTGTTTCAAAGCCTATCCATTTCTTTATAACTGCAACAACCGTCGTAAATGGATTTCGAAGGTCTTCTCTTATCTTCCTATAACTCTTTCCAGACTCGTGTGCAACAATAACAGAGCCCTTAAGATTTGTAAACAGCTCTTTACCATGACGACCCATTGCTTACTAATGGCTTGTACAGTGATCCGTCTTCCATGAAGATTCACAGAGAAAATTCTAGGATTCAGAATTGCCAAGTCTCTAATTAATGAACAGCCAACTACTGATAAAAATTTTAAATTTTTAAAGCCTAAGGTGGACAAAGTATTAAGGACTTTTATAAATAAATGTATGGAAACTTTTGTATTTTAACTCATTAATTTTTTTATGTTAAAATTTTCCAAACGAAAGTAAACTTTTCATAACTATCTTATGCATGGTCCAAAACATAACGACGAATACTTATGAGCGCCAATATGTATGCGCCTCGGTGGTGTAGTGGTTAGCGTCGCTGACTACGAATCTATCGGCCCCGGGATCGAGACCCGATGACGGCAGGCGGCGCGCAGCAAAACCCAGCTGTTCATCTTTCTACACAATAAAAAAAATTGGTTGGTAGATAAATGGGTACTCTGAGTAGCCTAGTGGTTAAGACACTGAGCTGCTGGTGGGGCGTGGTTCGGATTCCACGTTAAACTGTAGGTCTAAGGCGGAGTGATAAGCTTGACCTTCGTCAGAATGAACAATTCGGGCAGAAGCAAAACAAAGGTTAACCAAGGTTATACAGTATATATATATATATATATATATACAAGGTGAGTCAAAAGTCTTGCCTCAAAAGTATTGTATAATTATCTTAGAGGCAGGACTTTTTATTCACCCTGTATATATATATATATATATATATATATGAGCCAAAATACATAACCTGAACGCTATTTTAAAATGAGCTTTTAGTATTCTTTATTTAGGCTCATTTCAGTTCGATTTTCAATTCTGGTCACGTTTAGTTCTCTGAAATGCATTAATACAGATCTCTCTCTCTCTCTCTCTCTCTCTCTCTCTCTCCATCTAATTTTACATGAAGCAGTAAATCCGAGGGGATTATCTCATTTTTTACCCCTTAGAGAGGGGTGGCACTGGTCAGTAAATTCGAGTTGGCATCCCTGTCAGGAACAAGTTTAAATAAGCTTCTCTCTTCAACCTAATGAGATATTACAGAAAGCGACACTTCACTAAATACTCGACAGAAAATGATCCAACTTACATCAGAGAGAGAGAGAGAGAGAGAGAGACCTGAAGATCCACTCGAGGCTAGCACAAGAAAGAAGCAGAAAAAAGAAACAAATGAAAATAACGATTACTAAAAAATAGTAAAATAAAAAAAAGTTTCTCCCTCCGCCAGCCATTGGTGACAGAAAACCGTTGTGAAAAATGATTTATTGGAAAGTAGAAAAAAGCATAATGAAAAGAATAGCTTCAGAGTTCATTCACACCACGCGTACTCATGTGCCCAATTACACAAGAAAATAGTGGAAAATAAAGGAGAGCACCAATCGTTAGAGTACTTGATCTAATCCACACCATGCTTTTTTTCAAAGGATTTTTATATATTTATTATATACAAGAAGCGATCATTTCATCGCCGCCTCATTTCTTCGATTAAAACCAAAGACCATCGTGGTGAGACACTGACTTTTTAAAATTAATTATTTATATTACCATCCTTCGCCGTGCTACAATTACTGAAACTAGCAAAACAAAAACTACCCTCTAGCACAACATAGAACACAACATCATCACTAGTGCGCTGAACCTCTGGGTCCACTCCGGAGAGGGCGATCGGTTACCTGCGTACCGCCGCGCCGGCTTGCTCGATCAGGGTGGGTTGATCGCTAACCAATAACAACAACACACAACAAAAACAAAAACCACCCTACGGGCGGGATATTTTTCTTAGTTGTTGTTGTTGTTGTTTAGCCGATCAGCCCACCCTGATCGAGCAAGCCGGCGGCACGCAGGTAACCGATCGCCCTCTCCGGAGTGGACCAGAGGTTCAGCGCACTAGTGATGTTGTGTTGTGTTCGTTGTTGTGCTAGAGCGGTACAGTCCGTCATAATGTGTTCAATTGTTCGGGCAATACATATTTACTGTACAGTCATGGTACTGATATGTGTTGGTATTATAACCCAGACTAATGTTTGGGAAACATACGTTTTATTCTTGCCAAAGAAGAAATGCGACGTGAATGGAAAATATAAGTTTTCAGAACATTCCCATTTTTTTTTTGACGCAAGAGTCAAGCAATAAATCGTAATGAAAACTATTTTAAAGAAAATTTTAAGCGAGTTACAGTTTAACATTTATAATTAGCTCACGAATCACTTAAATTTTAAATGCAGCTTCACAGATTTCACTCGAATTACTTAAATTTCGAATACAACTTGACACATTTATTTTTTTCACCTATCATGGCTTCCGATGCGTAACTAAAAATTTTGATGGCTACATTCTTTTCTAAATTTATTCACCGACTTGATTTTCTTCATTGCACGAAAGTGTATGAAACGCTGTAGAAGCGTGTTGGGACTCGGTTTACTCGTACGCTTTAATGATATGGAAGGCCACCAGTCCACGCTTCTATAAAATTTGACATTTTTCTAATAGCCAGAAAAGCAAATCAACAAATTTACGAAAGAAAACAAACATAAAAATTGAGTTTCACTTCCCAAGACCAATGGGCCAAGATCTTGAAATGCAAGCGTTTAGTGTTTTAGCATAGGAATTTTCTGAGGGGGGATAAATTGGGTTAAATTTTTTGGGGGCACCCGATCTGATAAAAAAAAGTTGCTAAAAACACTCCATAGATACTAGCGGATTTGTCACCAAGTTTCATGAAGATCGGTCCAGCCGTTTGGACCTGAAAAGGAGACAGACAGACAGACATGCGGTGAATTCTGGTATGATGATGATGATATGGGAACACTGATCGCGAGGCACCTCCCACTGGTAAGCTCACTCCAATTTAAGAATGCTCCAGACAGTGTACAGGATGTCATTTATTAATATATATATATATATATATATATATATATATATATATATAATATATATATATATATTTTTTTTTTTCAACTGCAAAGAACACGCAGTATAATTAACGTAAAGAACGACGCTTGTATAGAAGACCATTACGCGCAAGATGAGGAGGGAGAACGAACAAATGAAAAATGAGGTAACCACCCGGGAATCGAACCCGGGATCTTCCGATTGCCGGTCAGATATGATAACCATTACACCATGGGCCTCACCGATCAGAAGTCGTAATTCTCCTACATACGCGCAGAAACCAATGCCCCGAGGGGGCACCTCCCGCATGCCGCGCATATATACATTTTTCAACTGCAAAGAACACGCAGTATAATTAACGTAAAGAACGGCGCTTGTATAGAAGACCATTCCGCGTATGTAGGAGAATTACGACTTCTGATCGGGTGAGGCCCATGGTGTAATGGTTATCATATCTGACCGGCAATCGGAAGATCCCGGGTTTGATTCCCGGGTGGTTACCTCATTTTTTCATTTGTGCGTTCTCCCTCCTCATCTTGCGCGGAATGGTCTTCTATACAAGCGTCGTTCTTTACGTTAATTATACTGCGTGTTCTTTGCAGTTGAAAATGTATATATGTGCGGCATGCGGGAGGTGCCCCCCTCGGGGCATTGGTTTCTGCGCGTATGTAGGAGAATTACGACTTCTGATCGGGTGAGGCCCATGGTGTAATGGTTATCATATCTGACCGGCAATCGGAAGATCCCGGGTTCGATTCCCGGGTGGTTACCTCATTTTTTCATTTGTTCGTTCTCCCTCCTCATCTTGCGCGGCATGGTCTTCTATACAAGCGTCGTTCTTTACGTTATATAATATATATATATATGATATATATATATATATTGATGATGAATGTTTTGGAGTTATTTTACCTCCTACATAACCTAAAAGTCGTGTGACGGAGAGAATCTATAGCTTTAAGCGAGATCTGAACCACGAGTCGACACATCATCTGGAAGCGGAGCACGGTCACCCAATTAGAGTTACAACAGAAAATTTAAAATACTTAAAGGAGTAACACCCTCTGATAAAGAATTATTAAAAATTTGAATTAAAGGAGCAAGTATATAATTTTTTAGTATTTTAATTGCTTTGGGTGAAAAAGGTCTGGACCTGACGATTTATTAATATTTAATTTATCATCTAGTGCTCTGTCTCTTCAGTTAAAACAATTAAGTCATTAAGCAATAAAACCCCATTTACGTCACTGAACATATTACTAACCTCGGGAATAAAAGATATATCCTTAAGGGAGGAAAACCGAAGTTAAATAATTATTTAAAATTACAGTTAACTCCCCCAACAGTTATTTATAACCTTACTGCTCGAGTCTACCAATGGTCCAATATTGTCCCTCAGAGGGTTTCCATTACAAACATAACCGTAAACCTTTTCACGGTTTTCTTTACATTCACGAGCTACTTGAATTTCAAACTCGCGTTTTGGCCCTTCTAATTAAACGTTTAACCTTCCTACGTAAATTTATATAATTATTAAAGCGTCATTGAGAAAGACCTCTTTTCCATTTATTTGACTACATCTTTAAATTACCTCTTTTACCCCTTTTAGGGAGCGCGGTGCGTGTCAATATTCACGAATTAATTCTTGTAATTATCCCACATGCTAAGAACGCTATCTCATGCTAACCGTTCATCCCGCTTTATTAAACTTAACGAACTTCGAAAATCATCAAAATTTTCTCTCCCAAAATCAAACGCCTCAAACTTATTGGATTCTCGAGAAGTTTTAACATTACCCGAAAAATGTATAATATTGTGATCGCTATTACATAAACTTTCTCCGACGTCCACATTCTGAACTAAATATTCATTAGGGGGGGGGGGGTTGAGAGAGAGAAGAGAGAGAGAGAGAGAGAGAAGAGAGAGAGGAAGAGAGAGAGAGAGAGAGAGAGAAATTAAGATCATTCATATGCTTAATTTAAAAATAAATTCTTTACAAAATCTTAAAATAAAACCAACGATGCGTGAAATTGAATTTCAGAAATGAGTTTTGTATTTATTCATTTATTTATCCATTTAATTATTTACCGCAGTAAATGGAGAAAAAGGCTACGTTATAGCCAATGTCGTAGCACCGCTTTCCGTTCATCACCGAAATTAAGCGACATAGGGTCTGGGTAATAATTGGATGGGAGACCGTCTTCCGCGTTCAGATTATGTAGCGACCCGTGGTTCGGATCCCACGTAAAGCTTTAGTAGGTCCCCTTCGTCGTATGACCTTCGAAGATGTTGCGAAAGAGGTTACACAACACCATCGGTACTTTAAGTATTAAAAATAAGCGTAATTAATTCTCATGATCTATTTTATGTACAGTTTCCTCATTATAAAAAGTGTGTTTTATGACCGTTTGCAAGTTCGAAGAGAAAGTCAATATTGACGTGGCGCCAGAAGTGATGACTCGCACAAATCCTAGTAAATCCTAATCCGATTTAGATGAAATGTTCTGACGCTGGACACGGAATTATTGTAGTCTTTAAAGCGATAAAGTTAATCGCTAATCATAAAGCTGTTATACAAGGTTAATCTTCTTTTCTCTTTGGTTCCATTGACGTGTCCAGATTAAGAAAGCTATTCCACAAGAATTATTGTACCGTAAACCGGGGTCATTCCGAACGCTGGCACGATTTTTTTTTATTTCTGTAAGTAAGAATGAGTGACGAAAGCCAGGAACTCCGGTGCACAGTGCTCGGGACAACTAATACGGCCCATTGCCCAATTCCCAGATTATTATTACTAGCATTATCGAGAGACTAACCCCCGATCTCAGTGCTTTCACTTCGCTTACGAGAAACGGTCATTACCCGTTACGGGAGCTGGCAAACAGTACCATTACTTAGCAATGAACGTTGTGATTTGGGATCAAATTTGGAATGATTTGGAATCAAATTTCTTTCACGCAAATTTCAAAACTATTCGAAGTCGCTCCCCCTCTCCCCCCTGCCCACATTATGCGGAACCTATTTGGATATAGATAAAAACCTTTATGTTGTGACGGCAAATTTGCGTGCCGAAATCTCTTACGAGAATAGGAGCAGAAATTTTAGTTTTAAGATTTTGTTTAAATCTCTAAAGCAAGGTAGTTTAGATTATGGTTATTGAAGAATATCAAAAGGTTTCTTGTTACAAGGTTAAAAAAATAAAATAAAATAAAGAAATAAATAAATAAATAAAAATGTTTGAGATTGTTTAACGTTCGTTCGATTTTTATTTTTGTGTTCTCACGTGAATGGTATAACCCAGGACCTTGCGGGAGAGATTTATGGCAGGGTCGAGGAGCGGCCATAGCTACAAAGAGAAGGGAAAACAAGCTGGTCGAGTTCAGATGTAAAATGGTTTGTTTTCTCTTTGCTTCGTGGTTAAACTTTTGTGAGACAGACTTCGAATCCACTTGTTAAATTGGACCATGACATTGGTCATAAATTTGAGAAACCAAGTGTTTCGAAGAAAGAACTTTATTTTAAGTTGATTTTAAGGAAAAGGAGGAGCTTTTTTTTTTGAAGTGAATGTCAATGTCCAATCAAAGGACAATGATTCTTGGAACACCCAGTGAGGGAAAAGAAAAGCTCCTTCTTTACTTATGTATGGATGAAAGCTTTTGTAGGGACGACCTTATGTAATGAAAATGTTTTTGATAGGTCATTCAGAATACTGCAAGGCGGAGTCCTTGAAATTTTAAGGTGTAATTTAGATTTCTAAGTTAGTTGTAGCTCCGTCCCTGAAAGTTAAAAGTGGCTTGTAGGAATAACTTCTTGAAATGTGTGGCGTGATTGAAAATTTCTAAGTTGAGTTAAAACTGTTTCACGTTGTACTTAAAAATTTGAATTGCCTTTGTTTACGCGAACTTGTGTAAGAGCTTTATTGTTAGCGACCGGGAAAAAAGAACTTTGTGGAATTTCTTTTAATTTAATTTTGTTCTCATTAAATGTTAAACTTTAAGTTTGCGACATATTAGGTTTCCTCAGGGAAGAGTCAATATCTTGTGTTGAAGTGGGTCCTGTGGAAACCCGGGAAGTTAGTGCATGACCATTCAGTTATTGTGAGAGGAAATCTAATTTATTTGACGGCCTTTTTTCTTAGAAAAAATCTGCGGAACTCGCGCAGAACTGTTGAGAGTAACTTTCCCAAAATTTTTGCAAGTAAACCATTTTTTGAACTTCTTAGATTACGAAATTTGAATTTAGTGCTGTTTTTAAAGTTATACGCAAATAAAAAAAACCCTCTGTATAAATGGTTTTTGAGACTTAAATACTTGCAAACGTTTTCTTTAAATTAATAATTTTATTTTTTTTAAACAAAATTTGTAATCGTACATCCGCCTATTTCTTTGAATTTAGGTACTAATTGGAGTGAAATTAAATAAACTTTATAAGAGGGAGTGTGTCGTTTTTATGCTACCTTGCAATAGGCCTCTCTTGTAAGCTGAGGGTAAATTAACATTGAAAGTGGGAAATCCAAAGTGGCTTCAAGTAAGCCGAGGGAAAATATGCGTATAAAATTAAAGGGGCCATCCTAGTGGATAGGCAGAGTCATCCTGAAATAAACGAACACGCGCGTAAGAAATAAGTGCAATCGAAAAAGGGTATGCACCACATAAATTAAGGGGTTGCGCACCACATTTATTCAATGATATTCTTTATATGATAATACTGATGGATCATTAAAATTTTAAAAGCACTTTTATGAATAGACATAAATTATATACAGAAATAAAAAATACATACATACATACATACATACATACACCGTCCCAACTCTGTCTGGGAAATGGGGATTGGCGTGTAGTGATGAAACCGCTGTATGTCGTGTATTTGGCTCCACCCAATGCTGATTTTAAAGGGGACTTATTTTTCCCGGTTAGTGGCGTTTTCGCCCGTCTTAGCGCCGTCTGGTGGAAAAAAGTACGTAAAACGAATCAACCAACCAACCATTTTTATTATACTATTCTATAATCCCATTCGCGTTTGACCTTATCACTTGTTACCAATAAAACAACGCCCATAATGCTAATTTCTTAGACCTGATTTGTTATATTAAATCAGAAGTTGCATTGCACGTTGATTGCACATACATTTTTTCCTTCAAAGCGACAAAATACACTTTTTATTCTCAAAATTTTCAGTAAAAACAAAATAAAAATATTTAACGAAATAAACTAAATAAAATTCAGAGCGTTTTTTTTTTTTTTTTTTCCAAAACATACGTCTCGTAGTAGTAGTGGGTCTGAAAGGGGTTTATACTAAATGTATTCATACAAGGGTTTCTCGTTTTAGGGAGTTTTCACTATCCCGGTTTTCCGGGACAAAAATCGGCTATCGTCCCGAGATCCAGGGATTTCATGGTTTATAAAAAATAATGATAATAAAGTCTTAAACTGTTTAAGCGTTAGATTAAATATAAGTATTAAATATAAGTATATCAATATTTTAACGCAATAATGTTAATATAACAAAGGATAGAGCCAAGGCCGAGTTTCAAACACTGCAGAAACATAAATACGATATATAGCCTAGGCGGCTATGCCTACAATGCTAATTTGCAGCTTTGCACTTCAACAAAAATAAATTATATTGCAATGTAATTTATACGAACACAACACCTTTTATATACTTCTAACTAATTTTTAGTAAAAAAATATCAACAGCAAAAGGTGTGCGAGTGAATTGAAACCGAAATTAAAATCCACTAAAACACAAAATGTTCGATTCAGGGAAATCAAATGACTGGCTTTCAGTCCGAGTCAATCCTCAAAAATTCATATTACACATGCACAACATCATACAGAGCATATTATAGGCACTATTCGAGTTGTACAACGCAAAGTGATTCGTGCTATTATAAATTTGTCATCATAGTCTATGTTGACAATTTTGTAGATACAGTAGTAAATTAACGTAAAACTATTTAAAATAACTTTTTAGAATACTTTGTAAAACCTGGGAAATCTCGGGATTTGCTGCGCTTGTCCCGAGATTTAAGGTTATCATTTTCTGCTTGGGATCCCGGTTGAGAAACCCTAATTCATACATTCTGTCAAAGCATTGTGTCTATCATAAAGATGGGTGGAAGAAATCTGTTCGGATGGAATTTTTGTTTTGGGGGATTACGGGTTGGAATAAGAACTGGAATTAGATTTGATTTTGGGGCAGGAGGAGAAGGTCGGAATTAGAATTGGGCTAAATAATTATTTACATTCGTTTCGAAAATTTGGGGTCATCATAAAATCTACAAAACGCACATAGTCACTTAACTGGTAACAGTTTCATTCATAATAGTCATACTTACTATGAGACATTTCACTATATAATGTTTTTAAGCCTTCTGATTGGCTTAAATACAGAAACTATTACAACCAATCAGATGAGAGATGATGTTTGGGGTGGTGTTTAACCTGCTTCGTGACGACAAAAGTTATACACTCGAGTTAAAGGACAAATATAAATTTATCTGGATAACACGAGAATACCACGTAGCTACAAATATAAACGCAGGATCACACGTACACTGCGTTCGCACTTAAACAGATTACATTTTCTGCAATGTTTTCAAAAGTTTTTTCCGCCATTTCATGAAATTTTGTAGCAAATAATCACTATATATAGCAGGCATTGATGGTATTCATTTCGATAACTATTTTGATAATTAAAATAATTATCTCATTTTATTGAAAAATATGTAAAATATTGTGTTCCGAATTATTAAGCAAGTATTCTATTTACGGTCTAAATGGTGAAATAGGTAAGAAGAGAATTTAACATTAACTGAGAAAAGAAAATAGTCAGTTACTTCGCTGAAAATATAATCTATTGAAATTGCGAAGCAGTTTGGCAGATGCTTATCGAACTGTAAACAAGTTTGTAGCGGAGGGTAGCCAAACTGAGGCAGCGAAGTTATAAGGATCTATAGAAAGTGACAAGGCGCAGATCTCTGTAATCAAGCGCAATTGCAAAGCATTCATTGTCCTCAAGTAAAGAGTTCTTGAGCAGGCTGGCATACATAATGTACCAAGAACATCTCGATGTGGAATCCTCCAAACAATTGGCAAGACGTGTAAACCTACGATTCAGTCACCATTAACACCCAGGTACAAGAAGCAGCGTGTTGAATGGGCGCGTCAGTACGTGAAAAGCAGATTTTAATACTGTATTGGTACCGATGAATGAGAGAGCAACCTTGAGGGACTTGATGGTTTGGTCAAAAGATGGATTGCTAAGGGTCAATCTCTACCATGGAATGAGTTTTCTTTTAGAAAGTTTGTGTAAGACTGGGCATTCATTTTTACACCATCAGGCACTCTGTATGGGAGCAGCTACTTCATTGCCTATCATCCTGCCCAAAACATGACACTACCTCCACCTTGTTGGCGTCTTAATCTCGATGGTAGAAATTGGCTCTCAGCATTCCATCTTCTTGACCAAACATCAAGTCCCTCAAGGGTTGCTTTCATTCATCGGTGAACAATACAGTATTAAATCTGTTTTCACGTACTGACTGCCATTCAACACGCTGCTTCTTGTACCTGGGTGTTAATGGTGACTGAATCGTAGGTTTACACGTCTTGCCAATTTTTGGAGGATTCCGCATCGAGATGTTCTTGGTACATTATGTAGCCAGCCTGCTCAAAAACCTCTTTACTTTAGGACAATGGATGCTTTGCAATTTGCGCTTGATTACAGATATCTGCCGCCTTGTCACTTTTCTTATCAGCTCCTTTATCACTTCGCTGCCTCAGTTTGGTATCCTCCGCTACAAACTTGTTACAGTTCGATAAGCTCTGCCAAACTGCTTCGCAATTTCAATAGATTTTATATTTTTCAGCGAGTAACTTGACTATTTTTCTTTTCTCAGTTAATGTTAAATCCTTCTTCTTACCCATTTTCACCATTTAGATCCGTAAATAGAATACTTGCTTAATAATTCGGAACCAATATTTTACATATTTTTTCAATAAAAGAGATAATTCATTTTAATTATCAAAAGAGTTTTATCGAAATGAATACCATCAATGCTGCTATATATATGATTATTTGCTACAATTTCATTGAAATCGGGGAAAAACTTTTGAAACATGCAGAAAATGTAATCTGGCTTAATAAGTGCGAACGCAGTGTACATTTTGCAGGGGTTAATACGTAAAACACACTTTCGGGCGTTAACAGCTTATGTTTCCCTCAGATGAAAATATTTGCCAGGTTGTGTTAATTTTAATCCTGTCGTTATGCTTGCCACTCGGACAGAGTTCCCGGGTTCAATCTTGGTGGGTGATATTTTGCATAGCAAAATGTGCATCTGTTATTGCGCTTACACCACACACACACACACACATCTATATATATAGATATATATATATTATATATATATATATATATATATATATAACGTAAAGAACGACGCTTGTATAGGAGATATTCCGCGCAAGACGAGAGAGAGAAAACGGATGTATATAATGTTACGGCATGCGGGAGGTGCCCCCTTGGGGCATTGGTTTCTGCGAGTATGTAGAAGAATTACGGCATTTGGAAGAGTGAAGTCCATGGTGTAATGGTATCGCGTCTGACCGGCAATCGGAAGATCCCGGGTTCGATTCCCAGGTGGTTACTTCATTTTTTTCATTTGTTCCGTTTTCTCTCTCGTCTTGCGCGGAATATCTCCTATACAAGCGTCGTTCTTTACGTTATTTATACTGCGTGTTCTTTGCAGTTGAATGTATATAATGTTACGGCATGCGGGAGGTGCCCCCTTGGGGCATTGGTTTCTGCGAGTATGTAGAAGAATTACGGCATTTGGAAGAGTGAAGTCCATGGTGTAATGGTATCGCGTCTGACCGGCAATCGGAAGATCCCGGGTTTCGATTTCCAGGTGGTTACTTCATTTTTTCATTTGTTCGTTTTCTCTCTCTCGTCTTGCGCGGAATATCTCCTATACAACGTCGTTCTTTACGTTATTTATACTGCGTGTTCTTTGCAGTTGAATGTATATATATATATATATATATATATATCTATATATATATATATATTATATAGATATGGGCAGCAAAGCATACTTGACGTACCTCGTATACGGCTGTTAAGCTTTAGAACCAACACTAATCGTCACTGATTTATAATCATTGTGCATAAAGACAAGGAAAGCTTTGGATGAGATCCCAAATAACATTCCATAATGGCGGATCTTCATGGAATATCAAACCTCCTGATAAACTCCTCCGATAGCATCATGTTTTCCATATCAAAGCCGAAATTGGACTTTGAATTTCGGTGCCGAAAAGGAAAAGGCATTCTCAGCGTTTCTCTGATGTGTGTGTGTATGTGTGTGTGTGTGTGTGTAATAAATAAATAAATAAATAAATATTATATATATATATATATATATATATATATATATATATTATATATAATATATATATATATATATTATATATAAACCGTAGAAAGACAGAGTGAAGTGATTTTGAAACCGATTTAATTTCGCGTGAAAATTTAAATCTTTTAAAATGAAGACACCAAAGTAAGTGCTCCGATGCCGCAGATCGGAGCCGAAAAAGCTGAGTATGTTAACAGAAAGAACTGTTGTTTGACGGCCCCAGATAGATCTATGGTCGAATAATTAATCTACAAGGGGAAAATACGAGGTTTGTTAAAAGTATCCGGAGTGAGGCGATTACAGACAGAATATGGTACTTACAGAGTTTGAGACTTAATCTCCCTCAAAGTACGCTCCTTCTGAAGCCACCCACACCCTTTGCCCATCGATCCTGCCAGTGTTAAAAACATTTTTCAAAAGAACTTTTGGGAATGGCCAAAAGCTGCTCCGTCGAATTTCTTTTAGTGGTCTCAACATCGTCGAATCGGTGTCCTTTCAGGGTTTGTTTGAAAGGACACAGGGCACCCATTTATCTACTACAATCAATTTTTTTTATTGTGTGGAAAGATGAACAGCTGGGTTTTGCTGCGCGCCGCCTGCCGTCATCGGGTCTCCATCCCGGGCCGATGGATTCGTAGTCAGCGACGATAACCACTACACTACCGAGGCGTGTATATATATATATATGTTAAACACAGACCGCGCACGGTCTGTGTTTAACATATAAATTTCTCAGGGGACCATTCCTGAGTTTGTGAGTATATACTGTATATACACACACACACACCACACACACAGAGTAATATATATAATATATATTATATATATATATATTATATATATATAATATATATTGATACAAACCACAAGTGAAAAAGAAAAATGATTCCAAGGCCTTTCGTGTATTCAGAAGTACACCTCGTCAGACCTTGGAATAATTTTTCCTTTTCCTTGTGGGTAACAAAAAAAAAGTCGTATGGAGCCAAATCCGGCAAATATGGAGGCTGCTGTACTTGGGGATAGCGTTTTTGGCCAAAAATTGCTGGACAAGTTGCGACGAATGAGATGGCGCGTTATCGTGATGAAGCATCCAGTCTTCGGACTACCACTTCTGCGGCCGTTTCCTCCGAACTGCTTCACGTAGATGTCCCAAAACTTCAATGTAAAATTCCTTGTTGATTGTTTGTCCCTGTGGAGCATATTCATGGTGCACAACACCTTCACAGTAAAATAAAATAACATCACCTCATCGTAAGAAATCGCCGCGAAACAAAACACATTTAACTTTCTCGGCTCACCACAGTGGACTGACGCTACACAATGAAGTGTAACCCTATCAGTCAACTTGTCTCGACATGCAGAGACATGTTTAGCACAGTCACAACTCCACGTGTGACCTTGTCCTAAAAATAAACACCCTGTCCGGATACTTTCTGAACACCCCTCGTGTAGATGAACAAGGTTGTTTTAATTATTGAAGTTTGTAAAGGTTTGGGTTTGTTTATCCTCTAGTCTCAACAAAGAGAAACCCTCGAGAGAAAATATAACGAAACTGAGATTAGAGCCAACAGAAAAACAGTAATTTTTGTATGAGTGATGACATGCAATGAGAATGGTCTAGATAGGCCCTTTAGACACTAAAGGGAGTTCTTGTAATCTTAAGGTGTAACTTAGAGTTATAAAGCAGTTGTAGTTCTGGCTTGAAAAATCATTGAACCTTGTGGCATGATTAAAAATTTCTAATTGAATTTCAAACTGTCTCACATTGTTCGAAAATCTGAATTTCCTTTGTTTTACGCAAACTTGGTTGTAAGAGCTTAATGTTAGTCGACAGAAAAGAACTTTGTGAAACTTCTTTGAATTTAATTATTGTTCACATGTCAAATTTTAACTTGTACGTTTGTTGAATATTGTGTTTCCTTAGGGAAGAGTAAATATCTTGCGGTAATCATGTTTCCCGAGGAAACCGGCAAAGTTAGTGCATGACCATTTGAAGCCTTTGTAAAAATTTACTCGATTTAATTAACGGACTTTTTTTTCTTGGAAAAACCTACTGAACTCGCGCAGAAGTTTTGAGAGTAAATTTCCCAAATTTTGTAAGTAACCGTAAACTGTATTAAAGAATTTGAATTTCGTGGCTATTTCTAGAGTTACACACAAAAAAAAACCTCTGTATAAATCCATTTTGATATTTGAATAATTCAAACATTTTCTTTAAATTGAAAACTTGTTTTTGGAACAAAATTTGTAATCATACATTTGTAGATTTATTTAAATTTATGTACTATTTTGAGTAAAACCAAATAAACTTTATACGAGGGAGCGTGTTGTTTCTATGCTACCTTGCAATAGGCATCTCTCGTAAGCTGAGGTAAATTAACATTGAAAGTCGAAATTTAAAGTGAGCTTCAAGCAAGCAGAGAAAGTTATGCGTACAAATTGAAAGGCCATCCGAGTGAATAGGCAGTCATCCTGAAGAAACGAACCCGCGCGAATAAGTGCAACTGAGTTTGCACCACAATATATAACCTTGGTTAACCTTGGTTTGCTTCCGCCCGAATTGTTCATTCTGACGAAGGTCAAGCTTGTCACTCCACCTTAGACCTACAGTTTAACTTGGAATCCGAACCACGTCCCACCAGCAGCCCAGCGTCTTAACCACTAGGCGACACAGGGCACCCATTTAACTACCAATCAATTTTTTTTATTGTGTGGAAAGATTAACAGCTGGGTTTTTGCTGCGCGCCGCCTGCCGTCATCGGTCTCCATCCCGGGGCCGATGGATTCGTAGTCAGCGACGATAACCACTACACTACCGAGGCGTGTATATATATATATATATGTTAAACACAGACCGCGCACGGTCTGTGTTAACATATAAATTTCTCAGGGGCCGTTCTGAGTTTGTGTGTATATATATATATACACACACACACACACACACAGAGTATATATATACAGGAAAAGTAGGGAAATGGAATATAATTTCCTTAGTGAGCGGAGGCAAGTCGTTACAGTACAAGGTATCTTCATCAGAATCAGAGGTCCTCAGCAGTACCACAAGGAACAGTATTAGCTCCATTACTCTTCCTAATCATGCTAACTGACATAGATGAGGACGTTAACAGAGACATCACAGTAACATCCTTTGCGGATGACACAAAGATCAGTAGAAAAATAAGAACCCCAGAAGACATAGGATCTTTACAAACCGACATAACAAATCTACAAGTGGACTGAAGACAACAATATGAAGTTTAACACCGAGAAATTTCAGCTATTACGGTACGGAAAAGAGAAGACCTAAAGTGCATGGAATATTATACCCCAAATGGACAGGAAATTCAGAGAAATTCCAGAGCAAAAGATTTAGGGGTTGTAATGACAGATGATGCGAAATTTGAAACACAAAATAAGATAGCAGTAACAGAGCAAAGAGAATAACGGGTCAGATATTGAGAACTTTTAAACGAAGGGATAGGAATGTAATGATTCCTCTACTGAAAACCCTGATAATACCCAAATTAGAATACTGCTCGGTCCTAACTTCCCCATATAAAAAAGAAGACATTAGACAGCTGGAGGGGATCCAAAGAAGCTTCACAGCCAAGATCAATGGGTGCAAAGAACTAAATTACTAGGAAAGGTTACGAGAACTAGACCTATATTCACTGGAAAGGAGGAGAGAGAGATACACCATTATTTACACTTGGAAAATAATGGAGAAACTAGTCCCTAATCTTACTCTGAATCCCATAACTCCCCAAACAACGATGGAAAGTAGAAGCGGTAGACTGTGTCGTATTCCCAAATTGAAGGCGAGACAGGGAACATCCTTAACCCTGAAAGAAAATAGTTTTGTAGTGAGAGGACCAAAACTGTTTAATCAGTTGCCCAAAGACCTAAGAAACACGAAGGGAGTTGCAGTGGAAATCTTCAAAAGAAGACTAGACGCCTGGCTCAGAACAACATCCCCGATGAGCCGGGCGTACCTGGCTATGTGAGTGGAGAGCGCAAGAATCCAACTCACTACTTCACCAGGCCAACTCGAGAGGAGGGGCGACAAGCTTGACCTTCGCGAAATGAGAAATCATCACGCGGAACCTTTGTAAGGTTGTAAGGTAAGGTAAGGTATATATGATACAAACCACAAGGAAAAAAAAAATGATTCCAAGGCCTTTCGTGTATTCAGAAGTACACCTCGTCAGGCCTTGGAATAATTTTTCCTTTTCCTTGTGGGTTTGCATCATTCATTCATTTCACCTGTTTAATTGTGAAATTCATCCCATATAACCCCCTAAAATATAAAGGGTATAGTACTAAATTTTTTTTCTTAAAACAGACCACCAATGAGCGAGTGTAAAATCAAGTGTATTGTTTTATTAGATCAGTCTCATTCAAATATGATACTTGCGGAGCAATCGATATGGACCGTGGCTTATTTTTGGTTGGCAAGGTACTAGTATTGATGGACACCATAATGAAATTGACTGGATTCTTTGGATCTGATATATTTGCATGTCGGTTATAAATAGATATAGAGTGTAACATATTTGTGGATAGTAGTCTATTATGACTTGATCCTCTGGATCCAGAGATTCTATCTCTAGTTTTAAATCGATAATTAATTATTTTTAAATTGATAATTATTTAGTTTTGTAAAAATTGGTCGTTGCCAATGTACAGGCAGTTTTTACATAAATTTCTTATGTTCTTGTGGTTCGGAACCCGTAAAATTGTAGGTCCCCTCCGCCACCACGGAGGACATGCACAATACGCAATTACGAACACAGTTAGGTAGACCAGCCATGAGTGGATCCTAGGGTCTTTGTTGGTCTGAAACATTATAACATTATCATTAAAGTAAAAATCTAATTTGGGTACACATTTATCACAGAAAATTTTTCAAACAATTACAAAAGTCTTACCAATTAAAAGAACTATCAGAATAAGATAAGAAAAAAAAGAGTGATATGAGTGCACCAGTACTAAGGGCACCTATGAAAACCATTACAGCTACAAATTTGGAAGTACAATGTAAGTCAATGTATTCGGATAAAGACTCAAAATAGAATTTGAATAAAATAAAATACACCTCCCTCCCCTCACTAGATCCGCCCTTGTATATACGTATAATAAGCTATTACATTTGAAAATGTCGGTTTAGCAAGTGGCAACGTTGCCAAATTTATTTTTGTAAATTCTGTTAAAAAAATTCTTTTAATATTACTGTACTTGAAACATATTTCACAGAAAAATTATTCCTACACAATAAATAGTAATAAAAGATAAAAATTAAATATAAAATTAATATTAATAGTATCGGTGTTATGCGAAGTTACAGACAAACGTTGACTGTACTGAGCATGTCTTGTTATTTCCAGGACGATTGAGATATTCTAGTTAGCAAACATTTGTGAAGCTGAGCATTTTGGAGGCAATTTATGCAGTTGTCTAAAAGATCCGTTATAAACAAATTAGGGTTCTGCAAGAAGGTTTTTTATAATTAGCATAAAGTTGCTGCCCATGGGCATTAGTGTAGAAGGTTCGAAGGGGAGGAGCTTCGTTTATTGAGAATCCGAAGCCCTTTATAATCATATTTGCTTCAACACAAAAACTTCAATATTGTTTTCTTTTGTTTCAATCATTACTGTTATTAAAATAATATCACTATTAAAATAATAATATTATCAATTGTTAAAATTATAAAATTAACCTGACTTTACCTTAATGTAAACAGATGCTGTTTAAGTTCAGATCTATAAAGTCGTTGTTTTAATCTCTCTCTCTCTCTCTCTCTCTCTCTCTCTCTCTCTCTCTCTCTCTCTCTCTCTCTCTCTCTCTCTCTCTCTCTCTCTCTCTCTCTCTCTCTCTCTCTCTCTCTCTCTCTCTTTTTATGCGTATGCTTTAACCTCGCTGTCACGTGACTATCTTGAAAGCACTAATTACATAAATTACATAACTACCTTACCTCGAAGAAGGATACTGTAGACACTAATCAGTCAGGGAAGTACTCAAAGGGGGAAAGGGGGAACCATAGGCAGGAGACAGTGAGTGCTGGAACTCCCGTTTCTCCTGCCACTGTCCTCCTTAGCTGATCTTTTCCCGCCTCTCATCTACCCTGTAAGCAGTTCCGCATGCTCTCAAACACACGCTTCTACCGCTATTCCTCACTACACTTAGGCCCCCCATTCCTACATAAAAAAAATATCAAGTTAACAATATTTGAGATTTTCTACAATTTCGCAGGCGATTTTTATACGCTAAAAAGAATACAATATGTAGAAAACCTCTAAATTAAGAATTATGAACTGGTATATCCGCGCACGCGCAGTGCACACACACACACACACACACACACACACACTCTAATTTTTTCATAGCATTTCCAACCCCCCTAAAAGAGCCAAGTGATGAAGAACACACGTTGTAATGGAAACAGATTAATAAATAATAAGTAGTGATGGAAAACTCGCGTTTTCAGGACATTTAATATGTTTGAAAATCTTGTATATATTACAATACATGGAATCATACACATTTCAAATAGTTTAAATGAACTTATAAAATAGCATAGCTTTTATATATACACAGGGTGTAACAAAAGTCCGTTCTCATTGGGAAACAAGATATTGCAGAATTAGTGCGGAAACACTTCAAAATGTAGCCGACAGCTTACGAAGACGAGTAGAAATGTGTGAACGGCTACATGGAATGCAATTTGAGCATGTACTGAATTAATTGGCAAGTTGATTGTATTGTTTGTAATATATAGTTAAAACTATTTTCTCGTTCAATTCTGTTATATATTCTTTCCGATAAGAACAGAGAGAGAGAGAGAGAGAGAGAGAGAGAGAGAGAGAGAGAGAGAGAGAATTAATGAATAATTTCTTTGAATAAAAGAGGAACGTGTCAGATGTTGGGCGCATGAATAAAGGACGAGTATAAACTAGTATTAATTGATGTCAATTCATTCTTGGGTGAATTATTCTTCACGGTTGTACAGTACATCAGTTTGCATGACAATGTTGCATATATATACAGTGGTGTAGTGCTAAATAAAGAAGTGAACACATTTTGAAAGTGTTACTCAGATGCGGGGGGGGGACAATGGCGAGCGCGGCGAGCCCATACAGCTGGGGGTCCGGGGGCACTGTAAGCCCCCCGGGAAATATTTTGAAATCTGACCAATTTCAGGGATATTTTGAGGTCATATGCACTGGATATTAGGATATATTCCAAGGTTGAAGATGCAGTATTTCCAGTGTCATTAGATATACGACATCCAGTACGATCAATAAAATAGCTAACAACTGGAATGATTAACTAAAATAAGTTAACAACTGGTACGCCGTGGTGACTGTTTCACCAGATCTTTATAGGCTAGCATTGCCTCAGTCGAAGCTAAAAGAAATGAAACAGTTAATGATTCTTTCTCATATTCTTCTAGGGGTGGGAATTAAAATTTCATGACGTTAGAGATTTGTAAGTTCGGATTTATTTGAAATAGTGAGGAACGCCGTTCCGTCTACCAAAAAAAGTAAGGGAACGCCGTTCCCACGCGTTCCCACAGCACTACACCACTGTGTGTATATATACAGTATATATATATATATATATATATATATAATTAGCTTCCGCCCGAATTGTTCATTCTGACGAAGGTCAAGCTTTTCACTCCACCTTAGACCTACAGTTTAACGTGGAATCCGAACCACGCCCCATCAGCAGCCCAGCGTCTTAACCACAAGGCCACTTAGGGTACCCATTTATCTACCAACCACTTTCTTTATTGTGTGGAAGGATTAACAGCTGGGTTTTGCTGCACGCCGGCTGCCGTCGGGTCTGGAACCCGGGGGCGATGGATTCGTAGTCAGCGACGCTAACCACTACACCATCGAGGCGCAACATATATATAGCGACAGAGATGCCTTCAGATACTTTCGCGATTTCCACTTGACAATAAGCCCACTGTTCCATCGACACAACCACGACCAAGATGACGTCACATCGCGAGACTCACTCAAGGCATTCCCTCTGCCTTGAACATCACACCTCGACCTCGTTATGAGGGACTCCCGGACACGACGTTTCAATCGCATCTCACCTCTCACCACGAAGAACTTCACTGGTACGTGAGATCTCATTATGTAACAACGTTTGCAACAGGCCCATTGGCCTGGTGTCATTCACCTAACTTTATATTAAGACTTTCATTTCCTCGCGCGTTATTATAATAATGAAGTCATTATTCAAGTACACTTTATACATTTCAACTAAACTTGCATTCAAACAACTGCAACCTTTATTTGTCTCACTTATATATTATTTATTTTGTTTAATAAAGGAAGAAAAAACACTATTAATTTCCTAATAACATTATTTGATATGAAAAGATCTGGAGATGGTGAGCTCCATATTACTAAAGCAGACAAGGCTAATACCATAGTTATTATGGACAAAGTGGACTACATTAGAAAGATGAACGGGCTTCTCCAGGACCCCGCCACATACAGAAAACTTAGGAAGAACCCGCAGGATGACCATCAAATCATTCAATAGTGGCTTGAAACGTATTCTCAAAGATCATAAGGACTTAATTCCGCTTTTCACGTCCACTTCACCTTCTCTTCCCTACCTTTACGGTCTTATTAAAACCCACAAACCTGGCAACCCTATGCGCCATATTATTAGCTCGGTGGGCTCTATTACCTATAAACTCTCCAAATGGCTTGTCAAAGTCTTGTCCCCCATTCTTGGAACTATCTTTGATTCACATGTAAAAAAATTCCATGGATCTTACTGAAAAATTGAATAATGTACGCACTGAAACCAACGATAGATTGATCAGTTTTGACGTTTGTTCATTGTTTACAAAAGTGCCGATTGACGATATGCTTGACTTTCTCTCCCGAGAATTACATAAGTACGATCTGCCACTACCTGCACACATCGTTTTGGAAGTTATTAAGCTTTGCATCAAAGACTGTAAATTCACATTCAATAGCGAGTATTATCAACAGGTTTTTGGGATGGCCATGGGCAACCCCTTATCGCCCCTCCTCTCCAATATTTATATGGAGTTTTTCGAAATTACTTACATTCCGAGAATCCTTGGGGTTGGCATTAAGTTTACTTTAGAAGTGGAACAAGACAACTCAATCCCGTTTTTGGATGTGCGTGTATATAGGGAAAGCCCAGGTTTTAAGTTTAGTATCTATCGGAAAAAAACAAACAATTTGTCCTACGTACACTTTTACTCTGGACATGACACCCCCATTAAGGCGGCCATATTTTCTTCAATGTTTCTCCGCGCTCTTAGGATCGCCAGTCCGGAATACATCGATGCCGAATTGGAAAAAATCACGGTATTGGAAGTGATCTGTGCTACCCACCTGCGTTTATGGAATCTTGTCCTAACAAGGGAAAACGAACTTTCTATCGTGTGAATAATAACACTCGCACTTTGTCAAAGAATATTTTAGTACTTCCATTTTTCCCAGGCTTTTTAGGCATTGCTAATGTACTTAAACTTTTGGATATTAATGTAGTATTTTCATATGACAATATTGTGAAAAATATCATAGTAAAGAATAGCCCTACCATTGATTGGAATAATGCTTGTTTTGTTTCATTCTAGCAACATTGTTAATAGAAATATTCTTGAGTCTGCTATTATCCAACTTACAAATAACTTTAACATGAGCCAAGGTCTTTTTCCACTTGATCCTGTTGTTTTGAATTCGTTCAGAACAGATTTAGACAAGAAGGGCAGAGTGCTAAAACTTTGGTAATTTTCCGTTATAAATTTGTATGCTCTTCTTACAATTTTTATTTTTCAATTTATTTTTTGTATTTTTTTTGTGACCTATATATCATTCAGGCATTACACTGCCCAACATCAATTTTGCTGATTTAATTCTAACACCTGTTTTTAGGTAACTTTGGTGTGCTGATTTAAAAAATCACCTTAGTTTTTGCCTATCACATCAGGTTTTCGAGCAATCAAATACGGAGATATCGCATTTTGGCAGGGTTGTGCCCAATTTTTTTCTTTTCAAAAAATAAGTTTTTACATACTCAGAATCAGCATGGAAAAGTAAACAATTGTGCAGGGAGTGAACTTTAATATACAATGGTAATATTGACACATAAAGTGATTAAAAGTGTTTAAATAAGCAAAAAATGAATCCATGATCATGACGTCACGCTCACACCTGGGGAAATCACAGATACCCAAGATTTTAATATGTTGTACATGACCTTTAGATTTAATGCACAGATATGCGTATTCAACAGATAAAATTTTAACATCAAAACAGCTGTTAACAGGTCTCAAAAGTCATCAATTTTGATAAGTGCCCTTCATGGATCACCCAAAATAGGCATATTGCATTGCACATTGCACGAAAACCTGATGTGATGGACAAAATCTAAGGTGATTTTTGAAATCAGCACATCAATATTATCCAGAAACAGGTCTTAGAATTAAATCAAAAAACGTTTTTTTTTGTTGGGCAGTGTTATCTATAAATATGTTGTAAACAATCCATTTGATCTTGTGTTGAATTCGTTCAGAAACGGATTTAGACAAGAAGGGCAAAGTGCTAAAATTGGTAGTTTTCCTTACAAATTTGTATGCTCCTCCCACAATTTTTATTTCTATATTTATTTTATATATATTATATATATATATATATATATATATATATAATTTTTTTTGTGACCTATATATAGTCTCGAACTCTTTATTTACTTCAGTGTTCCTGAGGATCACCATTCTGTGTTTCCTTTCCTTCGTAGTTTTATTTATCATAAATATTTTTCACGTGTTACTTTCGTGAAATAATTTATATATATATATATATATATATATGTATGTATATTTTATGCAGGAAGGAAAGGCTAAGGGCGAACGCCCTCCAAAAACGGGCCCCCCCATAAAAGGAGAAGAAGCGAGCCGAAATCAAGGTCCAAAGTATTCGAAATGCCTGGACACTTGCATTTAAAACATTGGAAGTCACAGATAGGGGGAATGATGGATTGAGGAAGGTTGTTCCAGAGTTGACCGGGTGAAAAGCTGGAAGATTGAGAATACTGATTAACCCTTGCGTTAGACAGTTGGACAGAAAAGGGATGAAGATGTGTCGAAAGTCTGGTACTGTAAACTCTCCTTAAAGGAGGAGGTATGCAGTTAAGAATTTTCAGAAGAGCAGCGCCAATTATAACTGATAAGACGAAAAGCCTTTGATTCCACCCAGTCAAGTAGAGCTGTGTGGATTAAGCAACCCCACACATGAGAAGCGTATTCCATACAGGGGCGCACAAGACCCCTGTACAGAGACAACAACTGGGTAGGGGTGAAGAAACTGCAGAGCCGGTACAGTACACCTATCCTCTTAGGAACTGTTTTAAAAAGAGTATAAATGATGTTTCCAAGAAAGACCACGAGTAAAGGAAACACCAAGAACGTTAAGAGAAGAGGAAGGATCGAGTTGTGTATTGTTGAACATAAGGGGATAGTCGTCCTGTGGAGGTCTGTAATGAGTACACAGATGAAGGAACTGGTTTTTTGAGGCATTGAAAAACCACAATTTTCTCTCTCTCTCTCTTTCTATCATTTTAAGAAAAGGTTAGACCAAATCTTGCACACTATTTGAGGGTGTAAAAAGTTTTCCGTGGCACCCGTTGCCATTGGTACCTCCTCGGTATGGGCCGTAAGGCCTTTTGAGGTACTTCTTTTCCTTGTAACTCTCTCTCTCTCTCTCTCTCTCTGATAGAATAGACAAACTGAGCGCGTTTAAGGCTCCTGGGCCAGACCAGTTTCTCCCCAGAGTGTTGCGGGAGGTGCGCGACCAGGTGGCTCCCCACTTGGCTACAATCTTCAACAAATCGCTGGAGACGGGCCAGGTGCCTGGTGACTGGAGGGAAGCCAACGTGACCCCTATCTTTAAGAAAGGGGATCACGGAAGTCCAGGGAACTATCGTCCCATTAGTCTCACTTTAGTTGTAGGTAAATTATTAGAGGGGATAATAGCGGATAGGATCGTTGACCATTTGGATTCGTACAAGCTGCTTGGGGACTCCCAACATGGGTTTAGACGGCATACGTCGTGTCTCACCAACTTGCTCGAGTTTTTCCACGTCATGTTGGGTGAGTATGATAAGAGTATGGCGATTGTTATACTTTATCTCGACTTTCAGAAAGCCTTTGATAAGGTACCTCACCGCCGGCTAATGGCCAAAGTGCGCGCGCTGGGTATCGGTGGGGAAGTAGGTAGGTGGATTGAAAACTGGCTGAAGAATAGGCGGCAGAGGGTTAGAATTAAAGGGGTTAGTTCGGGTTGGGCCTCGGTCACTAGTGGGGTTCCTCAGGGTTCCGTTCTGGGGCCACTGTTGTTTATCATTTACATAAATAATATCGACGGTGGCATCGTCAGACGGATCGCCAAATTCGCTGATGACACCAAGCTTGGGGCCAATGTTGGTTCGCCCGAAGCGGTCGAGGAGCTGCGTGCGGACCTAGGTAGGATAGGAGAGTGGTCCGAAAAATGGCAAATGCCGTTTAACTTGGGTAAATGCAAAGTGATGCACATTGGCTATGCCAACCCCAAGTCGGACTACTAACTGTTATGGAGTAATATCGAGGCGACTGATTTGGAAAAGGACTTGGTTGTGCTAATTAGCAGCGACCTTAAGTTTACCAAACAGTGCGTAGCAGTTGAAAAGAAAGCCCAGAAGCTGTTAGGTTATATCAGGAGGCAATTTCAGTTTCGGAACAAGGAGATTGTGCTCTCTCTGTACAATTCCCTGGTTCGGCCGCACCTGGAATATGCTGTGCAGTTTTGGTCGCCCACCTTCAGGAAAGATATTGAGAGGCTGGAGCGAGTGCAGGCGAGGGCCACAAAGTTAATCCCTTCCGTTAGGCATTTGGGCTACAATCGACAGTTACGCGCCCTGAACTTGTTTGCGCTGGAAACTCGGAGGCTGCGCGGTCAACTGATCGAGGTTTTCAAGTTCTTATGCGGGTTCAACGATGTCGATTTTAGAAGCATGTTTAGTTTAAGTGATAACCCAACTCGCAACAATGGTTGGAAGTTGGATTTGAAGCGGTTTAGGACGAGTGTGCGTGGGAATTACTTTACGTATAAGATCTGTGACACGTGGAACAGATTACCTTCAGAAGTTGTGAACAGTTCCTCTGTGGATCATTTTAAGAAAAGGTTAGACCAAATCTTGCACACTATTTGAGGGTGTAAAAAATTTTCCCTGGCACCCGTTGCCATTGGTACCTCCTCGGTATGGGCCGCAAGGCCTTTTGAGGTACTTCTTTTCCTTGTAACTCCTTGTAACTCTCTCTCTCTCTCTCTCTCTCTCTCTATATATATATATATATATATATATATATCAGTGGCGACTCCTGCACTCGGGCTACTCGGGCTCAGCCCGAGTGTACATTTGTAAAATATACATAAATTTTGTTGTTCAATATGTTAAAATCTTTATTTAATGCCTCTTTTGCAGAAATCTATTTTAAAACAAAGAATAATGTCATAACAAGTTCGTCACTTTGTGTACTCTTCTTTCATGATCTATTACGATATTTGCTCGGGCCCAAACGCTGACTTGTCAAAAAGTAACGCTCACTGTTGCTTTTTAAACAGAAAGCTTTTGCTCATCCTCCAAGCTTCTGGACTCGGGATGAGTGATTTCCGCCCTACCTGTTATAAATAATCTTCAAAATTTCAAGTGGCTTTTATTCAATATTTTTCACGGAGTATACCTTTGCATTGATCTCATGATTTAACTGTTGACTGATGAAACGTTTGCTTTCCATGATAATATTGCATTAACAAAATTTAATTCGTCCAGGTAGGGCTCAATTTCGTCAGCCTAGTGACGCGAAAAACATAGCTAGCCTATGCTAAAAATGATAACTGGCAACTCCTCTCAGGTTTCTTCAGTAGTTTAGTTGCCTGCGGAAGTGAACGTCGTAGCATTGTGTTGTGTATTTTCTGTGTATAGTGTAACTAGTGTATTATAACTATCTTATATTTTTGTGTTCAAACAGCTCTACATTTACCCATAATGGAGAAGGATGTTGTGTTAGATTTAAAAGAAAAACCATTTGGGCAGAGAAATATTGCGGAAAAGCGAGAAATTATCAAATTAGGCCAACCCACTCCTTCACTGAAAACTAAAATAGGCCATCGTACTTTTCAAATCAAGTGGTATGAACAGATTGATTGGTTGTGTGCAAGTGCCTCTAATGAGAAACTATACTGTTGGCCATGTTTGCTTTTTCAACCGAAACCAAATCAATCGTGGACAGATGGTGGTTACAGCAATTATAAAAATATTCTAAGTGACTGCAAACATCATAGTAAATCTTTGAGTCATTTGCATAATTACAAATGTCTAAAAACTTTTGGACAGTTTGATATTGAAACTGCTCTTAGTGAGACTGCAAAACTTGAAAAAGAACGGTATAACAAATCAGTTGAAGAAAATAGACAATATTTAAAAGTTAACAAATGCCGTATTATATCTTTGTAAACAAGAACTGCCATTGCGTGGCCATGATGAAGGAAAAGATAGCCTTAATAAAGATAATTATCGAGAGCTGTTGCATTGCTTTGCTGAAATAGATAGTGTTTTTGCATCTACACTTTCCACGAAAGAAGGATCGAAGCATTTTTCAGGAGTTTCAAGTACAATACAAAATGATATCATATCTGCAATAGATAGTGTCATAGCTGATGCAATTCATACTGAAGTTGAAAAAGTTCCTTTTTTCTCAGTGCAAGCAGATGAAACTACAGATTGTGCAATGCATGCCCAACTCTCAATTATAATTAGATATGTGTCTGAATGCTAAATAAATGAAAGATTTTTAGGATTTTTTGATAAGTGATGATAAAAGTGCTTCAAGGTTGGCTGATATGATAGAAAATGTGTTGAACTCCTTTAGTGAAGCTAAAACTAAATTGGTTAGCCAAACGTACGATGGAGCAGCTGTGATGGCAGGTGAGCTAAACGGGGTGCAAAGAAAATTGAAGGAGAAAGGATTTAAATACGGCCATTTTATTCACTGCTATGCTCATAAGGTTAACTTAGTTTTGAGTAAAAGTGCTGAGAAAGTGAATGGGGTTAAAATGTTTTTTTCTCATTTACGCTCTTTTAGTAAATTTACATCTTCGAGTACAAAACGGAAAAGTGTCTTTCGAGATTTTAATATCAGCATTCCATCACTGTGTGAAACAAGATGGTGCTATAGATCTAGAACTGTGTCATCCATAAAACAGATGCTTGAAAACTTGAAAAGTGCATTTCAACATATTTTAGACAATAATGAAAGGTGGGATGAAGATACTTTAAGTGAAACTGACAATCTGCTGGCAAAATTGAATGACTTCACTTTTATGTTTTTCATAAATTGTTTTCATAACATATTATCCAAGCTGGAAAACTCTTTGATGTTCTGCAATGTAAGCAGTTTGACATGAAGTTGGGCCAGGATAAAATAAATGACTTTATTCAATTTGTCGAAAATCATCGTAACGATGAACATTATGAAAAAATCGTTCAAGAAACAATGGGCGACATTGCACAACCAGATGACTCGGGCCTCCTCCCAGGAAAAGAGTCAGGGGAAGACAAATGAACTATAAAGCGACGTATTTCGAAATAATTGACAACATTTTAGTGTCGTTAGAGAGCGATTTGCTTGCATTCAGGAATTCACATTTTTTGAATTACTTGATGTGAACAAGTTGAAATGTTTGCTCATTCATTTCCTATGCAACATGTAAACGCTTTACAAAGTAAATACCCAGATATCTTTGATTGCAAATCCTTGGTGAACGAACTGAAATATATGTATAATGACAGTGACTTTAAAAAATGCAAGTCAGTCAATGTCATTTTAGAGTTAATTCATAAACTGGATTTGTTGTCTGCTATGTCTGAAAGTGTTAAGCTAATTCAACTTTTGCTGACCATCCCTGTAACTTCAGTTGCCAATGAAAGAAGTTTCTCAACCTTAGACAGAATTCGATCGTATTTGCGATGCACAATGGCTCAAGAACGGCTGTCATCCCTGGCTCGCATTTCGATCGAAAAACAAATACTGAATGACTTGGAAAGCAAAAAGGAGCTACACGACAAGATTTTACAGGAATTTGCTATAAAACCAAGACGCTTGGAATTTATGTTTAAATAAAGTAAGTTCCTGGTTTATTTTTTAATAAATTATGTAAATATTTTATTTATGATTCATTGCATGTATACCGTATATTTCTGTTCATGCTGGTTCTTTAAATTGTTTTGGTAAAAATTTGTACTGAGCCCGAGTAACATTGATAAGCTAGAGTCGCCACTGATATATATATATATAATCTTGTGAAGTTATATAAAAATTTCCTTATGTTTGCTTATACAATACTCAAGCTGAGTTTGATTTTTGACAATATTTTCAGTTATTAAAGGGACGAAGTGAGTCTCTGTCTCATTCTGTCACACACACACACACACACACACACACACACACATATATATATATATATATATATATATATTATATATATATATATATATATATATTTATTGTTCTTATTATTATTACTATGATGCAGAATTTAATATTATGCTTCATTATAATTCCGTAATTGAATTTTTAATAAGTGAATTTTGTTTTTGTAATTTTATCTCTCTCTCTCTCTCTCTCTCTCTCTCTCTCTCTCTCTCTCTCTCTCTCTCTCTCTCTCTCTCGGTTTGTGACCCTTCGACGCGTTTTCGGTTAGGTGCAACCTTTATCAGAGGGATGGTGTCCACCTCAATGTCAAGGGTAAAGGTGTGCAGGCGTCCTGCTTGACCGGGACCGATACCGTATGGTGAGGTCAAGCCCGAGGATTGATGACGGGCCCCCACCCGGGAGAGATGATCTTGAGCCGCTGGCGGACGTACCTTCAACTAAAGGGTGCGTCCATGTACAGGGGGTAACCCTCCTTCCCCGATGGAGAGGGCTCAGGCTCCTGCGGAAGTTGCCCCCTCGTTGGTGAGGGGCTCTTCAACTCCCGACAGCCCTGACTTTGGGAAATGGGTCGTGCTAGGGGGCCTCCCTCCGTGCAGTGCTTTTTAATGCTAGGTCGATTAGGAATAAGTTTTGCGAGCTACGTGCGCTCTTAGCATCAGAATACCAGGGTATCGTTGCTATCACCGAGTCCTGGATTCATATTGATCGGAGGGACTACGATGGGGAGTTCGAGATTCCCGGGTATAGAATGTTTCACAAGGACCGCACCCGTGGGGAGGGGGAGGGGTATTAATATACGTGAGGGACACGTTGAGTCCGGTTAACTGCCAGTTCCGATCGGAACGGGAGCTGCTTGGCGTCGATCTGAACGTGGAGGGACGAACTATAGGTTAATCTTGGTGTACAGACCACCGCATCTCCTCCTCGAGGAGGATACAGCCCTGTACACAGGGTGTGTGGTTTAGGAAACTTCAACTGTCGCGGCATAAACTGGGAAGACAGGACTGCTGATGTCGAAGGGAGGAGGCTAGTTGACTTTGCTGATGAGAACTTCCTGACTCAGTGGGTCAATGGGCCTACAAGAGGCGAAAGCGATCTAGACTTGGTATTCACGACCGAAGACATCCTCGTCACTGGCCTCACCGTTGACGAATCGTTGGGCGGGAGTGATCACGGTCTGATTAGGTTCTGTGTCTGCGTCCCTCGGGTGAAGCGTAGTAACTCGAGGGGCAATAAGCTCGATCTACGGCGGGCGGACTTTGTTGGCCTCCGGGATAGCGTAGGTGAGATGGGGTTAGAGGTCGGCGGCGATGTTGAGGGAGTGTGGAGTGCATTCCGGGACCAGTTTATAGTGCTGCAGTCTGCTGCTATACCCTCAAAACCAGTCAACCCTGCTTTAACGCAGCCTAAGTGGTTCAGTCGTGACATCGCTTCGACTATCCGAAATATGAAAGTTGCATATAGGAGGGCGAAGCCAATCGTTCCCATGAGAACACTGAGGCGTATGTCCGCCTGTGCAGGGAAGTGAAGGTGAAGGTTAGGCTAGCTAAACGTAACGAAGAACTCCGGGTGACAAGCCTCTGCAAGGGGAACCCTAAGGAGTGCTTCAGTTATGTTAATAGTAGAAAGCCCATTAGCAGCATGATACGCCCGTTAAAGGACCCCAGTGGCGCGCTGCGGACCCCCGACGCGGACATCGCTAATGTGCTCAATGAGTACTTTGCGGGAATGTTCACCAGGGAGAAGAGAACACCCGCGTCATCCCCGAGCCAGGCGTCAGGCACGAAGGTGCTGGCCTGGATAGTGTTCGGTGTACCGCGACAGTCGTTGCCGATAGAATAGACAAACTGAGCGCGTTTAAGGCTCTTGGGCCAGACCAGTTCCTCCCCAGAGTGTTGCGGAAAGTGCGCGACCAGGTGGCTCCCCACCTGGCTACAGTATTCAACGAATCGTTGGAGACGGGCCAGGTGCCTGGTGACTGGAGGGAAGCCAACGTGACCCCTATCTAGAAAGGGGATCACGAAAGTCCAGGGAACTCTCGTTCCATTAGTCTCACTTCGGTTGTAGGTAAATTATTAGAGGCAGTGGTGTAGTGCTAAATAAAGAAGTGAGGGAACGCATTTTGAAAGTGTTACTCAGATGCGGGGGGGACAATGGCGAGCGCGGCGAGCCCATACAGCTGGGGGTCCGGGGGCACTGTAAGCCCCACGGGAAATCTTTTGAAATCTGACCAATTTCAGGGATATTTTGAGGTCATATGCACTGGATATTAGGATATATTCCAAGGTTGAAGATGCAGTATTTCCAGTGTCATTAGATATACGACATCCAGTACGATCAATAAAAATAGCTAATAACTGGAATGATTAACTAAAAAAAAGTTAACAACTGGTACGCCGTGGTGACTGTTTCATCAGATCTTTATAGGCTAGCATTGCCTCAGTCGAAGCTAAAAGAAATGAAACAGTTAATGATTCTTTCCCATATTTCTTCTAGGGGTGGGAATTAAAATTTCATGACGTTAGAGATTTGTAAGTTCGGATTTATTTGAAATAGTGAGGGAACGCCGTTCCGTCTACCAAAAAAGTAAGGGAACGCCGTTCCTACGCGTTCCCACAGCACTACACCACTGATTAGAGGGGATAATAGCGGATAAGATCGTTGACCATTTGGATTCGTACAAGCTGCTTGGGGACTCCCAACATGGGTTTAGACGGCATACGTCGTGTCTCACCAACTTGCTCGAGTTTTTCCACGTCATGTTGAGTGAGTATAAGAGTAGGGCGATTGATATACTTTATCTCGACTTTCAGAAAGCCTTTGATAAGGTACCTCACCGCCGGCTAATGGCCAAAGTGCGCGCGCTGGGTATCGGTGGGAGGTAGGTGGATTGAAACTGGCTGAAGAATAGGCGGCAGAGGGTTATAATTAAAGGAGCTAGCTCTGGTTGGGCCTCGGTCACTAGCGGGGTTCCTCAGGGTTCCGTTTTGGGGCCACTGTTGTTTATCATTTACATAAATGATATCGACGCTGGCATCGTCAGTAGGATCGCCAAATTCGCTGACGACACCAAGCTTGGGGCCAATGTTGGGATGCCCGAAGCGATCGAGCAACTGCGGTCGGACCTACGTAGGATAGGAGAGTGGTCCGAAAAATGGCAAATGCCGTTTAACTTGTGTAAATGGAAGGTCATGCACATTGGCTACGCCAATCCCAAGTCGGACTACTCCATGTTGGGGAGTAATATCGAGGCCACTGATTTCGAAAAGGACTTGGGTGTGCTAAATAGCAGCGACCTTAAGTTTACTAAATAGTGCGTAGAGGTGGAAAAGAAAGCCCAGAAGCTGTTGAGTTATATGAGGAGGCACTTTCGATTTCGGAACAAGGAGATTGTGCTCTCTCTGTACAATTCTCTGGTTCGGCCGCACCTGGAGTATGCTGTGCAGTTTTGGTCGCCCACCTTCTGAAAGATATTGAGAGGCTAGAGCGAGTGCAGGCGAGGGCCACAAAGTTAATCCCTTCCATAAGGCATATGGGCTATAATCGACGCTTACGCGCCCTGAATTTGTTTACGCTGGTAACTCGGAGACTGCGGGGTCAACTCATCAAGATTTTCAAGCTCTTAGGCGGGTTCAACGATGTTGATTTTAGAAGCATGTTTAGTTTAAATGATAATCCAACTCGCAACAATGGTTGGAAGTTGGATTTGAAACGGTTTAGAACTAGTGTGTGTGTGAATTACTTTACCTATAAGATCTGTAACACCTGGAACAGGCTACCTTCAGAAGTTGTGAACAGTTCTTCTGTGGATCTGTTCAAGAAAAGGTTAGGCCGAATCTTACACACTATTTGAGGGTGTCAGAATTTTTCCGTGGTACCCGTTGAGGTACTCTTCTTTTCCTTGTAACTCCTTGTAACTCTCTCTCTCTCTCTCTCTCTCAATGCAAGAACGAACATCCACAAGCCATATATATATATATATATAGAGTTTATTTTCTTAGGGTAAAAGAGAATTTATAGAGCGTTTGATCATTTTTTTCAATATGACATTGTTTCCCCAAAGATACTTTGTCATCCTACAAGAATACGGTTATTCTATCGTTGACAGACGCCTTTTCATGCGTGACCCGATAGATAGACAAATTCGATAGCTGTATTGACGTTTTACAGGGTTATTGGAAAGTTTGAAACCACAAGCTTTTTAATATTTCTTTTTGTTACTCTTTCCAGAAAAAGGTTGTGAATGAAGAAGAATGTGTTGAAATCATACATTCGTATGTGAGTGGAAGTGTAGATGTTACTCAAAGATTTAACAGACGTCATCCGATAACCCCAAATATCACAGTGCTTGTTGCTTCATCAGTCGCCATTCTGGATGTGTAAACTTACGCACCAACGTCACTACAGCCCTGTAAAATATGGGGATGACGATCCCGATGATTACCGTTAAATTTCTCAGCAACATCTCTTACAATTCTACTTCCATACGATGTATGATCTGAACGTGTTGCTTTTTATTCACAATCACTTCCTGAAAACAGAAAAAAGAAGTTAAAAAATTCTTTCCAGAATTTTTAATATTATTTCGATTTATTGTTTAAAGTAATTCTTGTTTAGTAATTACTTTTGGTTAATTTATATACGATTTATCCTTAACATAAGTGTACCTCAGGGCAGTACATCATCTACATGATCGAAACGTTTCCCAGGACAGGAATTACACGAAGGTCATTCGAATAACTTAAGAATAAAAGCGTATCCAAAATACTACCTTGAGGTATTTCGGAATGAATGTGCCTTGAGAGGTTTGTCGAGAGGTTTGACTTTTCATTCAGACTAACGTCCCTCTCTCGACAAAAATTTTTGTTTTTTGGGGGTTAGATTAAGTTGTTTGGTTAGAATAGAATAGGTTAGAACAGGTCAGGTTAGAATTAGTTAAATTAGGCTAAGCTAATTATTTAGAGTGTCGGTATGAGGTTAATTTATTATAATTTTTTTATATGTATCTAAACACGCTGAGTTTGAGGGTTGTTTTGTGTGTGCACGTCTGTGTGGTCTTATCTTTAACCTTAACCCGAGAGTGGTGGCGCGGGGTAAAAAAAAATTACCCCGACTCATTTAAGCCCAGACGGGGCTAAACAAAAAGCGCCACCACTCTCGGGTTAAGACTGAATAAAGTCGTCTGGCGTCACCCAGAAAAATAAAATCAGTAACGTGGGTGCGCTTTGCGACAAACGCGTTAAACCAAATTGACCTTTATATAGTAATCTGAAAGTATAGATTTCACTTACATGATTGACATAAAAGTACAATACAGTTTGGGAAAAAAATTCGCCTAAGAAGAAAAATTAAAAAGCATATGAAATTACTAATTGGTAATATAATTTTTTCTTTTCATATTTTATAAAATTTCAAAAAACAACCCAAATCATCAGTAATTTTTTCGTGCCTTTCAAAAATTCTATGATTTTAGGCGAATTTTCTTCCTTAACTGTATAGTCAAATTTCCTGCCTGTTTCACCGAGACAAATTGGTATACAGAACAAGTCCTAACTTTCTTCGTTAAGACTGTATGCAGGACAAATTTATTATTAGATTTCTTATCATTTATCAAATCTAATGAATTTATCCATCAGTCCAACAGTTTGTCCTGCTAAAGAAAATTAGGACTTGTTCTGTACACCGATTTGTCCAGGTGAAACAGGCAAGAAATTTGACTGTATAGTTAAGGAAGAAAGTTCGCCTAAAATCATAGAATTTTTGAAAGGCACGAAAAAATTACTAATTAATAATAATGGTTCGCAATACAAATTTTAAAAGTATTGATATGCCCTCGATCAATGCAGTTTCATCAGCATTCCAGCTGTTAGTTATCATTAATTGGGTTTTGCTTCCGCCCAAATGTTCATTTTGACGAAGGTCAAGCTTGTCACTCCACCTTAGACCTACAGTTTAACATGGAATCCGAACTACGCCCCACCGGCAGCCAGTGTCTTAACCACTAGGCTACCCATTTATCTACTAACCAATTTCCTTATTGTGTGGAAGGATGAACAGCTGGGTTTCTGCTGCGTCGCCTACCGTCACCGGATCTCGATCCCGGGACCGATGGATTCGTAGTCAGCGACGCTAACCACTACACCACCATTACTCACTCACTCACACACACACACACACACACACACACACACACACACATATATATATATTTCATAGCAATAATAAGAATCATGATAATAATTATTATTATTCAATGTTTATCGCCAAATTTCTTATGATAATACCGCCACATTCCTTAGATCGCTAATTTTGTATCGCATAAGGTTTGGGCGATAAATCAATCCATGGTGTGTTAGGGTGCTATTTGGAAGCAAGCTAAGATTGGTGATATAGGAAGATTGGCGATATAAGAAGATTGCAATGGGACAGGAAAATATGTTTGCGTGTGTGTGTAAGAATGGCAGCAGAAAAGTAAAAAAGTATACAGTATATATATATATATATATATATGCCTTATCCATCATCCTTCCTTGTAATTTGGGGTGACACGATGGTTGGAGGTGTTGGAACAGGGGAGCAGCCCCCAAAACAATGATAATAATAATAATAATGATGATGATGATGATGATGGTGACTACACTGACAACACGCTACGCTAAAATAATGAACGATAATGAATTACGAGGTTTCGAAAGAACGACAATGACGATGGATCGAGAGTTCGTCAAAAATAGGGTTTGTGCGAGATTATTATTGATACGAATTTGTGTTCGTCGATTATAAGTTCAAAATGGAACGAACGACTTTTTTGATAAATAGCTACATAATAGCCTAATTAGGCATTTGCGTCTAGCTCTAGCTCTCTCTCTCTCTCTCTCTCTCTTTCTCCTCTCTCTCTCTCTCTCTCTCTCTCTCTCTCTCTCTCTCTCACACACACGTACGTTTGTTTACCTTACAACAGCGACATTTTCAATTGTGGATAGCGACATTTAACCTAACCTAATCTATTCTAGTATTCATTGTATTTCCTTTCTTAATGATATTTAATGATTTTAAATTTAAACAATAAATGTTAATCTATGACGACAGTGCCAGTGTCGCTACAGGCATTATAATATAATAATATATTTGTGCTATTTGGGCCTCGGTGGTGTAGTGGTTAGCGTCGCTGACTACGAATCCATCGGCCCCGGGTTCGAGACCCGACGGCAGCCGGCGCGCAGCAAAACCCAGCTGTTTATCCTTCCACACAATAAAGAAAGTGGTTGGTAGATAAATGGGTACCCTAGGTGGCCAAGTGGTTAAGACGCTGGGCTGCTGATGGGGCGTGGTTCGGATTCCACGTTAAACTGTAGGTCTAAGATGGAGTGAAAAGCTTGACCTTCGTCAGAATGAATAATTCGGGCGGAAGCTAACCAAAGGTATTGTATATCAACTACTGGAGAGAGAGAATTTGTTTTAAAATCAATCAGTTGCTCTCTCTCTCTCTCTCTCTCTCTCTCTCTCTCTCTCTCTCTCTCTCTCTCTCTCTCTCTCTCTCTCTCTCTCTCTCTCTTGGTACCTCCTCGGTGTGGGCCGCAAGGCCTTTTGAGGTACTTCTTTTCCTTGTAACTCTCTCTGTGTGTGCGTGCGCATTGTGGAATTAGTTTTTATATTTTCTTCTTTCCTGTAAAATTTCGTTCGCTACTTTTCCAGGATCAAAGTATTTTCTTTAACCTTTTTCAGTACGGCTCTGGCGGATAGGGAGCGGAGGGTGGGAACAGAGCCTTATGCTTTTCTATTCAGTTTTCTACTACTGCTTGAATAGTTAAAATATGAACTAGTTTAATAACAATAACCTCCCCGAGTGGACTAAAAGGTCCTTGAGGCTTCCTCTTGTCCTTGTAATGCCTTGTAGTTCTGTATATATATATATATGTATATATATATATATATATATATAATATATATATATATATATATATATATAATATATACACAGGGTGTCCCATAAGTCCGGCATCATAGGAAAAATAATAAAAAAGGCAAAACAAAAGCTTTTATTTACAGAACGTGCTCAATATGTCCACCATTGTTTACAATACACAAATTCTTACATGCCCCAATAATGCGCTGCCGCAAATGTTCAAAACTCCTAATTTTCTCTGCGTATACCAGCGCTTTCAAGTGGCCCCAGAGATAAAAATCTAGTGGCGTGATATCCGGGCTTCTAGCTGGCCATTCCACAGGCCATCGACGTCCTATCCAATGACCAGGGAATTGTTGGTACAGGTATTCTCTTACTTGGGTGCTGTAATGTGCAGGAGCGCCGTCTTGCTGGAACCATGTTGGGAAATTTCCTCCTCCGTTCAAGACACTAGGAAATGCTTCTTCCTTGAGCATACGTAGGTAGGTGCCTCCAGTGACATGTTCATCGAAAAAGAGGGGGCCTATGATGCGATCCTTCCAAATGCCACACCATACCATCACCCGAGATGCACCTTGTTCCTTTGAAGAGGTATACCAGTGAGGGTTGTTTTGAGACCAGTAGCGGGTGTTCTGTCGATTTACCTCACCATTTCCATAAAAAACAGCCTCGTCACTGAACAGAATGGTGGACGGGAAATTGGCATCCCGAGCATATTGTTCCGTAGCCCATTCACAAAATTCCACCCGCCGGTCGGGATCATCTTCGCTTAATTTCTGTAGGATCTGAAGTTTATATGGATGCCATTTGTGAGCCTGAAGAATGCGATGGATGCTACTTTTCGACACTCCTGTCTCGGCAGACAATCGCCGAAGAGACTTATTGGGACTTCTGTTAAAATGAGCCAGGATAGCAGTCGCTGTATCATCGTCAGTGGACCTCCTTGAAGGTCCACTGCGTGGTTTATCTTCTATGGATCCTGTTTCCTTAAACTTTGCAACAAGTTTGCTAACACAACTCTGTATTATTGGCTCGCGGTCTGGATGCAGTCTGTTAAATTTAGCAGCGGCCTCTCTTTGACTCCGATTTCCTATGAGTACAATTATCTGGATTCGTTCTTCCTTGCTCACAGGCAATATGGCCTGTAGAAAGAGAAAAATATGAATTATGGTTTGTAGAAATAGAAAAATATGAATTTCTCCTATGATGCCGGACTTATGGGACACCCTATATATATATATATATATATTATATATATATATATATAAATGTTACGCCCAAACATCGAAATCGTTCAGTGAGCAAAAAAACAGCCACAATGGGTTGTGGATGCACCTAAGTGACCACACACCGATGTTAGATATTTTTTCGCTTCATGGCCGTTCTCAAACGACCACACACCTATGTCTTTCATCAAACTCTATTTAAACACGACGTATATTGAAATGATATAAACACGACGTATATATATTATTGCAGTATTCACCGATTAAAAAGCAAAGTTAAGCAGATATGCTCGAAAAAAGATAAAGTCCTTTAAAAAATTATTATCAATAATTTTCCCGTAGGTTTCGATTAATTTTAACCAACTTTAGAATGAGACGTAAATGTAAAATTAACCAACTGGTTAGGTTAATTGAATGCCCGGTTAGGTCAACTGAGTGCCCGGTTAGGTCAACTGAATGCCCGGTTAGGTTAATTGTACGCCCTTGACGATTGGTTAGGTTAAGCCGTAATATTTTCGTTAGTTTTAACGAAAAATATCACGACTTAACCTAAACAATCGTCAAGGGCGTACAAGGGCGAAAAAATATCTGACATCGGTGTGTGGTCACTTAGGTGCATCCACAACGCGTTGTGGCTGTTTTTTTTCGTTCACTGAGCGATTTCGATGTTTGGGCGTAACATATATATATATATATATATATATATATATATGCTGCAAACCCACAAGGAAAAAGAAAAACGATTCCAAGGCCTTTCGTGTATTCAGAGCTACACCCTGACGAGATGTAGCTCTGAATACACGAAAGGCCTTGGAATCGTTTTTCTTTTTCCTTGTGGATTTGCAGCATTCATTCATTTCACGTGTTTAATTGTGAAATTCATCCCATATATATATAATAATAAAATTATATATATATATATATATATATGAAAATTATTTCACGAAGGTAACACGTGAAAAATATTTATGATGAATAAAACGAAAGCGCTTGAGCACCATTTTGTGTTTCCTTTCCTTCGTGGTTTTATTCATCATATATATATATATATATATATATATATATATATATATGTGTGTGTGTGTGTGTGTATGGTGCAGGATCAAAAATAATAAATTTTCATTTTTGTAGGAAGCCAGTTTTTATATTAATTTTTTGGAGTATCGCATTCCATTTTTCAAGAAAATTCAATATTTTTCTTCAATTTAATTTTAGGTCAAATCCAAAAGCAAAATCAAGAAAATTCCAAAACTTTATCCAAAAAGTTAAAATGAAGATTAATGTAAGAGTTATATATATATATATATATATATATATATATATATATATATATATATATATATATACATACAAGGTTTCACAACCGGTCTGCCATACTTTTGGGGGGTGATTTGGGGGGTGATATAGAGCAAAAAAGTTAATACAACATCGGTGCTATTTCCAACCGTTGCGGAGCTACGGACGTTTTAAGGTGCACGGAAAAAAATGGACGCGAGTATTAATCTGATGTATTTATTGGTACATTTTGAGATACACCTTATAAGTGTTCAAAATGTCCGCCTCAGTTTTCAACGCACAGCCTTGCTCGTTCCAAACAAGAGTCCACTGCACCAAACATTTACCGAGAATCGATGTTCAAAGTTTTCTTCAACGATACCGTGGGGATTATCGGCAGACCACAAGTGGGAATTTCGTCTATTGTTAATTTCATCCCGAATGAATTGTGTTCATCACTAAACAGTATGCGATTAAAAATTTGGCAATGTATAACCATTCGCTGGCAAAATTGAACACGTTTATCGCAATCATCCGGTTGAAGGGCTTGCACACGTTGCAAATGATAGGGATACAAACCGTCATCATGTATGGTTCGCCATACACGCGATGCGGATTCACCAATTCGTCTAGGAATCCTTCGAACACTGGTAGTTGGGCTACGTTGTACTAGGTCCAATATGCGCTCCTCCACAGCAACGGGCCATCGTGCTACATGTTCTTGGTTACGTGGAACAATTATCCCTGTTTCCCTTAATCTCTGGTGTATGTCACAAACACGTGCCTGTTCGGTATTCGGCGCTTCGAAAAACGTCTTCAATATTCCTCAACTGCCGCTCTGTTGTTACCATCACAGAATCCATAAATGAAATGGATATCAGCGTATTCAGCGGGTGTGAACTGTTGATTCATTTTGATTGGTCACCTTAGCGCAACACAATGTCTCGTACCACAGATCAGAACCAACTGAAAGAAAAAACTGAGGATTAGTAGTGGTAACTTCGTTAACCAAAACTATCACCAGTGATGCCATCTATCGAATTACATACAAGTAGGGGTTTGTTGTTTGCACATCTTAAAATGTCTGTAGCTCCGCAACGGTTGGAAATAGCACTTATGTTGTACTAACTTTTTTCTCGATATCACCCCCCAAAGTATGCCAGACTGGTTGTGAAACACCCTGTATATATAGGGTGGTCCAAAAACTATTTATGTTACAAGTTATTTTTGGCAGTACTTTTTTAGGTTTATATATACATATACATAATCAACCCGAATAGCCGTCTTTTCGGTTTGAAGCTCTGTGAAAAAAACAAAAATAATATTTGTAGGTAGAAAATGTATATATTTGTTAAGAAAAGTACATTTTAGGGTGGACAAATGTATAATAGTTTAACGCAAATAAATTGAAAATTGAGAAATATGTCGTAAAATTTTGTGAAATAGGTCTTTATTTGTGTTCTTTCGACGCCAAACTAATTCGCAAAATGTTTCATCTATTTCAACTGTACAGTTTGGACCTCCAATTGTCATTTGATGTTTTAGAATTGTCTCGGCACAAACTTGGTACACGTAAGAAAGTTAGGTTAGGTTGTATTCCACTTGTCTACCATAAACTGTACTTTTCTTAACAAATATATACATTTTCGACCTACAAATATTACTTTTTGTTTTTTTCACTGCGCTTCAAACCGAAAGGATCCCCGAATAATTTTAAGAACCAGTTGGGCATGTACTTGTGCAAAGTCTCTGACCAGCAATGCATAGCTGGCTACGAGGGCAGAAGGAGAATGGAAACCAATTCCTTCTTCCACCAAATCCTGCAAATAATCCGGGATGCTGCAAAGGGGCCGACCGCAAGTCGAACCTGAAACGTCGTTCGAAACCATCTAAAGGTATATCGTATATTATAGGAATTTAAAATTTTGTGTGTGTGTGTGTGGAAAAGGCTGTGAATAAAGAAGAATGTATTAAAATCATACTTTCGTACAGAAGTGTAAGAGATGTTGCAGAGGTATTTAACAGTAATCATCCCAACCGTACCATCGTATCCTACAGTGGTACTTCGCTACAGCAGTTTTTATAGCTTTAAACTTTTGAATAAAGTTTAGACAAAGATGCATTTCTCGTGAAGCGAAGTACTTTAGTGGTCAATAAGACCACTTCAATCGTAAACACTTTCATTCCAAAACATTCCACTCATGCAAATGATGTGAAGGAATTGTGAACGGGTGAATTACAATAAAAATTCTCTCACCGGCAAAGGATAAAGAATAAGTTGGATGGAAATTGAATCATGGTCAAATGATACTTGAGTTTTTTTTTTTATTTGGCCACTCCAATGCATCGTTTTAGCAATGATGCAGTTTCAGTCGTCCAAGTTTAGACGAGTCAAGTTGACCCAGGGCTGTGGAGTCGGTAGACCAAGCCTCCGACTCCGACTCCGACTCCGACTCCGACTCCTGCCTCTAAATAATAATATAAAATATACTTTGATTATATTAACCCAGAATGGCATTTCATCACTACCAAGTGAATCATCAGGCTACTTTTTAAGCTCAATTTCTCTAAATTTAAGTCTTAATGGTTGTAGCTATGCCATTATGGCATAACTTGATATATATATATATATATATATATATATATATATGTAATTTATTTGCTAAGATCAAAGTGAAAACTTAAATAGTTGCATGACAAAAAAAAATAATAATAAGATTCTATTACACAAATAAATATAGCTAATCAAAACATGTTGGTACATGTTTACAACCAAAACGCATTGAGCAATTGTAAATTAAAAGCTATTAAGGTTTTAATAAGTATACAAAGCCTAATATATGATACTCAAAAATCAAAACCCTTTAGCATAACACTAGCATAACACTAGATTTAACCGGAGTGTTCTTAGCCATTTTATAAGGGGCTTTTGAAAATAAAAATTTAGAATTAGCTTACACAGAATGTATTCAAATATAAATTTCTGAAAAGAAAATCAACAGTAATTAGTGATATGCAGGAAAAGCTCCTAGAAAGATCATGATGTAGGGGAATCATCATAAAATAACTATAATGCAAGATAGGAAGGAGGTTAAAACTCCTATTAGGAGCTTTAACCTGAACCAATATAAAGTACATCATAAAAAAAAAAGGAGTCGGAGTCGGTCCATTTTACCGACTCCGACTCCTCTAGCAATGAATTTACTTCCGACTCCGACTCCACGACTCCGACTCCACAGCCCTGGTTTGACCCCACTAGTTTTCTGCAGTTCTGCCACAAGGTAGCTGTTGGATTTATACCCGTCATTTAGTGATCTAATTCTCCGATGTTCATTGTCAGATTTTGATAGGTATGATGCTTTTCCCAGCTCTTGGCATCAGTTGTGCCAATTTCATTGTATTTCTTGATTAGGTTTTTAACACCTGTTTAAAAACCTTCGTTTTTTTAACTAATTTCCTTTGAATGTAACTCTTAACTTTTTGTATAATTTATTATAGTAGGTTTTACCTCACGTGAAATAATGCGCTTCGGAGCCATACTTCATATATGGAAGTAAAAACAAGTATTAATAGCAAAGACCATTAATAAAACGAGTGAGTTGAATATTTTATAAGCTAAAATATACAAATATTTATGAAAAAACCTTCTGCTGATTGTGGACTTCGACACGTATTCAACAAAATAAAACCAGATAGAAAGAGCAAACTTTCCTAAAACCTGACTCACATATATTAAGGCATAATTACATCCCATTTGTAGAGACGTGACTTCAATGACATCCATAATAATATACGAGTTTTTTTCACAAAAAATTAATTATAATGAGTAAAATTCTTTTTTGTATGATAAAGTGCTGGCTGGTCCCTGACTTTTGCACAGTACTGTACAAAAAAAAAAAAAAATAAAAAAAAATAATAAATAAATATATACAGTATATATATATATATATATATATATATATATATATATATATATATATATATAGATATATATATATATATATATATATATATATAGTTACGATAGAAGTGTTCTTCGGGAACCTTATCCTCAATATGAATATGAAAACAAGAGATACGACTCTCAACATTTATTGGCCAAACGTTTCGGTCCACTCAGGGGCCATCTTCAGTGACTAAATAGAAGCATCTTTTTAAAAATAATCATAAATCTAAAGTAAATACAAATGTCAAACTGTACAATAATAAAATCTAATACAAAAAAGTTAAAAAGTTGTTAAAAAAAAAAACTATCTGGATTATGAAACAAAGTAAAAATAAAACTAACTAAAATTTCAAAAATTAAGTTTCAAAATATTATGTTTAAAATTTAAAAATTTAAAAAATTTAAAATTTTGTAAAAAGGACTGACCTGATGGTAAAAGTTACAAATGACAAGTGGAAAAAAGGAAAAAAACACTTAAGTTAGTGCGGTAGTTGCGTTAAAAAGGTGTTGGTTGGTTAGGAAGTATGTAATTTTATCGAGGAAAGGCTATCGTTTAGTTCTGGTTTAATTTCTTGATAAAAAGGGATTCTAAAATTTTAAGATCAAGTGAATTAGGAGCAGACGACAAAATAGCAAAGGAGTCCTGGGGGCACGGGTGGTCATGGGTCTCTGAATGATGCCAAATAGCAGAGGATTCAGGAGTGGAAAGAGGACGAGAAGTTCGATAAGAAAAACCCAAATGCTTCGAAATCCTAAGTTTTAACTGTAGGGCAGTCTGCCCCACATAACGACTTTGGCAGGTCGCACATGTATATAAATAAATAACAAAGGATCTCAAAAGCACGGGGAGGTGATCTTTATGGCGAAAAAAGGATTGCAGAGAATTAGAATTAGAATTAATGATTATAAAGTCGCATTGAGGGAAATGTCTGTCCAAAATAAAGTGGACATAAACAACCCCTGGGCTAGTACCTGAAGCAAAAAGCTTATCGTAATAGTTGATCAAAAGCCCACGACTTTTAAGAGAACGTAAAAAGTTGTTGATTCTGTCCTCCAGTTTACAATATATTTAATGGATCAGTCTGCAGTTTCAAAAACTTAGTAGAATCAGAAAGTAAATTAAATTTACTTTCTGATTCTACTAAGTTTTTGAAACTGCAGACTGATCCATTTAAATATATTGTAAAACTGGAGGACAGAATCACAACTTTTTACGTTCTCTTAAAAGTCGTGGGCTTTTGATCAACTATTACGATAAGCTTTTTGCTTCAGGTACTAGCCCAGGGGTTGTTTATGGCCTACCTAAGACCCATAAACCTGGAGTTCCGCTTCGACCCATTTTAGCAGCCATAAACACACCAAGTTATAACCTCGCAAAATTTTTGGTCCCAATCATAGACCCTCTCACACTAGTCATTTTACTTTGCAAGATTCATTTGAATTTGTTGATTGTGTCACCAAGTTGAAGTTTAAGGATTGTTTCATGGCTTCCTTTGATGTTCAGTCTTTGTTTACCAAAATGTACCTGTTTAGAAACTTGTGATATATTATAAATTCTTTGTTTGGTTCTACTAATGACATTTTGGATTAAGCAGACAGTTGTTTTCAAAGCTTTTAAAGTTATCAGTCCAGGATCCATATTCTTTTTTAATAAGGAACTTTTCCACCAGCACGAAGGAATGGCAATGGGTTCGCCCTTGGTCCGTCCTTTGCTAACAGTTTTCTTTGTTTTCACGAGGAAAAGTGGCTGAGGGATTGCCCGCTTGATTTTAAACCTATTTATTTAAACGTTATGTAGATGATTGTTTTGTCATTTTTAGCATAAAGATCATGCCCCTTTATTTTTAAATTACATTATACTAAGCATCCTAATATTGAATTCTCTATGGAAGTAGAACAATACAATAAAATTCGTTTCTTGATGTACCATAAATAAACATAGTACAGGCTTCTCAACACAAGTATACAGAAAACCAACTACTACCCAACTCGGTACTCATTTTTCAGCAATATTCCACTTAGTTTAAGCTGGCTAGTATTAAAGTCGTATTTTTAGAGCCTATCACCTTGTTCAAGTTGGTCTTTATTTGATTTAGAAATTCAGTATCTTAAGAGATTTTTCAACTATAATTTTTATTGTACTTTGACTTTTGAGACTTTAATTTCTAAATTTTTAAATAACCTATATTTACCTAAAATAATTCAGTCCACGGTTCCGAAACAGAAGGTTTATCTTAAGCTTCCATTTTTAGACCAACTAACTTTTCAACTTAATAAAGATGTCCACTTTATTTTGGACAGACATTTCCCTCAATGCGACTTTATAATCATTAATTCTAATTCTAATTCTCTGCAATCCTTTTTCGCCATAAAGATCACCTCCCTGCTTTTGAGATCCTTTGTTATTTATTTATATACATGTGCGACCTGCCGAAGTCGTTATGTGGGGCAGACTGCCCTACAGTTAAAACTTAGGATTTCGAAGCATTTGGATTTTTCTTATCGAACTTCTCGCCCTCTTTCCACTCCTGAATCCTCTGCTATTCGGCATCATTCAGAGACCCATGACCACCCGTGCCCCCAGGACTCCTTTGCTATTTTGTCGTCTGCTCCTAATTCACTTGATCTTAAAATTTTAGAATCCCTTTTTATCAAGAAATTAAACCCAGAACTAAACGATAGCCTTTCCTCGATAAAATTACATACTTCCTAACCAAACCAACACCTTTTTAACGCAACTACCGCACTAACTTAAGTTGTTTTTTTCCTTTGTCTCCACTTGTCATTTGTAACTTTTACCATCTAGGTCAGTCCTTTTTCAAAATTTTAAATTTTTTAAATTTTTTAAATTTTAAACATAATATTTTGAAACTTTTAATTTTGAAATTTAGTTAGTTTTATTTTTACTTTGTTTCATAATCCAGATAGTTTTTTTTTTTAACAACTTTTTAACTTTTTTGTATTAGATTTTATTATTGTACAGTTTGACATTTGTATTTACTTTAGATTTATGATTATTTTTAAAAAGATGCTTCTATTTAGTCACTGAAGATGGCCCCTGAGTGGACCGAAACGTTTGGCCAATAAATGTTGAGAGTCGTATCTCTTGTTTTCATATTCATATTATATATATATATATATATATATATATAAAACAATTTGCTGATATATCAAAATGCAGTACCTGTATATTTGTTCATTACGCCTTTGCATAAAATAATACAATATATAATGACAACATAGAACTTTTTCCTGTTCACATATATCAGGATGCAGCACCTCCATACAGTTTTAAGCGATTGTGAAGAGGGGTTCCCATTTTAAAAGCAATTTGCATAGAAAACAACTCAAAATTTCTCGAATTGTACCAATTTTGTGTTCATGAGACGGGTTTAAATGTCATTTCATTAAAATTTAAATACGAAACAGTTTTAACCACGTGATCAAATTTAAATTTTGAAAAGGAAATTTAAAAAAAAAAAATTTATTTCAATTAAATTTCCGGACATTTTTGGGGAATCAATTTATGCGAGAAGCAAAAAGAAAACTCATATAGAATGCAATTTTTTTTTTCTTTTTCAACAACGCACCCAGTTTTTTCGTTGCTATGGAGACGCGTGAGGAAGGCGTGGCAATATATATATATTATATATATATATATATATGAAAGAAAAAAGAAAGAATAACTAAAAAATAAACACAGCCCCTTGCTGCAGAGAAATGAAACATGGTCCTTGATTGGACAGTTTATAATTTCTAATCCAAAATGATGGTCCTGCCTCCGTAGGCGGAGACTCCTGTAAAAGTGACAAATATTTTTAGACATTCATTCATTCCCTTACTACCCTTACTATCGCGTACGGATATACAGGGTGGCGCAAAAGTCAGGAGTCAAAGGATCATCATTGCATAAAGTAAAAAATATTTGTAAGGGATAAGAAAAATTGACTGTAAAAAAAAAAAGGCATAGCGACTTTCTTCATCCTAAAAAGTACTTTTCTTAACAAATTTAAACATTTTATAACTAAAAAAGTAATTTTTATTTAAAAATAGTGGCGGCAATAGAATGGAAAGGATCAATTCTCTCGGAAAAAAAGGATTAAAGACAAAAGAGAAATGCAAAAACAGAACAGGAAAGAAATACAATTCACACAATGTACATTATACAAAAAAATAAGGTACATAATATAATTAAAGAAGAAATGTGTATATATATGAAACAAGAATTACTAGAGAAATAAAAGAAAGTAATAATAAGAGTAAGAAACTATGGGAAATGGTAAATAAGGTAAGAAACACTGATACCCCATTAAATAATAAGCTGGTGCTATATAGCAAAGAAGGTCAACAACTGACAGACATAGAGACAGGTGAAAAGATAATAGAATATTGGAACAAAATATACCAAAAACACGATAATACAATCAAATACGTTTTGAATGAAGAGACAAAAGTAGCATACAGCAATATGACGAGTGAAGAGACTATGAATAGCATTAGGGTAAATATACCATACGTGAGGAAATTATATACAAATTTCCATCAGAAGTTAGGGAGCACATGGATTTGTGCTTTGAAACAAGAAATGTTATAAAGCCTATGGAATACCCTAAACTCATGTAAGTCAAGTAAAACAATGTATAAACAAGTTAAAAGATAATAATAAAGTTGCTGGACCAGATAACAAAAAACAGGAATGTATAAGGTACTAGGAGATAATAAAATATGCCTGGAAGTGCTCAAAAACTGTTTCCAACAAATAATAGATAAAGAGGTAAAGATAGAAGATTGGATTAAATCAAATACAGAGATGATTCCAAAAGTTACTTAGCCTACAGCAGAAGACTTGATACCTATTGCGTTAACAGACATTTCTTACAAAATTTGTCCGTAACAGGAAAAAGCATAGATAAGCGAGTCACAAACAATAATGAGAAAAAAGATACACAGGCTGGATTTTCAGGAGGAGGCCAAATGGAAGATAATTTATTAATTCTACAATATTATATAGAAGACAGTTTCCAGAAAAAGAAGCAATTAATATTAACTTCAATTAACTTTAGCAAAGCCTTTGACTCAGTCAAGAGGGAAAAAATTACACACGTTTTAATGAAATATGAAGTGTACTAAAAAATTATAGATGCCATAGGTAATACCTATAAAGACAAGACCATGGTAAAATTCAACTCAGTGGAAAAAGAAATAAAGTTAAAAGTGGCATAAGACGAGGTTGCGCGGGTTCAACTGTGCTGTTTAAACTAATAACGTACCTGATTATACAAATAAATTAGAAGAAAAAGGGACAGGTTTTCAGAATGAACTTTTAAATATAAGAATCTTGTTTTTTGCTGATGATAGGCTACTCTTGGCACACTCACTGGAAGAAGCAACAAATAATTTGAAAACAGTAATACAGTAAGGAGTGTGGCCTTGATATAAACAAGAACAAAAGCAGTATAATGATTTATAATATGAAAAATCAGCCTCAAGAAATAGAAAATATTAAAGTTATAGATAAAATCAAATATTTTGGTCTGACGATTGACAACAAAAGAAACTATTTTAAAACGCAGAAAGAAAAAAATGTTCGAAAAAGCACAAAAGTTGGCGAACATAACCTATTCTGTGATTGCCAGGAGCTGTAACAAAATTACGATAGGGAAAACATATTGGAAAAATGTTGCTGTACCCTCAGTGTTATATGGAACAAATATAATAAACCTTACTGATAAAGAAATGGAAAAAAATACAAAGAAGTGAAAATGGAGTTTATAGACAAATACTGGGGACACCGAAATACGCACTAAACTGCACCCTAAGGGGAGAAATTGGGGCATCCCAAATGAAAAAGAGGATAATAGATGGAAGAATACAATATATGAAGAATATAAGAAAGAGACTTTCTGTTTGGGGGAGTCCAATATTCAAAGAAAAAAAGCTCTTCACAGCTTCTGGAAAATAAGAGCGAAAAAATTAAAGGAGCTAACCACAAACTAGTTGCAAAAAACAAAAGTTTAGGAGGGGCCGCTGCGAAGGCTATGCCTCCGACACATCATCTGATCTGATCTGATCTCGAGTTCCTTCGACTCCAGACTTTTGCGTCACCATATATATATACAGGGTGGGCCGTAAGTTTCCATACATAGGAAAAATTAAACGTTTGTTTTTATGTTTCAGATACCCTAAGAATATGCGTTTGACGTAAGATCTTGTTTACTGATGAAGCAAATTTTTACGTCAATGGAGAGGTTAATCGGCAAAACATACGTTATTGGAGTAATGCTAACCCTAACTGGCTGAGTCCGACGAAGATGCAAGGTGCCGGTAAAGTGATGGTGTGGGCCGGGATATGGGGTGACAGAATTATTGGACCAATTTTTGTCAGTGGAAATCTTAATGCCGAAAGGTATCTTAACATGTTGCAAGAAGAGATTTTCCCATCCCTGCTAAACGAGGAAGGTAACTTCCCAGTTTACTTCCAGCAAGATGGAGCTCCACCTCATTATGGTCTTCACGTGCGTCGGTATTTGGATCAGCAGTTTCCGGATGCTTGGATTGGTCGGCGTGGTCCTGTGGAGTGGCCTCCCAGATCCCCAGATCTCACCCCCCTTGATTTCTATCTTTGGGGGCACTTGAAGGCCATGGTGTATCAGGAAAAGATACGAGACATAAATCATCTAAAGGAACGTATCACAACGCCATTACAAGCATAACGTCAACTGTGCTAATGCGTGTTCATCAACAGTGGGGAACACGTATTGAAATGTGTTTTCAAAACAATGGCAACCATGTAGAGCATATTATATAAATAAAAATGGTTGTCCATAACAAAATGTTTATTTTTCCTATGTATGGAAACTTACGGCCCACCCTGTATATATATATATATATATATATATATATATATATATATATATATATATATATATATATAATGAAAAGATGGACCAATACAACAGCAAACATTTTCGTTTATTTTTGTACTTCAGACGTTTCGACAAATCTTTTGTCATCATCAGTGAATTATAAACCTCTTAAAACATTCTTTTCATCTGTAAGCTCCGTTTCCCTAAGGAGAAGTCAAGTGCTTTGATATATATATATAATATATAATATATTATATATATATATATATATTATCAGTACGTAGAAACTACCTACGGTAATAGATTGATTAATGGGTCAAAATGCATAGTTGTTGAGCCACCTTTAACTCACTGGAAATATATTGTATTGTATAAATATACGAACGATTTTTAAGTCTTTGAACTTTCCGTCCATATATGTAACAAACACTTTTTCAGTCTTACATTTTCAGTTCTATTTAGCTTACTATAGGGCATTTTCACGTTTACAAATTGGAGCAACGACACTCGTTTTATATTACATTTAACGGATAAAAAGACCATTATAAAAAAAGTTTTGCCCTCTTCTTGTCTGTAGAATGTATTTAACGTGTAGCAACTCTGCCCGTGTCTTGCACGCGAGTACTGACATTTGTAACTTCACTTCACAAATAAACAACAAACTCAAAGAAAAACAAACAGAAACATTCAGAGAATTCATAACAACACTAAACCACTCCACAGATACAGCCAGGCTATACAAGACTATAAACAGCATTACCCACTTTAACAAGCGGCATTCACACCTCACACGCGGCTATCTGTCGCAGCCAAAATAATATCCCAACATACACACAACAAGCTAACATTCTAGTTAATCACTACGCAAAGATAAGTCACTTAAACAGAGACAACAACCAGAAACACGCAGACAGACAAACAGCCAGACACAAGAAAACCTACAGACTCGACACGACCATTACACCCTTCAATACAGACCAGGCACCAAGATCATCAAAAACATTAAGAATTCGAAGGCTACTGGACCAGACAACATATCTAACATACACCTTAAACACTTGGGCCCACAAGGAATACTAGCTCTCACAAATATCAGCACATATTCATATCAACACTGTATTATTCCTGACATATGGAAACAAGGTAAAATTATTGCACTTCTCAAACCAAACAAAAATCCAACAGAACCAGCTTCCTATAGATCCATTACTTTACTATGCACACCTTCCAAAGTAACAGAAAGATTAATCTTACAAATCACCAACCCACACATTCCACTATCGCCTACTCAACATGGATTCAGACCTCACCACTCAACCACGACATTACTCACTAACCTCACGCAGCACATCATGGACGGCATCAACTCCAGACGACCAGCTCAACGTACACTATTAGCAACAACAGACATTAGTAAAGCATTTGATGCTATCCCACCACGCTTCCCTCTCATAAACAAAATACTCAACACAAACATGCACAATAACACCAAAAGGTGGCTGAGCAACTATCTTTCAGGAAGATACTCACATGTCACATTTAATGGCAAGTCATCCAAAAACAAGCTTTTCCGAACGGGGTCCCTCAAGGCTCTGTTCTCTCACCAACACCCTTCAACTTATACATGCATGACATTCCAACACCCATAGATAACAAGCTTACCTTATCATCATATGCAGATGACATCACTCTAACATCCACCCACAACAACATCGACACCGCTACAAATAACCTACAAACATACATAAACAGTATACAAGACTGGCTCATACACAATAGACTCAAAGTAGCGCCCACAAAATCAACCATCACCTTGCTTACAAGCAACACAAAAGAACACCAGGTAATTCCACAGCTTACACTAAACAACATCAACATTCCACACACTCACAGGACCAAAATACTTGGGGTCACATACAACACATCATTATCTTTTGCAAACCACATTCAGGACATTAAAAACAAATGTACGTCAAGACTTAACACGCTTAGGGTACTAACAGGCACAAACTTTGGACACCAGCAGGAAACAACATCACTCATATACAAACAATATATTCGCTCAGTTATGAACTATGCTAGCCCATGCTGGGCACCCATTATCTCAAACACACACATAAACACCTCACAGACAATACAAAACAACGCACTTCGTATCATTACAGGATGCACTTAAACAACACCAATAGAACACCTGCACACAGAAACAAAAATACTGAAAGTTATGGAACATTTAGACATGAGGGGAACACAATTCATGGCAGCAGCGACAACTAACCCACAACACCGTTGCCACTACATGTACAATCATGCACCAACACCTCGCACCATTAAGGTAACACCAGAGAGACATTATAACCAAATACTCCATTCCATACCACGCCCCACAGACATCACACAGTACAGAAAACACATACACACTCACCTAACCCACAAAGCACTGACACGACTCAGTCCGAATGCGGTCCTAGGTGCGAAGCCGCCACCCATTAACAGGTCAGAGATCAGCCTGAGCAGATCGGATCGAGTTAACTTAGCACGATTCCGATGTGGACATCACCCCAACTTACGGACATATAAACACAGCCTAGACAACTCCATAGACGACACCTGCCACCTGTGCCAGGACACACCACAAACAATTGAACACATTATGACAAACTGTACCGCTCTAGCACAACAACGAACGCAACACAACATCACTAGTACGCTGAACCTCTGGTCCACTCCGGAGAGGGCGATCGGTTACCTGCGTGCCGCCGGCTTGCTCGATCAGGGTGGGCTGATCGGCTAAACAACAACAACACAATTTTCAGCCAGTGCCTTTCGGTGTAAAGCTAAAAATCTTAATAGTTGCGTTCTTATCACATTTAAATGTCAAGAATTTTGATTGGCATTTGTCGAACTTACACAAAACTGCCTCAAATGTTATTCGGAAACATATTTTCAGGTTTTAGCAAGCTGTGCAGTTTCTGATAAAGTTTGTCTGTAAATTTATGAATTCTTAAAGGCATAAGAAATTACTAATTGGTAATGACTGGGTTCTGTTTCTGAAATTTTATTATCGGCACGAAAAATAATAAAATATTCAAAGAAAAATTAAATATAGGGTGTCCATAAATGATTACCCTGATTAAAGCATGCTATAACTTTTAAATGAACACTCGCATTCAAACAGTTTTAATCATAGTAGATAAACATACAAAGTTTTGATACATAGTTAATGAACTTAATAAGCTTCCACATGTGCACCCCTAGTGGCACGTAAAATGTCTAAACGGTATTCACACTCACGCCACACATTTTCCAACATTTGTCGGTTAACTGTTGCAATTGCATCCGTAATGCGTTCTCGCAATGTCCTGATATCTGGAACAACTGTTGCATAAACCAAATCTTTAACATGACCCCAGAGAAAGAAATCCAGCGGGGTAATGTCTGGTGATCTTGGGGGCCATGGGATTGGCCCGTCCCTGTCAATCCATCGATTTGGAAATGTTGCGTCGAGAGTTTCACGAACAACATGTGCCCAATGAGGGGGTGCCCCATCTTGTTGGAAGATGACAGTTGGCTGCCTGTCCTGCAGCTGGGGGATGGCGTAATTGGTGTGAAAGCCGTTTGAATGTTTTCCACCGTCCCATCGAAAACTGATGGTCTACCACTGCTCTTTCCCTTTTCCACGTTTCCAGTTTCCAAGAATTTTTTCATCCATGACTTAATTAACTTCACATCAGGTGGATTCTTTCCATACTTTGTTCTGAACCTTCGCTGAACACTGACAGGAGATTTTGTTTCTGCAAGCCACACAACACATTGTGCCTTCTCTGTCACAGACGCCACCTTAACTGAACAGCTACTACAGCGCTCCTAGCGGCGAATGCGGTAGACGAAACACACCAGCACAGAAACTCTATGCGTGTACGAGATCACCTGTAAAAAGAAAACGGATGCAAGATTCGTCATTAAAACATGAGAGCATACTGTTTTCAGGGTAAACATTTATGGACACCTATGACCAATTAGTAATTCTTTAAGATTTTTATAAATTTTATGTTTCTAGGGAAACTGTACATAACTCCAAATTCTAATTATTTTTGCTTCAGTTACTGATCCAGCTTAAAATTTGGGGATTGATTTGGCTGAATCGATGTCACGTGATGTAAAAACGAGGGTATGATGACATTTCGTGGTGTTTGCAAAGCTTACTTATATCTAGTCAAACCACGCGCTTGTTATAAATAAATTAAATCCCATACTTTTGCATAAAAAGCCCCCATGCTTCCAATGGCATATTCAGATTAGAATACCGTGAATATACAAGGTGTTCCATAAGTCTGGTGTCACAGGAAAACTTATTTTAAATTAAGTTTACAAGAAATGTTATAAGAAGTAGAAGAGGTAGAAATACTCTAAAAGACCTCCGCCTTTTCCCAAGAGTGTAACTCACTTCCATATTAGTCATTGCGTGTTATTCTACCCGCAACAAAAAAAGGTCCCAAAGCAAGACATCATCTTGAACATTTGTTTTAGTTCTCGTGCATTATTTTTGTAATTTAATTTAAAATAAATTTCCTGGAGGACAGAACTTATGGGACCCCTGTATTAATATCATATCAAATATCTAAATTGCACAGAAAAAATAGTAAAATATTGTAACTCTGTCACTCGCATTCTTTTCTGATAAACATTTTGTAATTTTTTTTTGTCATTCTTTTGTGAAATTGAAGAAAAGCCAACGAGTCCATTAATCTACAAAATACCACATCCATCAATTTTAAGCTTCCCATTTAACCCTTTAAGGACGACTGGTTGCGAAGTGGTAGCGTTCAAGTACACGCATTCATGGCTTAACCCTGCAGAATTCCGGCCTTAAGTGTAAAGTCAGTAGGTTTCTGAAAATTAAACCAATCGGATCTTTTCCGTTTGGGGGCTAGCGGCGAATTTTTGAAAATCGGTATACTAATGTAGTTTTGGTCACTGATTTCAAAATATTTCTTTTTTTGGAGAAATGAAAACAACATTTTAGAGCACTTCAAATAATTAATATGTGTTTTAACGAAAATATCATGAGTTAACCTAACCAATCGTCAGGGCATACAGTTGACCTAACCGGGCATTCATTGACCCAACCTGGCATTCAATTGCCCTAACTGGGTATGTAATTCTTGATTTTTTTTGTGCTACTTTTACAGATTTGCGAGGATCCTTCAAGAAACGTATTCTTCGTAAAGTTGCACTTTTTATCGTTTGACCGACGCTTTTGGAAACGAAAGAACTGGCTATTTTTATCAAAGAAACACACTTTCCCACACTTAGAACACTTTTTTATAAACAGTAGCAGTTTGTGACTGGCTAAATTTAACACAATCCTCTGTAACTAGTTTAAGCCAGTTAAAACGCACATTAATTATTTAAAGTGCTCTAACATGTTTGTTTTTCATTTCTCCAAAAAAAGAAAGTTATTTTTGAAATCAGTGACCAAAACTACATTAGTATACTGATTTTCATTAAAATTCGCTGCTCGCCCCCAAACGGAAAAAACCCAACCAATCCACTCACAGAAATTATTTATACTCAAAGAAAATATTGAAGATACAGAAAACATTTACCGAAATATCTCCTTCTTAAGGTATCATATCAGAGAAAACTTTTCTTTCTGGAAACAAAGGTTCCGGAACTCTGCTATAAATTTCCTACAATCTTTGCCATTTGTTACCCCCATCCCACCCGTGACCATCCCATTCCAAAATAAAAGCGTCCTTGCTGTTCCTAAAATTTTGTCATGTAATCCCCCAAAAATTGAAAAAGGAAATTTTCTTCTGCATGTTCAAAATAAAAGATACCGGAACGGCGTTCTAGCATGTTCCGCCAGAAAAGATTATATATATATATATATATATATATATATATATATATATATATATATATATATATATATATATATATATATATATATATATATAATATACAGTATATATATATATATTTTTTTTTTTAAAGTTCGGGAAGAACCGATTCGCCTCTATTTAAAAGGGCATATCTCGGCGGAAAAACAAAGAAAAAGTGAGAGGAAAGACAGAGGAAAAAGAAAGGGTGGAGGGGACAGTCGAAGTGGAAAAAGACCAAGGATGACAAGGACTGCAGGGTCGAGCCCCATCATCCTTGGGTGCTAGGGCCGGGAGGGCGCACGTGAAACCTCCAGGAACAAGCACGTACAAACGAGCACAAAGAGCACGAGCTTAGAACCCCCTTGAGGGGATGATATATATATATATATATATATATATATATATATATATATACCTTATGAACCTTATGTTGTTTCGTGCGTTGGTCTCTCTTCACACGGAGGTCAAGCTGGTGGCCCCGCCTCTAGGTTTGGCTTGGTGGAGAAGCGAGTTGCTTTCTTGCGCTCTCCACCGTACATAGCCAGGCACGCCCGGCTTATCTGGTACCGTCCTGAGCCAGGCATCCAGTCTCCTCTTGAAGACTTCAACTTTGACCCCCGTTACATTTCTGAGGTTCTTTGGAAGCTGGTTGAAAAGTCTTGGACCCCTGATAACCAAGCTATTTTTCTTCAGAGTTGAGGAGGTTCCTTGTCGGGCCTTTAATTTGGGAACACTAAATATTCTGCCTTTCCTATTTTCCAGTGTTGTTTGAATGGTAATTGGGTTTAGTTTTAGGTTTGGTACCAGTTTTTCGATCATTTTCCATATGTAGATTATGGTGTACCTCTCTCTTCTTCTTTCAAGGGAGTACAGATTTAGTTTACGTAGTCTTTCCCAGTAGTTGATTTCTTTGCAGCCATCAATCTTGGTTGGAAATGCCTTTGCGTTTCTTCTAGTTTATTAGTTTCTTCCTTTTTATACGGGGACGTCAAAACTGAGCAGTATTCAAGTTTTGGTATAATCAGTGTTTTTAGCAGGGGAATCATTACTGTCCTGTCCCTTCTCTTGAACGTTCTTAGTGCCTGTCCGGCGACTCTTTTTGCTTTATTTATCGCTACCTGATTTTGTGTTTCGAATTTCGCATCATCTGTCATTATTATCCAGAGATCGATCGCTTTCGTGCTTCTCTGAATTTCCTGTCTATCTGGAGCATAATATGCAGTCTGTTTAAGTTCTTCTTTTCTACCATATCTCAAGAGCTGAAATTTCTTGGTGTTAAATGACATGTTGTTGTCTTCTGACCATTTGTATATTTTGTTCGTGTCCCTCTGCAAGGCCTCCACGTCATGTACATCGCTGATTTTTCTGCTGATCTTTGTATCGCCTGCAAAGGATGTTACTATACTATTGCTGTTTACTCCGCTGTCTATGTCTGTTAGCATGATAATGAACAGGAGTGGGGGCAGTACTGTCCCTTGTGGTACTGAGCTGCGTACTTCCGATTCTGATGATGATATACCTTGAATTTTGACGACCTGCAGACGTTCTCTGAGGAAGTTGTAGATCCATTTTCCCACATTGCCTGTTATTCCCATATATTTCATTTTATGTGCTATTATACCATGGTCATATTTGTCGAGAGCTTTAGCAAAATCAGTGTATATAACATCGTAGTTGTCATTGTCTTCCAATGAATCTAGGATATTGTTGTAGTGTTCTATTGGTTGTGATAGGCATGATCTACCTGATCGAAATCCATGCTGATTTTCGTTAAATCTTTCCCGTGTCTCCAGGAAATCATAAATTTTCTCTCTAACTATTCTTTCAAATACTTTGGTGAGGTGGGACGTCAATGACACTGGTCTATAGTTCTTTGCTTGAGATCTGTCCCCTCCTTTATATATAGGGACAATGTTTGCTCTTTTCAAAATGCTCGGTATTTCCCCAGTGTCTAGGGATCTTCTCCATATCCAGTATAAAGGTGTAACTATTTCATTTTTACAGTTTTTAATCAATAATGCGTTCCAGTTGTCCGGACCTGCAGCTGAATGTGGTTTCATTTGTCCTATAGCTCTCGCTACATCTTCTGGGATAAAATCAAAGTCTGTTATATACTCTCCTTACAATTCCTCTTCAAAGAATGCATTTATGTCAGGTAACGCTCTGTCACTTTTTGGGGTACTGAAAACTGATTCATATTGAGCTCTCGATGTATCAGATATTTCTTTTGGATCGTCGGTTAGTTCATTATTTCTCGTCCTTAAGGGCCCAATAGCGGCGCGCGTTTTTGTTTTCCTTTTTGTATAGCTATAGAAGTATTTTGGATTTTCCTTTATTGCTTCTACCGCCTTTTCCTCTTCCCTCTCTGTATGGTCCTTAATCAGGGCTTGTATTTCCCTATCGATACCCTCTAGCTTTTCTTTTATTGCTTTTCTGTCATTATCTCCGCAGTTGCCTAACTTCGCTTCCACTCTCTTTCTTCTGCGGAATAGTCTTCTCTTTTGCCTCTCTAGCCAGCTCCTCTTTCCTTTTGGCTGTGATTTCGGAGCATATTTTGCTAAAATTCTCAGCGTTTTTTATTCCAAGGTTGTTAGCATTTCTTCAGTTGTTTTATTCTCGAAAATTGTTCTCCATTCTATTTGGGCCATGTGCGATCTGACTGCTTCCCAATTTAGTCTTGGAGTTTAAGTTAAAGGCTCCGAATTTACTTCTTTCCACAATATGTGTATCGTCTTTTAATGCTGTCGTCATATTTGTTGATATCTCGATTAAGTTGTGGTCTGAGATAATGGTTGGGGTTATTTTTATATCAGCAATCAAGTTCGTGTTATTCGTGAATACCAGATCCAGGCAGTTATTTTTTCTGGTATTTTCTGTTATCTCCTGTGTCAGCATAAACTCATTTGTGAGAGCCATATATATATTATATATATATATATATATATATATATATATATATATATATATTATATATATATTGCAAATTGTGCCCCCATCAGGGTTTAAGCCCACCGCTACTTAAACAGGTGAGGGCTATAACCATTATATTAGCTGAACTTCATTCTCACGATTGATGGTAATGTTCTCAAATGGATTAAAAATTGGCTTAGTGGATGTAAACAAAGAGTGATCATTAATGGCAAAGCGTCTAACTGTGAAAGTGTAACTAGCGGCGTGCCTCAGGGATCAGTTCTTTTATTATTTATATCAATGACATCGAGTGGGGAATTAAGAGTATAATTTCAAAATTTGCTGATGATACCGAACTGGGGGACGAACAAAATCGGCGGCAGAACGTCTGCAGATTGAACTTTAATATAGATAAGTGTAAAACGTTGTATATCGGTAGAAACAATGTTAAAGAAAAGTATTTTATGCGCGACAAGACACTAACGAGTGTTACGGAAGAGAAAGATTTAGGTATTATTGTCGCCGACACTCTTAACAGAGTAAACAATGTTGCCAAGCGGTCAGAAAAACAAATCGAATCTTAGGATTTATTGGTAAATCATTTGAATTTAAGACGGAGAAAAACAATGCTAACATTATATAATTCCTTAGTACGCCCCCACCTGGAATACTGCGTTCAGTTCTGGTCCCCATATTTACGACAGAATATAGACTAGGGATGGAAAATAACCGAAAAGTCTAAAACCGGTTTTCACCGTCGCTATATTCTTAAAGCCGGTTTTTACCGGTTTTCACTGATGGGATTCTGTATGCTTTTTAGGGAGGTAAATGATCAAAATATTAAACAGAAATAAGGTTTTAATTGATTCAATCAAGTATGTGTAACATTTGAATTAAAAAGTTTATTATCGAACTTGATTTTTGAAATAACACTTGAGAAAACAAAGAGCATTAAGTGTCTGATCTGACATTCTTGATCGAATCTTTGTGACGAATAAACCAGCAGCTGAAAACACTCTCTCGGACTCTACGTACGCTGGTGGCTTTTATTGTAAGCAACGCCTCGTACATTCGATCCAAATTTTCGCTTCTATTCAAAGTAGCTTCAAAATATTTGAATTCATTGTTTACGTCAAAGGTCTTAGAAGTATCTTTCTTGAGTTTCATTTTCAGTTTGTTCATCTCACACATGTACTCGTTCATAAGTTGATCGTCATCATTTACTTCACGACCTGAGCTGCATTGTGAATCTTCGAGTTTCGAAGCAAATGATTGGACTTGGTCGTCTGTTTCTGAAATCTGGCAAGCTTCTGGAAAAAGCCTCTTAAATGTATAATCCGCATACTTCTTAAGTGCTTGTCTTGAAGGAAAGAGGAACGGTGCTGATGATTCATTTTTCAAGACCTCGGGATTGTGGAGAAAACTCAGCAAGGCGACAGCTTCTTTTTGTCTTCTCGATGAGTAGCGATCAATGAGACACTGACGTAGCTCAAAAGCTAAAGGATTGTTTTTGCTTTCAAATTTATCCAAAATTAACTTCATGGAAGATTCAGCTTTGAGCAAATTTGCATCTTCGGAACAGAGTCCCTTCAAAACAATTTCCAGTGGACGAAGCGTGTCAAAGAGGCTCTTTAGAGCATTCCATTCTTCATCTGAAATCGTTTCTGTTGAGCGTATCATTCTGAGGGCCTTTGGAATGCAATTTTTGAGTTTCAAAAATCTTTCTATCATGGCCAAAAGACTGTTCCACCTCGTTCTACAGTCAAGGATAAGCTTCATTTCCTTTCCATTAAATTCATCTTTGACAAAATCCTGCAATCTTTCATTTTTCAAAGGAGACTTTCGCAATATGCGGCAGATTTTTCTCACCTGATTTATTACTTTTAAGTTATCTTCTCGAAGTTCTGGAAGAACAATTACGTCATCTATGTCGGACTCAAAAATTGTATCAGTGCATAAAATTTCACACTCATCTTCGCTTAACTCATGTGCAGAGTGTTCATCTTCTTCGATGGATTCATCTTCAGGGGTCGGGTCACTTTCCCCTTCAACTGAATTTTCAGCAGTTTTTTAATACAAGATATCCGAAACCGCGAGATGTATAGCATGTGCAATGCGTTGCTGGTGATCAGGTACTATTTCTCTTCCAAATTTGACCATTACTGAGGCACCGTCGGTGGTGCAACCCACGATATGCTTATCTAGGTCCAAGCCAAAGTCTTCCAATCTTTTCCTAACGATTGCAATAGTTTTGGTGCTATTGAGAGAACCATTTATTTTCATGAGACCAAGAGACCAATGTTGATTTTCATCATGAACATTAATATTAATATATCTTTGGTTTTGTAAAGATGTATACTCATCCATAGTTAATGAACAGCGGATTCCTTGTCTCACCTGATTCTTGAAGTAGTTGACCAATTCATGTTTCTTTTTCTCATAAAAACTAGGCACCATTTTTCTGACACCATTATGGGAAGTTGGATGAGGTTTGTCGTATTTTATCTTTCTTAGGCTTTCTTGAATGAATTCACTTTTAGCAATTGATTGGAAACTCAGTCCATCTACACAAGCAAGTTTCGAAATTTCCTCTTCGATGGACTTTTTTTGCACAAACTCTTCCACTGTTCTTTGTTTCTTCAACGGCTGATTAATCTGGTCGATGCTTATGCCATGAATATTTTTCATGTGGGATGATAAACTTGAAGTAGAGCCTCCACAACACTTTAAAACTTTGTGACATGTCATACACTCTGCTTCTTCTTTATTCTTACGAGTGAAATGATACCAAGCATTTGATTTCTTTGACATGATGGAGTATTAAATCTTAGAATCTTAACTGATCAATGTACAATCATCCACATAACATTCAAGACTGAAGCATCAATTATTTACATTTATAAACAAACAAAAAACGATACGAAACGATGCAAAACGTAATTACTATGTTTTACGTTTGGAAACGTTTGTTTCATAGAAAATGGACCAAAGTGATCGGAGACCTGCGCAAAAATGTGAAAACCGGTTCTTATCGTCGGTTTCGGTAATGATTAAAAATTTTGATCACCGGTTAAAAACCGGTTTTTTAAAAACCGGGTTCCATCTCTAATATAGACAGAATGGAGAGAGTGCAGCGACTGGCTTCTTGGATGATTCCTAGATTTAGAAACAAATCATACGATGCCCGTTTAGAAACGTTAAATTTATTCTCACTTGTAAAAAGGAGTCTTCGAGGAGATTTAATCGAGGTGTTTAAAATGATTAAAGTTTCTGATAATGTCGACGCCGAAAAATATTTCACCTTCAGAAATGCGGAAAGAACTCGCGGTAATGGTCTCAAATTAGTGGGTAAACATTTTAATTCTAATGAAGCTAAACATTTTTTCTTCAATCGTATAGTTAATTTGTGGAATGGGCTGCCAGCCAGCGGAGTTCAAAGTAATTCGATCGAATCTTTTAAAAAGAGACTTTCAAGTTAGAAGCATTTGTTATCTTTTAACCTTCCTTCTTAAACAGACAGCCTCGTAGGGGCCAGCAGGTCTGTTGCCGTTAGGTGTCCTTTGTATTCCTTTGTATTACGACGGTAAAAAGTTAACCTGTCATATACGAGTATTTATATAACCGAGGAAACGCATAACGTTTCGCATCCAGAGATATTTTACGTGTTAACCTTCCCACACCGGAGGTAATGACCAGTATTTCATTCAAATTATCTGGTGCAACGCTGGGGTTCCATGAATGGAATATCATGCATGATATACCCGTCCTAGTGTAGTGTGCTAGCGCCCTCACATTCTATTCAAGTGATGGTGGGTTCGAACACTGGTGGGGCAAATTTTGCATTATGCCAAATCGTGCATGTTCATGCATGATATATGTATATGCTTCAAAACATTTTGAGATCTTGTGAAGTATTGCATCATCACCAATCCAGTAATGTCGTCACTCGCTAAATCTCACTAATTACTAACTGGCTGGAAGAAATCTGAGTTATCGACCGCTCACTAATTAGGCTTCTTATTAACAGTAAAAAGAATTAACCAGATGTGGTTCATGCTAGGCTTATAAACAGATTCTAATAAATAACTTATAATCAAATCCTTGTAGTGGAAGAATGTACAGAGAATAAAGAACAATCTAACAGCGAAGTCTCTACAAAACAAGACCCGTAACTGCTCCCACTTTTGCATAAACATCTTCTTAACTGTCATCTAATGTTTGGTACAAGAACGAAGTTACCTGCGTAAAACGTCATCAGTTTATATTCTACTTTAAATAGTTATCAGGAAATGCTGAAAGAATCTTTACCTATACGGTCGACGGGACGTTCTAGAGACTCTAAACACTATCAACCTAACCAAACTAAGCGCAACTTAACTTCAGCCTAACCTAAGTCAAACAGGAACTAACTCGAACGAAACTAAGTCGAATCGCTAAGTCGAATCGCTTTTATTCTGGCTCTATTTAAATCATGTAAGAAATCTATCATAATATGAATTAATATTTAATTAAATATAACATCATTTAATAAATTTAAAAAAAAATTAAATTAAAATTCATTTAATGAACTTGAAAATCATGCGAGTATGCCCTCATATAAAGTATAGTTCTCAATTCACACGCTAGGTGGCTAGTATCTAATACAGTGAGTTTTGCATCTTACTCATATCATCTTGTCTTTGCTAACAGTCCTCGAATGAATTTGTTCTGCATCTGTCGGTCTATGACTCTATGAAGATAAAGGCTCTGTTGAGAAGTATTCTCTGGCCATTAAAGAAGTAGAGGGTGGTAATGTGCTCAAACATTTGCATGGTTTTTAAAAGTGTACTTTTTAAGCCAAGCACAGTTTGTTTTTGGATTAGGGCACGCGTTTTACGGTGTAAAAAAACAAAACTTTTAGGGGGGTTCCCCAAAGGCTGAGGTGCATCCTTGGCTGCAACCCCATTAATTTTGAATTAATAAGATTTCGCATATAAGAAATCGTCATCTAGACTAGTCACGTGACGACATTTCTAAATAGATTTTATTATTGCGTGAAAAAAATATATATCAGACAATTGCATTTATTTCAAATATATATATACAGGGTGTCCCATAAGTCCGGCATCATAGGAAAAATAATAAAAAAGGCAAAACAAAAGCTTTTATTTATAGAACGTGCTCAATATGTCCACCATTGTTTTCAATACACAAATTCAGACGTGATACCCAGTCAGCAAGCACACGGTGAATGATGTCAGGAGTAATGGTGTTACATGCCCCAATAATGCGCTGCCGCAAATGTTCAACACTCCTAATTTTCTCTGCGTATACCAGCGCTTTCAAGTGGCCCCAGAGACGAAAATCTAGTGGCGTGAGATCCGGGCTTCTAGCTGGCCATTCCACAGGCCCTCGACGTCCTATCCAATGACCAGGGAATTGTTGGTACAGGTATTCCCTTACTTGGGTGCAGTGGCGGCTCGTCGGTAGGCACTGCGGAACTGCAGTACCCCTAAATTTTTTATTTACAATTGAAATAATCAAGAACAATATAAGGATGAGCTCACTGAATAACTTTTTCAATAACTTTTGAAACTTTTATTCATTGCTCAATGCTCATCCTTTTATTTCAGTAATTATTTCAACCCATTCTTAGAGACAGCACCCCTAGAATTTTTAGTCACGAGCCGCCACTGCTTGGGTGCTGTAATGTGCAGGAGCGCCGTCTTGCTGGAACCATGTTGGGAAATTTCCTCCTTCGTTCAAGACACTGGGAAATGCTTCTTCCTTGAGCATACGTAGGTAGGTGCCTCCAGTGACATGTTCATCGAAAAAGAGGGGGCCTATGATGCGATCCTTCCAAATGCCACACCATACCATCACCCGAGATGCACCTTGTTCCTTTGAAGAGGTATACCAGTGAGGGTTGTTTTGAGACCAGTAGCGGATGTTCTGTTGATTTACCTCACCATTTCCATAAAAAACAGCCTCGTCACTGAACAGAATGGTGGACGGGAAATTGGCATCCCGAGCATAAGAAAAATATGAATTATGGTTTGTAGAAATAGAAAAATATGAATTTCTCCTATGATGCTGGACTTATGGGACACCCTGTATATATATATATATATATATATATATATATATATATATATATATATATATATATATATTATTTAAAATGCATGTCTTGTTGAGCCAATAAAAAACTTATTTTCTTCATTGGACTTTTCGCTGACAGAGAAATGTTTTGAAAGATGAGGTTTGGTGCTACTGTGTGTGTGTGTGTGTGTGTGTGTGTGTGTGTGTGTGTGACGAAAGCCAAAGTCATAAAACAGAAAATCAAATATTTATTATGCAGAACTCAGAACGTTTCGGCACAAATTTAAGTCTTTTTTTATTCACGAAAGTGAGCAAAAACCATTCGTATTTTCTTCTTTACGAGTCTTTATTTCCTTGCTCTTCTCAAGGGATCATCAGATAGCGTATAAATAGAAATAAGATCCGTTTTATGCAACACAATGTCAATAATACAAAATAGTCTGCAAAATATTCCATATATATATATATATATATATAATATATATATATATATATATATATATATATATTGGCCTGTGGACAATAGGCCCACTATAATAAATTAATTGAGTAAAAAATGACATTTTTAATCAGGGTTAGCAATGGTCTTTCGATCATAAACAAATAATATTTTAGCAAGGAGGATAAGAAGGACTTTGTAGTTTTAGTTTAATTAGAAAAACAAATAAATTATCTGTTTACATCGATTAACAATTATTTATTTGTACGGAATTGTTCAATATTATAAATAAATGATTATTGATAATAAGGAATGATTTTATATAGGTCAAGAAATAAATGATACAATGGTGATAAGAAACAAAATTAAGGTAACAGAATATACGGTATTAATGCACAACAATGAATAAGCCTACGTGCGGTCGTAAACGCGTGAGTTCGATTTAACGGTTTGAAAACACTTCAGAGAATCTATACGATTAAGCTGAAAGTTTGTTTCAGTTTGTAGGCGATGTAACCAAGTAGCTTGCACGACGAAGTAAAAACACTGTAGGCCAAGTGAGTTGGTGGCCTATGCGAGGTTTACAGACCTGGGACTTGATGAAGAGGATAGGCTATGAAAACCTCTGAGGCGGCTGAACAACGAAGACTCGGGGGTCAGGTTGAGTTTTTGCAGAAATGCTGTTGCTACGTCGGGGGAAGCCTGTAGGCCTGCAACAGTGATATACTTCACGTAGGATCAAGCTCAGGTTGGAAAGTCGACAGGCCGGAATGAAACCGAATGGATGTTCAGTGACGAAGGTCGGAGAGCGGAGTGTAAAAAAAAAAATATATATATATATATATATATATATATATAGTGTTGTGCGCGCTACCTCTACAGCTACTCATTTGGAAAGGTAGCGCGTTATCGCTACCATCACCGCTACCACTACTTTGAAAACATTCAAAATTGGATAATTAGGAAATAGCATCAATGTGCATATCTGTGAATCACAAATTCAGTAGCTAATATATATATACAGGGCGTCCCAAAAAAATGTATACACACTTTAACAGCTGATAGCTCAATTGATGTTTCTTTCTTTCCAAGTTAAACCCATTAGAATTAATAATGGCAGTCAGACTAAGCTTTGAACAAAGGAAATTCATTCTAAAATGCTACTGGAAGTGTGAAAACGCAGTTGAAGTGCAAAGACAGTTTAGGAGGGAGTTTCAAACAGATCCACCAACGCGACTTAACATCACTCGAATTAGAGATAAGTTTGAAGCCGATGGAACTGTTCAGAATGTCCACAAGAAGCGTTCCGGAAGACCACGGACATCGACAAGCCCCACAAAGCAAGAAAGAGTACTGGAAACGTATCACCAAAGTCCAAGAAAATCTGTGCGGCAAGCGAGTCGTGAGGGAGGAATTTCAGAATCGTCTGTCCAACGCATTTTGAAGCGCTGTCAATGGAAAAGTTACATTCCAAGATTAGTCCATGCTATTAATGAAGATGATCCGGACCGAAGAGTGGAGTATTGCGAGTGGTACTTGGCACGATGTGGATGTGGATTGGACGAAGGGGTTTCGTAGAATACCCTCCGCGTTCACCAGACCTCACACCACTAGACTTTTTTTTATGGGGATACTTAAAAGACAAAGTCTACGCTATAAAACCTGCAACAGTCGCTGAATTGAGAGCAGCCATTGAACGAGAATGCACACAAATACCAAACGAAATGTTTCGTGATGTTTGCGATTCCATTGCTTCGCGTTATCAGCAGTGCCTGGACCAGAACGGACGTCAGTTTGAAAACAGGCGTTGACAAAACAATTAAATAATGTCTGTAGATTCTATTACATTTTGAAAATGAAATGTATTTTAATAAACACTGCCTTTATAATTATTTAAAGTGTGTATACATTTTTTTGGGACGCCCTGTATATATATATATATATTATATATATATATATGTATGTATAGAGAGAGAGAGAGAGAGAGAGAGAGAGATGCATAAACATTTCCTTCGTCGGAATTTTGTGAACACTTTCTCAGGCAGTATGGAGGGTTATCACAAGAAGTCACAAAGAGTCAGAAACTTGCACCGGCGTTAGAAACCATCATGAAGAATCTTTGTTTTCTCACCCAGTGGGATTTCATTTGTTTACGTTTGGGACCGCTCCTCACCACACCGACGAAGTATTTTCTCAAGCCGTTAAGGAGTAAAGTTTAAATAAAATCTATCCTTCTTCAAGCACTATCGTATAAACATCTCGTTTATAGGCTCTCTCGTAAGCACAGCCTATACCTTTCATATAATTTCCGTGTGTACTGTATACACCCCTTTTTGCACAGGCCCAACTCACTTGGCCAAGCGTCGCGCTAAGCCACTTTGTTATATAGCCTTTAATTAAGACAAACTTTCAATCTAACCGCATAGGATATCTGAAGTGTTTTCCAATACCGAGAATCGGACTCGCATATTTTATATCAATATAATACCAGAAGTACCCTTATTGCTGTTTATTAAGTACGTGTACTGTATTTTGTCATCTTAATTATTGGTCTTAACACCATTGTATTACTGAACTTTTGTCCTGTACAAAATCACTTTTGTTGTCAACATCATTACTCGTAATATTGCACATTTTATTATAAACTGTTATTCACTGTAAAGATAATTATTCCTTTATTTTTGGTAATAATTAATTAAACAAAAACTACGAAACCTTTCATCTCTTTTATTAAATACATTATTTATTTGGTCGAAAGACCAAATTGGTGACCCAGTAAAACGCTTTAATTAATTAATTTAATAACATAATTATAGAGGACTTATTACACTGGTCTGCGTGATTTTAAAGGTCAAGGATATGTTTGTTGTTCTTAGGTCAGTTTCTCATGCTGATTCCGAAAATCGCATCCATTTTTCTCAATCAGGTCAACTTTTCGAAATATAAACATTTTCTAGAAATTCTCATTTCCCGTTTTATTGGTAGGTGAGCGATACATGTAGTAGCATATGTCGACTGGTATATACATACAGGCTTTACAGGCTGTTCTTATAGATCTCAAGAAGGGTACAGCACACTATAATAGGCTAATCAGGGATGAATGGCCTCTTCAGGGACTTCCGCTTGTGCCGGGCAGACACCACATCCCTCTTCAGGCACCAGCAGTAGTCGGCCAGCATATCTAAAAAACCTGACCTGATTGAGAAGAATGGATTACATTTCTGAATTCAGCGTGCGAAACTGATCCTAAATCAGTTGAAAAACCTCTGACCTTTGAAAAAAAGATTTGAAACGCAGGCCAGTGTTATCAACAGGCCCCTGGAGAAGGACAGTGTAGACACCAATTGAGCAGGGAAGTACTCTGGGGGGAACGTTAGGCAGGAGACAGGGAGTGCTGGAACTTCCGTTTCTCATCTATCCTGTGAGCAGTCCAGCATGCTCTCAAACACACACTTCTCTCAATATTCCTCACAACATATACATGCACCTTACATACTACACAATCTTTTAAAAAAAAAAAAAAATGTTATCGACCTCAAAACCTCGGAGTCCCATGGGAAGGGAGCCATGTCCTCACTTCTAGCTCCCTCGCTGCCGATACTGGGAACACAGACCAGGGCAGTGGGGCCGGTTCTGCTGCTGTCCATTCGATTCAGTTTTCATAAATCTTTCCTCAAATTTTCAATCTGTTGAAAATTATTTCCTCCTTTGAACCTCACCTTTTCTTTACTGAAACTCAGGTGTCTGGGACGACTAACAGCCAGAGCTGGGCACTTGCGGCATATTGCGGTACTGCGGTGCTGCTGCACTACCAAACCGGTACCAAACCGGTACGCGGAAATTTGAATGCGGTAGCGGTACTGCGGTACTTTCAGCGATCCTTTGCGGTACTGCGTTATGGGGGCCCGGGGTGGTAGTGCGGTGGTACCGCAAGTACCGCAGTACCGCAAAATATGCCGCAAATGCCCAGCTCTGCGTAACAGCAACCCCTTTTCTGTACCCTCCTATTTTGAACAGAGCTGGGCACTTGCGGCATATTTTGCGGTACTGCGGTACTGCGGTACTACCAAACTACCAAACCGGGACCGCATAACGCAGTACCGCAAAGGATCGCTGAAAGTACCGCAGTACCGCTACCGCATTCAAATTTCCGCGTACCGGTTTGGTACCGGTTTTGTAGTTTGGTAGTACCGCAGTACCGCAAAATATGCCGCAAGTGCCCAGCTCTGCAGTATTTTCTCTATACTTCATTTTATTCCAAAGGTGGATGTTGCATATATGTACGCAACGACCAGGGCCGGCGAGAGCTGCCACGTGCCCCGGGGAAGGATTGGTATATGGGTCCCCCTGTTTACTCAGTATTTTATTATGAATGTTTTTTTGTGTACATAACTAGCAAACTGATTATATGTCCAAGTCACTACTCAAAACATACAGTATGATAATTTCTGTAAAATGTATGTTCATTAATTATATTTCCTCTCTGTTATTTAATCAATTGCTTTATTAATATTTTTAGATTTTATCCCCCCTCTTTCCGGGCCCCTTAGAAGTCCGGGCCCAGGGGATTTAACCAGGCTTCCCCGCCCTCTCGGCGGCCCTGGCAACGACTTAACTTGCTCTCGTATTTCCGAACTTGAATCCTTCGAATTCTACACACTCTGGCGACGGCTTGAATGTCAATCTCAAACTAAATACATCTGCGCTGTCTACCTTTCTCCTTATTCTACTGACTATCCAAAATTCGTCGACTACCTCACTTCTGAAGTGGAATACATTCTATCCCACTCTCCTTTTGCTGAAATCTCCATTTTTAGGTGATTTCAATGTTTACCACCACCTTTGGCTTTTTTCCCATTTCACAAACGTCCCTGGGGAACTAGTTTACAATTTCTCTATCCTGGATGACCTAAAGCAAATTGTACAGCACCCTACTCGTATCACCAATCGCCTTGGAGATAGATACAACATTCTGGATTTATTTCTCACCAATCATCCTTCTTCTTACTCTGTGAAACTTTTTTCTTCGTTGGGCTCCTCCGACCACAATCTTACTCGTATATCTGTTTCCTCTCCTGTCGCTCCAATTCGGCCAATTTGGCACTTTGGCGCGGCTAATTGGGAGGCCCTTAGGCAGTACTGCTCTGATTTCCCATGGAATGGTTACTGCTTCCGTGGCCGGGACCCTTCCGAATGTGCTGAGGGCATCATGGAGGTCATTCTTTCGGGCATGCAGGCGTATATTCCATATTCTATTCCTACTACAAATGCAAAAAAAAACTTGGTTTAACTTTACTTGTACAAATGCGCTCCGTAACAGAGAGGAGTCTTTCAGAAGGTACCGTCGCCATCCAACTCCTGATTCTCACTTAGCTTATTTTTCGGCACAAAATCGTGCAAAACTTGTTCTTCGACTCGCCATAAATTCCTTCGTCAGACAAAAATGTGAAAACCTATCCAATTCTAATTGTTCTCGCTCCTTCTGGTATCTAAGAACTCTTCAACAACTTCTTTCCTCCTCTTTTCCATGCCGACGTTTCAGTTGACGTCTCTTCTGATAAAGCTGAATTCTTCACTCAAACTTTCGCCTCCAACTAAACTCTGGATGAGTCCGGTGCTGTTCCTCTATCTCCTCCCTCTGACTTAATTATGTCTGCAATTAGAATCTCTTCCAAAGATGTTTTTTCCGCCCTGTCTGGGCTCAACTCTAGGAAGGCGTACGTTCCTGATAATGTCCATCCTGTTGTTCTCAAGAACTGTGCTTCTGTGCTGACACCCTGCCAAGGCAAACTCTTTCGTCTTTGTTTTTCATCTGGTATTTTTCCTTCCTGCTTTAAGTTCGCTTTTATTCAGCCTGTCCCAAAGAAAGGTGACCGCTCTCAACCCTCCAACTATCGTCCAATTGTTTTGATTTCTTGCCTTTCTAAAGTTTTTTGAATCTATCTTTAATAAGAAGATTCTTAAACACCTTTCTTTTCACAATCTTCTTTCAGAGCGTCAGTATGGGTTCCGCAATGAACGCACAGGCACTACTAGTGATCTTCTTGCATATCTCTGACTCTTGGTCATCCTCCTTTCAGGATTTCGGTGAAACCTTTGCTATTGCACTAGACATATCAAAAGATTTTGATAGAGTCTGGCACAAATCTTTAATTTCGAAACTGCCCTCCTTCGGCTTCTATCCTTTTACTTGTGCAGGGGCTCCTCCAAGGAGAGGGGGTTGAGGTGACTAGCCACCCTCCTTACCTTAGTAAATTTACTTATTTCACAATACTAACGTTTTGTAACGGAAATTTTTAGGTACAAGAGAACATTTTTATGTACAAAAGACATTATCTTATGTTCTTCGAAAGCATGGCAAAATGTGTACCTCATCAATGAGCGAAATAGACACCAGCCACCCCTCTCACCCAAATCCTGGAGGAGACCCTGTTGTGCCTTCATATCGGATTTACTTTCTGGCCCACCTATAGCTGCGGTTGTAAATGACCACCGTTCTTCTCCAAAAACTATTAACAGTGGTGTTCCTCAGCTTCTGTCGTCAGCCACTCTTTTCCTTTTATTTAGCAATGATCTATTAAATCGCACTAACTATCCTATCCATCCTAAGCCGATGATTCCACTCTTCACTCCACCCGCCCCATGCTTCGCGTGGGACGGCTATGGTACACGTAACCTCTGATCTTTCTACTGTCTCTGATTGGAGCAGAGAAAACCTTGTGGCTTTCAATGCCTCAAAAACTCAGTTCCTTCATCTGTCTACTCGTCACAATCTTCCACGCGACTATCTCCTCATCTTCAACAATACACAACTCAGTCCTTCACCTTCTAACATTCTTGGCGTTTCATTTTCTCGTGATCTTTCTTAGAAAAGATCACATATACTCTCTTTCTGAAATAGCTCCTTAAGAGGTTAGGTGTGCTTCATCACCCCCACTCAGTTGCTGTCACTGCACATGGGTCTTGTCCGCCCCTGTAAGGAGTACGCTTTTCGTGTGTGGGTTGGCTCAACCTACAAACGCTACTTGACCGGGCCTTCGTCCTTGGCTCCTCCTTCCTGCATAAAAAAGTATATGTATATAAAGAGTATGTGTACATTGTGTAAACGAAGTAAAATATATACACAACTCGCGAATCGTTGCACTAATGGGTCGGTCGAGGTACACGACGAAGCGAAAAGTGCGATGATACGGATGTCTATTATAATATAGAATATTGTACAGCGTAGCTAACATCTGGGGCCCAGAGAAAGGCGGAAGATGGCGAGTCAGGCATCACAAGAGACGCCAAGCCGTTATTGTACTCCAGACGTGCAATGAGCACAAAATCTAAAAAAGGCGGGAAAATTCGAGTGCAATGATGCGATGATGCCGAAGTGATGTACGATGATTCGGAGGTTATATAGAGAGGGAGTTAATGCGAAGAAGCGGATGTACGACCATTTGCGAGTTCTGTACATGTATTGGAAATTCCTACACATGCACACATAAAAGCAATTCTCGAAAGTATTCACACACACACACACACAAGAAAAATAAAATCAGTCATGGTGTAACTGTGTATACAGAGATACATCTACAAGTGTGAATACGCACACAGATGTACGAATATGTGTGCATGAAATAACAAGGAAAATTCTATTCGAAATTTACTGTCTAACGAAGTACTTGAAAAGACAAAGAAACCTTTGGTTTAATCAAATTTACGAGATATGATGTACGTAAAGAATCAGTATTGGTATACATACATACATACATACGTACGTCCATGTACGTAAATACAAAATTAACTTGCTTACACCTTGCAACTGAAACTTTTATATGAAACTATCATATGAATTAGTGTTTTTAAAAAGAGTTATTGCACCAACATTTTTATAACGATATACCATGGCCGCCATCTTGAATTTGGAAACATTTAAATCATACTGGCACCTCATCATACTGTAGTTACCAAAATTGTGGGGTAAAGTAGAATTATCAAGGACAGAGCCCACAGTAACCTGACCTAACCTAGGGGAAGGTTTTATTTTATGGTAAAAGTGTCAATAATTACTTAAAGTACCTGAAATAAGGGTAAGCTAGCAATTACTTCCCAATATTGGGGGTAAGCTAGTAATTATCCCAAACCCCTCACAATGTCGTTTTAGATTGACACTTTTCTTAATAATTGTACTAAAGATGCAGTTGGAAAAAAGTTCGCTTTCAAACACAATGTTTGAAATACATAAAAAATTACTAATTACACTGTTGAACAAATTTGAACTTTTCCTTTTTTCTCAAATGAAATATGGTGATTCCTATAGAGTTTTGCACGCTGATTATGAAAATGACCACGAAATTTTGCTATCTCGTCACGTTTTTGAGAAAATAACTTTTTTATATTCGAATATAATAGAATAATCTATACACAACGACAATATTAAAAATGGTTTTTTACTTGCTTAAAATGTTTTTCTTGATGATTTTCTCTCGTAAGTGAGATCTAAGGCTTTCCTTATTAGCGTCCAGCAGTAACCAACCAGCATGTTTGGACTCCACTTGCACTGGTATCATTTCTCCATCGCAGAAATGTCCTGATGAAACAGCTCTCCATGTTCATCGTTGACATCTCCCAAGTTTGGCGGGAAAAAATCCAAATGCAAATGCAAGAAAATGAATTTTTAAATTCGTATTACATCCCAATGATCTGTCAGCTTGGAGAAGTTCATCAACCAATTCTGCAGAGGCGATTTTTTGTTGCCTAAGAAATTCTGGGTCACTGCTTCAAAAGTATTCCAAACTGTTTTTTCAGATTCATTCGGGACTTCATCAAAGGCATCATCTTTCATTAACTCGTGCATTTGTGGACCAACAAAAATTCCCTTTTATTTTGGCATCACTAATCAGATGAAATTTTTGTTCCAAGTACTGGAATCCATCTCCTGCTCTGTCCAGTGCCTTAAAAAAATTTCATCAATCCTAGTTTGATATGTAAAGGTGGCGAGTAAACTTTTTCAGGATCCACCAATTTATGGCAAGCAACATTTTTTTTGTCCACGAGTGAAAAATTGACGAAGTGGCCAGTTCTTAACAATATAATGAGAATTCTTTGCTCTGCTGTCCCATTCATCAAAAAAACAGCAATATTTTGTATATCCAAACTGTAAACCAAGAAGCAGCCCAATGACTATGAGATTACCATAGATATGAAAGTTGTATCTTTTGTAATTTATTTTATTCAGGAGAAATTCCATACTTTCATACGACTCTTTCATATGGACAGCATGTCCAATAGGAACTGAAGGATAGATATTTCTAGTATGCAACAGGACAGCCTTCAAACTAAGTTTTAACGAATCGATGAAAAGTCGTCATTCTAAAGGTTTATGCTCGCGTCCTAGCGCCACCATCAAACTATCACTGTCATTATAAAAAAGAAAGATCACTAGTCATCGGAAACAATTTTTATATATATTTTTGACGTTTACAAAAAATGGATATGCTGGTATCGTTTGCAAGCAAGTTCCAGCCTCGTAATCTGGACTTTAAAAGTTCTGCTTGATTTTTCGATAAATTCAAATCTCGAACCAAATCATTAGGCTCAGGTTGAGTTATTAAGTGAGAATCTTTTTCTTGAGTTTTTCAATACTCATCCTTATCTGACAATTTCAGCAGGTTCATCATCATCATCATCTAAACTCCAGGATCTATGGGGCTTAGGAACTAGTAGAGTTTAAAAATGTACGAGGCCCACTCAATATACAGGGTGTCCCGTAAGTCTGGAACCATGGGGCAAAATGATAAAAACGGCAATAAAAACGCCAAAGAGACTTTTGGGGATTTTGTGAAATGAGCGAGGATGGTAGCGGCTGTGTCATCGTCGGTGGATGTCCTCGGAGGTCCACTGCGTGGTTTATCTCCTATGGATCCCGTTTCCCTGAACTTTGTTACAATTTTGCCGACACAGCTGTGTGTTATCGCCGCGCGGTCCGGATGCAATCTGTTAAATTCCTCAGCGACCTCCCTCTGACTCCGATTTCCTACGAGCAGAATTGCCTGGATGCGTTCTTCCTTACTCAAAGACATCATGGGCACTCGCATAAACGGAAAAACATGAATTACTTATTTTACTCTATGGTTCCAGACTTATGGGACACCCTGTATTTTGTCCCACCTTTTTTTTTTCTTCCCACGTTTCCTTTAAGTTCCAGAAATTTTGTACACAAGTAGTTACATACCTTTTTTACAAGTTTTTATTTTCCACACAGTCTCCATCCTTTTCTACGGCTTTCCTCCACCTCGAAACAAGAGCCTTTATTCCTTGCTGGTAAAAGTCCGCTGGGTTCCGCTGGAGCCACCTCTTCACCTCCTCAACACAAACTTTCTTCCACGAAGAGCATCCTTCATTGGCCCAAACAAATGGAAGTCTGAGGGTGCCAGATCCGGGCTGTATGGAGGGTGGGGTAACACAGTCAAGCACATTTTTGTGATGGCCTCTCTTGTTTGCAAACTGTTGTGTAGTCTTGCGTTATCGTGCAAAAGAAGGACGTCTTCCAGTTTTCTCTCCGGTAGAACTCGCTTTATACGTCTCTGAAGTCTCTGTAGGGTAGCAATATATACCTCTGAGTTGATTGTTTGTCCTTTCTTCATAATGTCCACCAGAATCACCTCTTTTCATGTCCCAGAAGATGGTGGCCATAATCTTTCCTGCAGAGGAAGCCATTTTGAACTTTTTCTTGTATGGGGAGTCTGCGTGATGCCACTCCATGGATTGACATTTTGTTTCAGGTTTAAAGTGGTGTACCCAAGTCTCATCCCCAGTCACAATTCGTGAAAGGAAGTCATCCCCTTCTGTCTCGTATCGAACCAACGACTCAGAAGCAATTTCTTTTCTTTGGGCTTTGTTATCTTCAGTCAGTTCGCGAGGAACAAACCGTGAACACACTTTTGAGTATCCCAGTTGCTGAATTATCGTATTCACACTTCCGTCACTAATTCCTAGCTCCAGTGATAGCTCCTTGTATGTGACGCGCCGATTTGATCGAATGATGCTGTTAGCACGTTGCATAGTGAGAGATGTCACAGCCGATGCCGGGCGACCGCTGCGTGGCTCATCATCGAGGGTGGCTCTCCCTCTCTCCGATGACCTCACACGTTTAAACCAGCGTCCAACTCTGCTTCGATCAACAGCAGCATCTCCGTAAACGTTTTGTAGACATTTGTGAATATTTCCAACTGTTTCCTTCTCTGTGGTTAAGAACTCGATAACAGCTCTCTGTTTACGACGCACATCACTGTCAGACGCCATTTTCGAAACTGCGTTAACCATCGGTTTTATACAAGGGCGTTTAAAAGCGGTTTTATACAAGGAAAGGAGGTTCCAACTGGAAAAATCCGGTTATGTGAAGCGCAGAAAGCTCAAACTTACAGCCCAAAAGACATTTCATTCCCATGGCCTATTATTTAGCTAAGAAAAAAGGGTATCCAATTTTCTTCTTATTTTTGGAGGAAAAACCACTGACCTTACACAAAAATAACAATCTTTGAAATGATCTTTTTGCTCTCTCCAAATCATGGGGACTGCAAATGACAAAGAGGTACTCGTCCTTTTAACCAACCCCTGATGGTCACGTCACAACGTGCACAGCATATATGGGGAGCCCCAATTTTACCTTGATCCCCGATTTTGCAGCAGAAGTAGAGGTCATACGCTTTTTTAATTAAAGAAGTAATGTTTCTTTTATGATCTCTTATCACGTAATCACCGCACAGATGACAAAAGCTGCTTGGATTGTTCATACATTTAGCGAAATTTCAAATATCATCCTTTTTTCCTTCAAGGCGCTATTTTGTGTAACATATGCACAATTAAATGATCAGGTAAATAGGAAAAAAACTATAAAATCAAACTTCACTGCACATGAACATCCCCACACCATGAAGCAGCTTGCGGCAGACTGAATGACTCAATCACTGCAAGTAGCCACGTTCATCTGATATACTGAACTTCATAATGTTTGCAGATGATACAACTGTCTCTTTTTCTTGCAAAGATGTTAATACAGCTAAGAATATATTTCATTCAGCCCTCTATGACAGATAACAGAGAAGGAAAATTGATGTTACGACAGGTTTGAACGTGTCAGGAGCAGAAATTACATCAGCCTACATTAGCGGAAACATTTTCTGTTGAGATACTCTCAGCTTTGGGGTAGATGCAGTTTTAATAATTTTTTCAATTTATCATCTATATACAAATTTGGTCATGAATTGACCGGAGGTAACAAGTCGTGTTCAATACAGTCTAATGCAAAGAATTAAAAAATCAACCAACCCGATTATCCAAGCTATCCACGAGTCCTGCCGTTTGTCTTCTAAGCTATGGAATTCATGGTACGAAAACGTCTGTCTGTAGCTCCACTTAACTTCGACATTACTGTATTATTTCTAATTAATTGTATATATTGCTAGTGTCTCCGAGCACCTGATACAATGAGAAAACGGAACGGATCCTTAGTATGTGAACTGTCATTATATTTTAAATATTTGTCATGTGGACTATAGTCTGCCAATAAACCTTTCCATTTTCAATGAAAAACACGTCATGAAACAAACCTAACCTTACGTAACATAATCTTTCACTTTCCTCGACAAAGTAATAAAAATAATGACTTTAGAAAAACCATAAATTCTAAAATTCTAAATGACAAAATAATAAAATCCAACCTCACCTTTATCAAGTAAAAGACCATAATTCATGAGGTAGTGATTCATTTTTTCAATGAGAAACCATGACTCTGGAGTCGTCGATTCTTTTTTTCATTCATTAACCACGACTCTCGACTCGTCGCATCAATATTTTCATGAACATTCATTCTCTTTCCGAAATCACGACTGTCCACTTCCGAAGTCATTTCTTTTAGTTTGAGTAAACATGAATATCTTTTTCAAAATAATTTTCAGTGATTAACCATAATGTGTAGTCGCCGCGTCATTAATTTTTTGGAGTAACCGAGACTCGGCAATAAACGTTTCATTGTTTTCATTAATTAATAATTATCACGTTAACCGCCACATGAGCCACCGGTGGATCAAGGGGGTTATCATGGATCGCCACATGAGCCACCGGTGGATCACTCTTTTAATGGCTTGTAATGGCCGTTAAAAGCGTTGGCGCTACGGGAAAATACCAGATTTCGGCAATGGCGCTTAACGTACGACTTTAAAGAAAATAATGACGTGGAGACGAGGCAATTATGGCTACTGAAAAAAAAATGATGATCCGGCAACTCGAAAATCGTTGTACAAGAAAATAATTAGATGGCGAATCTGCAGCCGCATTTACTGAATGAAAATGAGGGTATTCGGACGCAGAGGTCATGGTTAATTAACGAAAAAAATTACGCCGTGAATGGATAGTATCCATTCACGACGTAATGAAGCACTACCCCGAAGATCGTGTTTAGACATATTTTACGCATTATACTGAATCAATGTACATTACTCTTGAATAACCGCTTCATTATTTTTAATTAATTTCTTTGGGTATCCATTGGATACCCAAAGAAATTAATTAAAAATAATGAAGCGGCTATTCAAGAGTAATGTACATTGATTCAGTATAATGCGTAAAATATGTCTAAACACGATCCTCGGGGGTAGTGCTTCATTTTTTCATTTAATAAACATGACTCTCGAGACGCCACTTCATTTTATTCACTAATCACGACTTTCTAATCGTCGTACTATTTTTCGTTCGTGGATACGTTCAGGAAAAATAGTACGACAATTAGAAAGTCGTGATTACTGACTAAAATGAAGTGGTGACTCGACAGTCATGTTTATTAAAGGGAAAAAATTAAGCACTCCCTCGAGGATCATGTTTACTGAATGAAAATAACGAAAAGGATATTCAGGATATCACGTGGTGATCCGAGAGTCGTGGTTACTGAATTAAAATAATGACGCGGAGTTTCGCCTGTCGTTGTTAATGAATGAAACCAATAACGCCGTGAATCGAGTTTCGTGTTTAATAAATACAAATAATAGCTCATCGACGCGAGTGTCGTGGTTACGAAATCAAATTAATCGTATGGCGATTCGAGAGTCCATGTTAAAAGATTAAAATATTCATGAGGTAACTACTGAAAAGCGTTACAGATTGAAATATAGGGACTGGAGAGTCGTGTTTACTTAATAAAATAATTCCACAGCGAATCGAGAGTCGTCGTCGTCGTTTCTCACTCAATATATCTGCGTTTACTCGTCAGTAGCTTTTACTTATTAAAAAATGAAATGGTGACTAAAAGGAAACATTGTCGCGGTGACGTCACAGTCGTGTATGCTGACTGAAAATAACGATTCGACAGTTAGGATGTCGGGTTTTCTTAACGATATTACGTAGCGACCCGAGGGGATACCTCGTCCTTAGAAGATGACATCATAGCATGCCTTCATAGGCACACTTCTCAATCTCGTCAGTGACACGAGAGACACCATCGTGTAACGACCATTAAACGCCCTTAGTAGGTATACTTCATTCATTCATTTTACAAGAAAGCGAAATTCAGCGTGTGGCATACTTGATTCATTCTTTTTTACAAGAATGAACGAAACACAACGTGTGGCGCACCACACGCTGAGTTTCGCTCCGTTTGTGACATTTATTTTAACTTCGTTTGGATGTTTTTAATGCTTTTATGTAATTATTTATACTCTCGTTTTTAGATTTGCTGATGAGGAATCTAGTTAGATTCGAAACGTCATATTGGCATAAATGTTTTATACAATCGCCCTGGTCTTCATCTTCATATTATATATATATATATATATATATATATAGTCATACGTTCTAGCGTTGTCCAAACAGCTGTAAATGACTTCATACTCATAAATCTACATAAAATAACAATTCATTAGAACGAAATAATATGAAAAGTGTAAATATGAAATAAAATGAATTAAAGGAAGTAAATATTGAATAAAAATTTCAAAAATCTTCGTTCACTCAAAGTGGAATTTTGTTCATTGTAAAGTAAGAGCAATACCATTTTCTAATAATGACTCAATGCCCTATTCACGTATGGAGCTGTCAAAGTCAAAGTCAATGAAAATGTGTGCGTGTGTGCGTGTGGAATTAATGTCAAGTGTGTGCGTGTGTGTGTGCGCGCGCAGCTGAGTTCGAGTGTGCGTGTGGAATTAATGTCAAGTGTGTGTGTGTGTGTGCGCGCGCGCAGCTGAGTTCGAGTGTGCGTGTGTGTAGGTAACTGCGCATAAGTGAGGTCGAGTGTGGGATAATTCACAATGTAGTGGGGCAAATTTTTGTGAGGTACCACTTTCGGTACTTCGGAACATTAAAACATGTATGTAAAAAATCTAAAAATATTTTTATTATCTCAAAAAAAATATTGGTCGCGGTTATGTTAGGTGACGCTAGGTTAGATCAGTTTAAGTTAGCTTACGGAAAGTTAACTAGTGCCTCACTATTTGGGGATTTAACAGAACACACCCTTTGAGGCAGCAATCACGCCCTTTTCGGTTCGATGGCACTAAGGTTAGGTTAAGCTGACTAGTATTTTAATTATATGGATTTAAAATATTATGTTTCAGACCAGCAAAGACTTTAGGATCCACTCATGGCTAGTCTACCTAACCGTGTTTGTAATTGTGCATTACGCATGTCCTCCGTGGTGGCGGAGGGACCTACAATTTTATGGGTTCCGAACCACAAAAACCTTAATTTTATAAACTTAACTATACCTAACCTATCAACATATGCATCTAACCGATTTTTAAACATGTTTATTAGACGTGCTATTAATTACTTCTACCGGCAAACTATTCCAGCTATTTACTGTTGTATGCGTAAAAAGGTTTTTGGCAACTGCTGTCTCGAACCTTCTACTTGTCAGCTTACACCCGTTATTTCTAGTTCTACTATACTGTGCTATTTCGAAAAAGCTATCTCTATTTACATTATCGAACCCATTCATAATTTTAAAAACCTGGATTAGATCACCCCTTAGCCTCCTAGTCTCACGCGTAGTCAATTTTAACTCATCCTATCCTATCCTATCCTCGTACGACTTTGACCTAAGCGATGGAATCATCTTAGTTGCCCGTATTTGAACTCTCTTGATTTTGTCTATATCCTTGCGCGTATGCTGATTCCAAAATTGGATCGCGTACACTCCAAATTGGGTCTAACTAATGACTTATAAAGAGGAACAACAATATCGCGCGATTTGTACTCAGAATTCCTAGCTATAAAACCTAGCACTTTGTTCGCCTTATTAACCGCTGCTGCATTTCGACCGACTTTTTCCCACGGAGGGTGACCACACCATATTTGTTTATCCGTAGCAAAGCAAAATCAACCTTATTAGACTACGTTTTCTACTAGTTTGGAATTTCACACTTCTCGAACACCGCAAAACAAGCTATATGCACTTACCTTCGTTTAATCAAGTAAATATACTAATAAATAAGTCAATAAATAAAATATATTGGGTTATGAATAATTAATAACGCGAGGTAATTTAGTTAAGAAGGTACCGAACACTATAGGAAGGCGTATGGTCCTGATGGTGTTCCGCCTGTTGTTCTTAAGAACAGTGCTTCTGTGCTGACACCCTGCCTCGTTCGCTTTCATTCAGCCTGTCCCAAAGAAGGGTAACCGCTCTCAACCCTCCAACTATAGTCCAACTGTTTTGATTTCTTGCCTTTCCAAAGTTGTTGAATCTATCCTAAAAAGGAAGATTCTTAAACACCTTTCTTCTCACAATCTTCTTTCAGATCGTCAGTATGGATTCCGGAAGGGACGCTCTACTGGCGATCTTCTTGCGTAACTCTCTGACTCTTGGTCATCCTCCTTTCGGGATTTCCGTGAAACTTTTGTTATTGTGCTAGACATATCAAATGCGTTTGATAGAATGTGGCACAAATCTTTAATTTCTAAACTGCCCTCCTTCGGTTTCTATCCTTCTATCTGTGCCTTCATCTCTAATTTCCTTTCTGTCCGATCTATAGCTGTAGTTGTAGATGGCCAATGTTCTCCTAAAGCTATTAACAGTGGTGTTCCTCATGGTTCTCTCCTGTCACCCACTCTTTTCCTTTTATTTATTTATGATCTTTTAATTCGCACTTCCTGCCCTATTCACTCCTATGCCGATGATTTCACGCTTCATTTCTCCACCCGCTTTCCAAAGCGTCCCTCACAGCAGTCGCTTCATGATTCGCGTAGGACGGCTATGGGACACCTGACCTCTGATATTTCTGCTATATCTGAGTGGGGGCAGAGAAAACCTTGTGGCTTTCAATACCTCAGAAACTTAGTTCCTCCATCTGTCTAGATGGAAAATGTCTTCAAGAACTTAAATTTGAAGTTTTCGACCATCCAGCCTACAGTCCAGACCTGGCACCTTCGGATTTTACCTGTTTGGACCACTAAAAGACGCTTTGAGAGGTCAGTGATTCCAAGGCGATGATGACCTGAAGGAGGCGGTGCATGACTGGCTACGCACACAGCCAAAAACATTCTTTTGTGATGGCATTAGGAAGCTTGTAGATCGCTGGACTAAGTGTATTGAGAAACAGGGAGACTATGTTGAGAAGTGATGTGTTTATAATCTATCAGATGTGAAAATAAAATTGTGAAAATAAAAAGTGCGGATACTTATTGAATTATCCTCGTATTTATATTCATATAATACTTATATTCATATATTCATTTTACATAAAGACCAAAACCGCACAACGCGAGTTTGGATAAATTTTTGATTTGCTTTCTATTTTTGCCAAATAATTAGTGAATTGTTTCTTTTCAAATTACTTAATAATTTTTTTAGATTTAGCTTAATAATGAAACCTGATTAAATTTTGCGATATTTATTTTGTCTACATTCTCTCTTCGTTATAAAAGATGAAGTCATGTCTTGCCTAAACGTTTAATTTTAAATCTCAAACCTTTAATTTTTGCTCATATGCATGTTTAAGTGTAATTCATAATAAAATGCATATTTCAATTTCCATTTCTAGTTAACTCGGCAGATCATGATAACATCAGATCTGTCAATATGCGGTTTAAGATAAAAATATGGCTTCATCTTCCAATATCTTGCTTATCTGATTAGACGTTGCACAGCTAAAATATTTACCCCCATTTTTAAATATTGTGCAAAAAATAATGCAGCATATAGAGAATAAAACCCAAACAAGTCAACATTAAATAATAATGATGTCCACAAAATTTGGGTATATAAACCCATGTAAATTTTCAAATGATTATTTTGGTTATTCTGATTAACTGATCTAACTTAGAGGCTGAGCATTACTTGTAACATTTTAGCACTAAATTACAGTAAGAGAAAGTCTTTATCTTCTCCTTCGAGCCTTGCTCTCTTCAGAGAACTTAGTCTTAAATAGAGAAAAATAATTTCCCGATACGTTACAAGAAGAATCGGGGAACCTTCAGAGAATTTAATCAGCTCCATAGAATCCTCCGATCCACTACAAGAAGATATCGGAGAGTAGTATAGAAGAAACTACTGCAATACCCTATACGGTACCAGCTACTCCAGAGTAACAAATCCGTTGCTGCCACCTAACCAGAACCCCCGTCAACTTCGAACCGACCAAGGCCATAGACGGAGGGGTTAACAACTGGCGACCTTGCCAGGATTCTTCCAGTCTTCCAGACCCTGGAACTAGAACCAACATTCAGTTGACCGGCGTGTGAACGACTTCCAGTTCTTCACACCCCTCATTCGACCGGTGTATTACGACTCCAAGTTCTCCACGCCCATTCTTCGTTCAGGAACAAGTGGCCAGCAAGATACGTCTCCAAGGATTTCGCCGTAGGAACCAATAGTAAACCACCTTTTTTACCAATTAGGTAAAACTTTGTAAATAAGTCGGATTCTCTTCTACGACCTACTTTTTTCAGGTTACGATACCCTAGGTTTGGTTAACTCAGGTTAACCGAACCAAACCTAAAGCAAACCAGGGTGTGTGTGTGAAGTCTGAAGAAGCTAAAGGAACGACTTATTTGACGTAGTGTTTTTTAATTAAAATCGTAACGCGGGTTGGTTGAATTTGAAAGAAATAATCATTGTATATGGTAAAATAAACTCGCTTATAGAATTCTTCCCCACTACTTTAACACAAGCGAAACTGATTAAAAATTTGCAAAAATATGTAACCTGCAAGAGGTACTACGTAAAAAAAATGGTTACAAACGAGCATTTACACCATTGTTCGACCAAATTAACTACCTTGATTTTGCTTCCGCCCGAATTGTTCATTCTGATGAAGGTCAAGCTTGTCACTCCTACCTTAGACCTACAGCTTAACGTGGAATCCGAGCCACGACCCATAACGGGTGGTCAGAAATTAGTCCTTGCCCGGACTCGATCTCACGACCTCCCGATCAGCAGCCCAGCGTCTTAACCACTAGGCTACGCAGGGTACCCATTTATCTACCAACCAATTTTTTATTGTGTGGAAGGATGAACAGTTGGGTTAGCTGCGCGCCGCCTGCCGTTACCAGGAATCGAACCCGGGGCCGATGGATTCGTAGTCAGCGATGATAACCACTACACCACCGAGGCGATATATATATATATATATATATATGGGATTGAACTCAGAATGGTCCCCTGAGAAACTTTTATGTTACACACAGACTGTGCATGGAACAAAGAACTCTTCTGGGAAAGTTAAATCTACTATAGTCCGAATAAGTGATGATAAATAACGAACACTATAGTTTTTTCCTTTTGATGATGTTATCCTAGTAAACTTTTATATGTCTGTCGATGAGTAGTGGGACGTTGTGAACAATGTGTTCAAGTTGAAGAAGACACTTTGAACATCCAAAATAAACAATTATTGTTGCTTTTTTTGTTGTTGCTGTATTTGAAACAAAATTGCTAAATATTCCATTATTTTTGTTAAGATATTGCGTTCATATAAAAGTTTACTAGGTAATTTTAGGACACCCTGTATATAATTTCGTACACAAATCATTGATAGAATGAGAAGTTACCCTAATAAGCCACTTCACAAATTTTGATCCAATGATTTCCAATGTGAAGCTCAAAATCTTGAGTTCATGAATTCTTTCACGAATTTACTGACCGGGTGGGCCTTTCCGTCTTTCAGAAAAGGGGTAATACATTGCATAGATGCGTGAATAGACTGAGTACTCATGGGTAGAATTTGGTATCACATATTTAATTAATTATTATGATAAATAATTACAAACAAATTAATAAATAGAATTTGTTCTTCATTTCAAATGCAAATAAAATCTTTCTTCTTTACACAACCAACAAATAATAATAATAATAATAATTCTTAAGGGAAAACTACGCCAAGGCATGGAGGAAAATTAAAACACACACACAACACATATATATATATATATATATATATATTATATATATATACTGAGCGGCAGAAAAATTGGTCCGCTTGGAATATCGCGAAAAACAAAAAAGTGGACAAGCTTCTGTTTATAAAAGTTTTAAAATTCGAAAAAATAGTCCATGAGGCAACCAAATAACGAGACAGAACAACGTCAGCTGCGAACACACTAGCTGTAACGAATTTTCGACTTCTTTTAAGAATTCGACAGTCTGACATTCAGTTGCTTTTAGACTGCTAGTGTCACTATTTTCTTCCACTAGTGGGAGTAGGCATTTGTGTTTAGTAACAGATAGACTTCTAATTAGGCTGACCATACGTACCGTTTTGAACGGGACAGTACCGTTTGTTTTATATTTCCTGGCCGTCCCGTCGTTTTAATAAAAATGTCAATTTTGTCCCGGTTTATGTACTTACTTTTTCATGAATACAGAATATTACATAACCCCGTCCCTTTTTTGCCATCCCAATGTCCCGTTTTTGTCTCAAGGAAATATGGTCAGCCTACTTCTAATTCTTTTGGGTTTCAGAATTGGACATTTACAATGGATTTGAGTGCCGTGAACGTCGCAAGAATCGCCGCCCTAATTGAAGATGGTCGGAACCAGCGTTACATCGCCGATGCGGTAGAAATTGCAAGAACAACGGTTCGACGTGTCTACCAACGTTATGTGGAGACAAGAGAACACACCCGAAGATCAGGATCTGGAAGATCACGCTGCACATCTGCCCGTGACGATCATTTCATCGTCTTGAGTGTTTTGCGAGATCGTCGCTTGACTGCCACAAACGTCCGCAATGAGCTGGAAAGGTCTCGAGACGTCACTGTATCGGAGCGAACCGTTAGAAGGAGACTTATGGAAAGTGGCTTACATGCTAGACGTCCAGCAATGGGCCCATAATTGCTCCCACACCACCGCAATGCTCGTCTTGCTTTCGCTCGTGAGCATGTCAATTGGACTATGGTCCAATGGGGACGAGTATTGTTCACGGACGAATCAAGATTTAATCTTTGAACATTCGATAGAGGGAAACAGTGTGGGGAAGAACAGAAGTAAGTCCGTGAACGATATTCGTCCCCATTGGACCATAGTCCAATTGACATGCTCACGAGCGAAAGCAAGACGAGCATTGCGGTGGTGTTGGAGCAATTACGGGCCCATTGCTGGACGTCTAGCATGTAAGCCACTTTCCATAAGTCTCCTTCTAACGGTTCACTCCGATACAGTGACGTCTCGAGACCTTTCCAGCTCATTGCGGACGTTTGTGGCAGTCAAGCGACGATCTCGTAAAACACTCAAGATGATGAAATGATCGTCACGGGCAGATGTGCAGCGCGATCTTCCAGATCCTGGTCTTCGGGTGTACTCTCCTGTCTCTACATAACGTTGGTAGACACGTCGAACCGTTGTTCTTGCAATTTCTAGCGCATCAGCGATGTAACACTAGCTCCGACCATCTTCAATTAGGGCGACGACTCTTGCGACGTTCACGGCACTCAAATCCATTGTAAATGTCCAATTCTGAAACCCAAAAGAATTAGAAGTCTATCTGTTACTTAACGCAAATGCCTACTCCCACTAGTGGAAGAAAAAAGTGGCACTAGCAGTCTAAGAGCAACGGAATGTCAGACTGTCGAATTCTTAAAAGAAGTCGAAAATTCGTTACAGCTAGTGTGTTCGCAGCTGACGTTGTTCTGTCTCGTTATTTGGTTGCCTCATAGACAATGTTCCCTCTAATTTTTTTTAGTCCGTGTGCGCAAGAAATTTTCGTTGTGCATACATTTAGATTCATGGTGAAAAATTGTGCAAAGTTTTCTGAGCGCTATTATCTTCAAAATGAAATATATATAAATATTAAATACTTAATAAATATTATTTTCATAAGGTGAAAGCTTGATCATTACGGTACTATTAAATGGATATTAAAAACTGTTTACAATATTATATATTCTTAAAAAAGAAAACATTTTATCCATTCTAAAAATATGAATAAAATAAAAAATAGTAAAATAAAATTCAACAAAATAAAGAAATAAAATAAAAATAACATTAATTGAAAATGACAATTTTAGTTATCATTTCTCAAAACAATTTTTAGCATTTAGCAATTTAAAATAGACTATCAAGATTAATACACGATTTTATCCATTCACAAAATAGGAATAAAATAAAAAATAATTCTATTTTTTATGAATTATGAGATAATTACTATTCGTTTTTATGCAAAAATAAGAAAGAGGTGGTGTATATTCAATGCGTTAATGTATAAAAGAAAAAAAAATGCAAATACATAGAGTAAAAAAAATCCGTATTACGTAATTGCGCGGACGTCGGCGAAGTCGGGCGGAAGGGGTTAATACTTAAAAGAGCGACTATAGAGTATGTTGATGCAAATGGTCAGACCTTGTGTGACGGTATATTTTTTAAATTACTTCATTTACTGTTGTGACTCATGATACGCTTGAGCCTGTGCGCATTTTATTTTGCTGTGTGCGCGGGTTTCACAACGCGTTTGCGCGCGCACACGCGCACACCTTAGAGGGAACATTGCTCATAGACTATATTTTCGAATTTTAAAACTTTTATAAACAGAAGCTTGTCCACTTTTTGCTTTTCGCGATATTCCAAGTGGGTCGATTTTTCTGCCGCTCAGTATATAAGCGCCTCGGTGGTGTAGTGATTAGCGTCGCTGAATACGAATCCATCGGCCCCGGGATTGAGACCCGGTGACGGCAGCCGGCGCGTAGCAAAAACCAGCTGTTCACCTTTCCACACAATAAAAAAAAGAAAGTGGTTGGTAGGTAAATGGGTACCCTGGGTGGCCTAGTGGTTAAGACGCTGGGCTGCTAGTGGGGCGTGGTTCGGATTCCACGTTAAACTGTAGGTCTAAGGTGGGGTGAAAAGCTTGACCTTCGTCAGAATGAACAATTCGGGCGGAAGCTAACCAAAGGTTTGTGTGTATATATATATATATATACATATGGTGTAGTGGTTAACGTCGCTGACTACGAATCCATTGGCCCCGGGTTCGAGACCCGACGGCAGCCGGCGCGCAGCAAAACCCAGCTGTTTACCTTTCCACACAATAAAGAAAGTGGTTGGTAGATAAATGGGTACCCTCGGTGGCCTAGTGGTTAAGACGCTGGGCTGCTGATGGGGCGTGGTTCGGATTCCACGTTAAACTGTAGGTCTAAGGTGGAGTGAAAAGCGTGACCTTCGTCAAAATGAACAATTCGGGCGAAACCTAACCAAAGGTACCAAAGGTACCAAAGGTATATATGTTTTAATGTTATTTGAATGTTTTTCATTTATGAAAGTAATTTAACTTTTACGTTGAAGAAAAAATTGAATCTAATCTCGTTTCTCTCGCCATTTTAATGCGCGCACGCATGTACACACACACACACGCATATATATATAATATATATATATATATATATATATATATGCCGAATAATTCACAATTTTCACGTGAACTTCATTAAACGTGGTAGAATCTAACCGAATAAAAAATAAAAAACTATTCCGAGCGCTTTCATCTCTTACGAGACCTTCTCAAGGAATGAACAAAAATTAAACCACCTACATTAAAGCACCCCCTTCCTCCCCCCACCCCCGAAAAAAAATCGTGGGAGGCGCGCAGTAAATTCGTTCGAATGGCTCTGAAATAATCTATTTTTTAATCCCTTCCGAGATAATGGTATCTAGTTTGTAGAGGCGAACACTTAAGTTAATAGAATGGATTTTTTATGTATTGTTCCGAAGACATTCCTCTCAATGAAGATTGCTGATTACGGGCATGGCGCTATTCCACTTCATTCTTGGGTCATTATTAATTACATGAAGAAAATAATGCGTTCAAAGACATTGTAGAAGGTTAGGTTTGTTACATTAATCCAATTATTTTGGTTAGGTTACATGTCGCCATTCACAATTAAAAACGGAAAAATGCCGTGTGTGTGTGTGTGTGTGTGTGTTTGACCTGGCCTGCATGATTTCTCAAGATTTAATATGAGCGTTCAGTGTGACGTTGAATTATTAATTTCAATTTTATGGGTCAGTCAAAGAAAGACAGGTGGACGGACCAACATCAATTTGACGCTTTAATGATGGATCGCGTGAATAAGGCTTCGTAAATCAGAAACTATACCTGAGAGAAAGAGAGAGAGAGAGAGAGAGAGAGAGAGAGAGAGAGAGAGAGAGAGAGAGAGAGAGAGAGAGAGACAAGGACAAGCCTCAAAAACCTTTCGGATCACTCGGAAAATTCCTGTTATTATTAAGTATTTTAACAATAGTTGAAAACTAAATAGGAAAGCATAAGGTTCTGTCCCCACCCACCGCTCCTTCCCAGGCACAGGATACGAAAAAAGGTTGAAAAATTACCTTGACCCTGGAAAAGTAGCCAGAGTTACTCCGACCTCTTCACACTCATCGCGGCTTCTAAGAACAATAAAAACAGATTCTTTCTTGTCAGTACTTAAAAACTTGGTGGCCAATTGAAATTCACATATTCCAACCTCATATGATTCACGACTCAATTTAATGGGACCATATAGTTCTGTTATAAAGTTGGACAGGGTATTGTCAGAATGTACAGACAGAGAGGCAGAGGACGGTAGTGTGATAGAAGTAGTTAGGCGCCATGTTGTATACTATTTAAGCTTCATTATTGCGGCAGCTTTTATATAGGTGTTTAAGTTTTCTGGGTACCCTAGCTATTTTACCAGGTACATTTTCCTCTTTCCTGTACCTTTGCTTCCTAAAATTTCTTCAATTTCAAACACTTTACATAAATTAAATGTCACTTTCTGCAACTCGTCGCCATAAAAGTCACCTGCAATTTCTTCCCCATTCAAATCTTCAACGTAATACATCATCACCTCGTCTTTAGGCCTCATAGCTCTAACTTTAAAAATCTCAAGAGTCCACCCTTGCTCAAATCCTTTCGCGAATTTATTCCCCGAACGCGACAGTCTTACATAATCATTGATTTTGAAACGCACAGAGCGTGGTGGTGCTCTACGATTATCTTTTCTCACCTCACGCTCTGGATGCGTACCTCTTTTTAAAATTTCGTTTGGCGATGTACCAATCGTACGGTGGTGTGAACGGTTGTAGGATGAAGCCAGCCACTCCAGAATGTCTATATATCTCTATGTTTTTTTGTGTGTGAAATAGCATGCGATCCTTTATAGTACGCTAAACTCTTTCGGCTAAAGATGCCTTATGTATAGAATTGTTAGCGTAATAACTGATATTAAGCTCTGCCAACATGTTGTGAAAAGCTCGACCTACAAATTCTTTCCTCATATCCGTACAAAAATAGCCAGGGATCCTGTTTTCCTTCAACATCAGCGCTTTCGCAGCTTCAGCAACTGTTTCAGGCAGTGCTGGACTTACCTATAAGCTAAATAAGCTATAGCTTAGGGCCACACACCCTCGGGGGCCTCATTTTTTTAAATATATTTTTATTTTATCATTAGTTTTTATTCTTTAACACTAATTCATCAAAAATATATAATATATATATATATATATATATATATATATATATATATATTATTTGTTCTTTATCATTAACATTAATATAAAAAATAATAATTATAGTAATAATTATTTTAAATTTTTTTACCCAAATTTTTTAGAGAAGGGCCTCAAATTTCATATAGCTTAGGGCCTCAGCAGGTGAAAGTCCGGCCCTGGTTTCAGGCGACTTATTTTTAAGTGGAATTAGCCACAAATATCGAGAGAATACACCTATTGTGAATAGAATGTATCTATAGCCGTCATTATAAACCGAATACCTTTGCATGTCTGTTAAATCAGCCTGGCCAAGAGAATCAATCGATGCGGCTATTGTCTTCGCAGTTTTAAACCTTCTTCTCACCGGTTCATGAAGTATATAAGCGTCCTGCTCACGCATAAACCTCTCGACATCTTTTTTTTCTATTCCCTCATTATAAACGCCTCTGTACAGTCTATTAACACCCCCGTAGGAGGTTGGATTAGAAATGTCATAATCACTTTTTCTTAATATGCTAGCCATTTGCTTATTTTAGAAACGCGCGGGTAGGGTTGGCCGTTGTTGCTTGGTCTCTTCTTCTTCCTCTTCAGAGATGTTACCGTCGGGGACGAGGGCGTGCTCTGGTGTTGCACATGTGTCTAGAATACTTCGACAGTATGTTCAAAAATTCTTGAAATATACTCCCAACGGCATAACAGTTATCAAAGTATATTAAAAACCTATTAAAACATAACCACAACCCAACTAAAATCAACGAAAATAAATAATTAATTCATATTCGATCATAATAATTATGTATTCTACTAAAAGTCTATAAATCCATAATATTAAATAACTGATAATATATGTGTATATATATAGTTTCGTTTTTTTCCGAAATTGTATAAACCAACTACGAAGCTTCTCGAAGTTTCTAGAAGCGGAAGTCGTAGGTTAGGTTAGGTTCTTAGGAGTCTATACTCAGTTTTTGCTTTGTGAGGAAGTTTCCAGTTTTCCCCTGATTCAAAGTGTTCAGTTAGGAAATTTATTTGCTTTTAGCTTTGATTTAAAGCTTTAGCAGTTTAATTAAGTCTAAAATCTAAAATCTAGTGACATTTTTTTGTGCTTTATCTAAATTATTTTTTTTGTATAATAATTCAGTTTAGGAGTTATTGAATTGTTAGGTTAGGCTAGTTTCTTAGGATCAAATCATTGAGGACTGTAAGTAATCAATACTTTAATTATTGGTTGGCTTTGGGTCTAAAGTAAGCACATTCTGTTGTTAATCTAATCTGCTCAATATAGTTAATGTGGACTATTATTTATCCAAGATTTATCTTGGAACAAAATCTATAACATTTTTCTACAAGTGCCATCCAAGCTTAGTAGCCAAAATTTTAAAACCTGTTAAGAAAGGTGGGTCCTTTCATTTTGCCTAACCTATCATAACATAACAATCATTCCTTATTTATCGTTTTTCTTTGCGCTTTTTATATTTTAAAGTATTAAAGAAAACTAACTTATTAATTAATTCTAAATATAAATCTACCCAACTTCAATCTAAATTAAACAAATTTATTTCTAATTATTTGCTTAGTTATTTAACGCGTGGCTTGTTTTTACTACATCTAACCAATTAATTTAAATCTATCGAATCAAGAGTTTAAGCTTGCCTTACGAGTTATTTAACTGTAAATAAATATAATTAAACATTTGATCCAGTGCATATTGTGCCAAATTTTACAACGAATTATAACTTACCACATGGTAGATATAATAGGATTCTATGAAATATTGTTTAGTACATATGATACGATTTATGTACTCCCCTTTATTCTAATATTAAGTGTGGTTACGCTTTAAAATCTAAGGATAAGATTAAGTTAGGGTTAAGGTTAGGATTAGGCTGTGCATATCTTTTCTGTATATATTTAATCATTTAAGGTATAAATACAAGGGCAATTCAATAAGTATCCGCACTTTTTATTTTCACATCTGATAGATTATAAACACATCACTTCTCAACAAAGTCTCCCTGTTTCTCAATACACTTAGTCCAGCGATTCTACAAGCTTCCTAATGCCATCACAAAAGAATGTTTTTGGTTGTGTGCGTAGCCAGTCATGCACCACCTCCTTCAGGTCATAATCGCCTTGGAATCAGTGACCTCTCAAAGCGTCTCTTAGTGGTCCAATCAGGTAAAAATCCGAAGGTGTCAGGTCTGGACTGTAGGCTGGATGGTCGAGAACTTCAAATTTAAGTTCTTGAAGGCATTTTCTAGTCCGTGCAGCGGTATGAGGGCGCGCATTGTCGTGTAACAGAATAACACCTTCTGACAATCTCCCTCTCCGTTTTGTGCGAATTGCTTGCTTTAACTCATTCCGAAGCATGTCAAAATACAATGCACTTGTTACTGTAGTTCCACGCTCTAGATAATGTTCAAGGATAGGGCCTCGTGTATCCCAAAACAGTGTTAGCATAACTTTACCTGCTGACGGCTGCGCCTTGAACTTCCTTGCAACGAGAGATGTTGGATGCTTCCATTGCATGCTCTGTCGTTTGCTTTCTGGTTCATAGTGATGGATCCAGGTTTCATCTCCAGTGATAATGCGCTCCAAAAAGTTTTCACCTTCATTATGATTCCGCGCCAAAAGACGAGAGCAGACGTCCATACGATTACGCTTGTGCTCTTCTGTCAACTGTTTTGGCACCCATCTTGCACAAACTTTGTGAAAGCCAAGAATGTCATGAACTATCGAATAGGCTGACCCTTGACTGATGTCTAATGAAGATGCAATTTCTTTCATTCTTAATCTTCTGTCATCGAAAATCATGGCTCTGGCTTCTTCCTGCTTGCCACCACTGGTTGATGTTGATGGTCGTCCTGAGCGCTGAGCATCTGTCACATATGTCCGACCTTCCTTGAATATTTGAATCCACTCGTACACACTTCGTCGTGGTAACGCATTATTCCGATACTGAGCACATAAACGCGTGTGAATTTCAGCTCCTTTCACATCTGCCCACAAAATATAAATATATAAATTTGAGAATCTGGGAAGTGGCAGCTTGAAAACGTTTTGAGTGTCCTTTAATCCGGTCATCAAAATCTGGCAACCCTAGGCCTACGAGTAGCCTAAATAAGCCTATACTGTTGCTAGCCTAAATAAGCCTATAGATCTGTTTGGCTCGTTATTAAGAGTATATATTATATATACTATATTATCACTAAAATGAAAAGTGCTGGTACTTATTGAAGTACCCTCGTATATTATACCAATTTAACTTTATAGAGGCGAGCAAGTCAAGAGTATTGGCTTAAAATTAAATCTATTAAATATAATTACCATCATTATTTTATTAATAGCGTCCAAGTTGTGAGAACACTAAGTTTATAGTTTAATTTAAACGATACCTTGTCGAACCTGAGTTAAGGGTGGACGCGGGTAGCCGTAAAGATACCTTTTAGGCTGCTGAATTTTCCACAACATTTGTTGCTTGTCCCAAAGTCTTTTAACCTACTCAGGTTACCTATCAGTGTTTTTGGAATGTTTATTTGCGGTAGTCTAGCTTTAATATGTTTCCATCCTGTTGATGGCCTATCTCACTTTCTCACCAAATCATGTACGATATCACTGATGTTCGAACCCTGTACTATGACCCTTCAACAACAACCTCACCTGTATCGGACCATTGTATAATGGGATCCTCACTCAATAGATTATAAAGACTTAGTCCTTTATTCCTCAATGTATGAAGGAAACTATTTTTTAATACATGTTCGAGATGTTGCGGACTCGCACCGTTGTTCTTGATCGTCTATAGGTTCGCCATGTTCAGTATCGCACCCATCATCCCATGTTTAACAACTACGGGGAACTCCACCGGTTTCTTATAATTTTCGTACTCATGAAGAAATTTCTGCAGAGCTTCTTGGTATAAGATTCTTTGGCTACAGTTCCGTATTGTCCCCCACATTTTTTTATTAAAAAATAGTTTCGTATATATTTTTAATTGTTTAACTGGGTGGTTGGGTTAGGTTAGGGTCAGGTCAGGTTAGGTCCAGATAATAGACGAGATGCTGATACTTTATCACCAATTATCCAAAAACATATTGAAGTTGGTACAATAATATGTTCTGATCAATGGTGTTCTTATTATCGTCTCACTGACTTTGGTTTCGAACATTTTACAGTGAACCATACCCAAGAATTCATTAATAGTGAGACTGGTGCCAACACACAGACTATAGAATCACTTTAGCGATTGCTGAAGAGCAAGTTATCACCTGGTATTCGTAAAACCAACATCGATATGCATATTTGTGAATTTTTGTGGCGCCATCATGCTACAATCAACAACCCTTTTGAATTTTTAATTGACTATCAAAATAATTTATAATTCTAGTGTTCAATAAAATCATATTTTGCGTGGGGAGCAATATGGAACTGGCCCCGATTCTTTTCTGTCAGGAGGCTTTTCACCGTTGAATAGGTCCACAAATTCTCTCTCTATTCTTTTAAGCCTGTTTTACGGGGTTCTAGAACCGTAGTTGGCCTCTTGTGTTTTGTAGTGAAGCGTACACCTCGTGTGGAATCACGACTACTTTCTTCATTATATTAAACTAGACAATAAAGGGCCTAAAGCTGAAAATAAGATGGGTAGGAATGAACCCCTCTCTGTACAATAATTCGCTTTTTCTTCCCCACAGTTTGACTTTTACGAGCGAGTGCGTGTATTATATTCTTGTAACGACGTAAGCGAGTACGAGACTTCTGAGAGGGCTTCATTGGTACATTGCATTTTATAACGTTAAGACATTTCACAGATGCATTTTAAACATAGGTGTCAATATTTTTAACCAACAGGTGCTGGAGAGTTCGTGACAGCCGATGATTGATTTTTATTAATTCACGGTATTTCTATAACCTCTCTGTCATTCTGGGATATACACCGTTTGAGCCTCGTTTGGGAATATATTCGTTCTCAGAAGCACCCTAAACGTGTTTCGCTGGTAAAGGTCACAAACCAAATATCTGTAACATTGGCTTGTAGCTTTTTATAAACTGTCAAAAATTCCTTACGCTGATTCGGGAACATTTGATTGGCTAATACCCCAATTAGCGCACATGTCTACGTTGTGCGAATAAGATTAGAACTAACATCATAAACACCTTTGTGGAACAAAATATCATCTGGGTATTCGTTGAATACGGCTTGGTATGTCGAGTAGCACCATGTAATTTTATGCACAAAATTTAAGAACAGTTCGTCCTTCTCTTTAATGATTTTAAGCATAAACACGGATTTGCCACAGCCTGTAGGACCGGATATAATGCATGTAGAAGAGCTCGTGAACTTGAACTTTTCTACAGAATCCATTTCTAACACGTCACACTCTTAAGTGGAACATTTACAAAATATAATAAAATTTTAAGTAATGCTCCTTATATTCTACAGTCTTGTTTTTCTTCTTCCCCAGAACCGTGAATGATGACGAGAATGAGGTACTGTACCAGCAACATGTCTCCATCATAGATATTGCAGATGAAGTTAATGATAGCGCTGATAGTGTAGTTGTTGTTGAGACTACAGACTGCACCATCACCCCCGTTAGCGTCTGGGAACCCTCAACAATGACAAATGTAGAACCCCCTCTCGTCAATTCGAGAAGAAAGCGCGTGCATGAGAGCATCCTCATTGCTGAAACACCTTCCACGTCATGTGTAAAGTTTTTTTCTGCAGGAAGGAGGGGCCAAGGAGAAGAAGAGAGCCAAGAAGAAACGAGCCAAAATCAAGGTCCAGGGTTTCCAAGATGCCAAGATAGTCAGTAAGAGGCGGGGAATTGATGAGACAAAAAGCCTTTGATTCCACCAGGTCAAGTACGGCTGTGTGGGTTGAACCACCCGACAAGCATACTCCATACAGGGGAGAACAAGACCCCTGTACAAAGACAGCAACTGAGTGGGGGTGAAGAAACTTCGGAGGCGGTACAGCACACCTAACCTCTTAGAAGTTGTATATGTGAGAGAGTATATGTGACCTTTCCAGAAAAGATCATGAGAAAAGGAAATGCCAAGAATGTTAAGAGAAGAGAAAGGATTGAGTTGTGTTGTTGTTGAAGGTAAGGGGAGAGTCGTGTGGAAGAGTGTGACGAGTAAACAGATTGAGGAACTGAGTTTCTGAGGCATTGAAAGCCACAAGGTTTTCTCTGCCTCCAATCAAATATAGCAGAAAGATCAGAGGTCAGGTGCTCCATAGCTGTACTACGCGAATCATGGAGTGACTGTTGAGAGAGACCCTTTGGGAAGCGGGTGGAGAAGTGAAGAGTGGAATCATCAGCATAAGAGTGAATAGGACAGGAAGTACGAATTAAAAGATCATTAATAAATAAAAGGAAAAGCGTGGGTGACCGGACAGAACCCTGAACACCACTGTTAATAGCTTTAGGAGAAGAACAATGGCCATCTACAACGGCGCTAGGACAGTTTGCCTACTGGACAGTTTGCCTACTGGACAGTTTGCCTACTGGGCAGTTTGCCTACTGGACATTATGCCTATGGACACCATGCCTATGTGGTACATTTATCCTTACCTTATTTAACTTATTTAACTTCAGATTCATGCAAAAGAATTAATTCAAAATTAAAATGTGTTGTTGCCCTTAATAGCATAAATGTCTGAAAATATATCAAGTAAGAAAGGGAAACAGAAGTTTTCACATAATGGATATTTGTATGTGTTTGATAAATGTAGCAAGCGCGACCCTTCGTTACTTTTTTGGCGGTGCGAGCAAAAGAGTCAGTGTATTATAAGGTGTGTGTGTGTAATATGGGTACTTTTCCGTTATCTGCCCCCTTGACGATTGGTTAGGTTAAGTCGTGATATTTTCGTTAAAACTAACGAAAATATCACGACTTAACCTAACCAATCGTCAAGGGCGTACAGTTGACCTAACCGGGCAGTGACGATTGGTTAGGTTAAGTTGTGATATTTTTGATAGTTTTAATGAAAATATCATGACTGAACCTAACCAATCGTCAATGGGGCAGATAACGGAAAAGTACCCATATTATATATACACCTTATAATACACTGACTCTTTTGCTCGCACCGCCAAAAAAGTAACGAAGGGTCGCGCTTGCTACATTTATCAAACACATACAAATATCCATTATGTGAAAACTTCTGTTTCCCTTTCTTACTTGATATATTTTCAGACATTTATGCTATTAAGGGCAACAACACATTTTAATTTTGAATTAATTCTTTTGCATGAATCTGAAGTTAAATAAGTTAAATAAGTTAAATAAGTTAAATAAGGTAAGGATAAATATACCACATATGCATGGTGTCCAGTAGGCAAACTGTCCGTAGGCAAACTGTCCGGCCACGATCTACAACTACAGCAATAGATCGGCCAGAAAGGAAATTAGAGATGAAGGTACAGATGGAAGGGTAGAAAACGAAGGAGGGCAGTTTCGAAATTAAAGATTTGTGCCACACTCTATCAAAGGCTTTTGATATGTCTAGCGTAATAGCAAAAGTTTCACGGAAATCCCGAAAGGAGGATGACCAAGAGTCAGAGAGATACGCAAGAAGATCGCCAGTAGAGCGTCCCTTTCGGGATCCATACTGACGATCTGAAAGAAGATTGTGAGAAGAAAGGTGTTTAAGAATCTTCCTATTAAGGATAGATTAAAAAACTTTGGAAAGGCAAGAAATCAAAGCAATTGGACGATAGTTGGAGGATTGAGAGCGATTACCCTTCTTTGGGAGAGGCTGAATGAAAGCGAACTTCCAACAGGAAGGGAAGTACCTGATGAGAGACAAAGACGAGAGAGTTTGCCTTGGCAGGGTGTCAGCACAGAAGCACAGTTCTTAAGAACAACAGGAGGAACACCATCAGGACCGTACGCCTTCCTAGAATTGAGCCCAAATAGGGCAGAAAAAACATCTTTAGAAGATATTCTAATTTTAGACAAAGTCAGAGGAGGGAGGAGATAGAGGAACAGCACATGAATCGTCTAGGGTTGAATTGTAAGCGAAAGTTTGAGAGAAGAGTTCAGCTTTGTCAGGAGGAGACGGCAATTGTGCTGTCGGAATGGAAAAGAGGAGGGAAAGTAGTAGTATTGTTGTTGAAGAGGTTCTTAGCTAGATGCCACAAAGACCGAGAAGAATTAGAATTGGACAGATTTTCACATTTTAGTCGGATGAAGGAATTTTTGGCGAGTAGAAGAACAGATTTTGCACGATTCCGGGGAGAAATATAAACTGAGTGAGCGTCAGGAGTTAGATAGCGACGGTACCTTCTGAAAGCTTCCTCTCTGTTGCGGATAGCATTAGAACAAGTAAAGTTAAACCTAGGTTTTTTGCATTAGTAGTAGGAAAAGAATATGGAATGTACACGCCTCCATGCCGGAGAGAATCACCTGTGTGATGCGCTCTGCACACCCAGAAGGGCACCAGCCACGGAAGCAGTAATCAATCCATGGGAAATCACAGACGTAAGAGCCTCCCAATCATCGGCCCCGAAGTGTCAAAGGCGTCTCCTCTTGGGAGGATTCAAAGGCCGAATTGGAGCGACAGGACAGGAAACAGATATAAGATTGTGATCAGAGGAGCCCAACAGAGAAAAAGTTTCACAGAGTAAGAACAGGATGAGAGGTAAGAAATAAATGCAGAATGTTAGGTGTATCCCCAAGGCGATCGAGGATACGAGTAGGGTGCTGTACAATCTGCTCTAGGTCATTTAGGATAGAAAAATTGTAAGCAAGTTCACCAGGGATGTCAGTGAAATGGGAGGAAAGTCAAAGGTGGTGGTGAAGATTGAAATCTCGTAAAATGGAGATTTCAGCAAAGGGAGAGCGGGAAAGAATTTATTCCACCTTGAAAGTGAGGTAGTCAAAGAATTTTGATAGTCAGTAGAATTAGGAGAACGGTAAACAGTGCAGATGTATTTAGTTTGAGATTGGCATGTAAGACGTAGCCAGAGGGTATAGAATTCGGAAGATTCGAGTGCTGGAATACGAGAACAAGTTAGGTCATTGCGTAGATGTACTCAACATCCACCGTTGAAGTGAAATTGAATATAAAGTAAGAAGGTACAGAAAAGGGATTGTTTTCAGTCGTCCTAGGCACCTGAGTTTTAGTGAGGAAAAGATGAGGAGTTTAGAGGATGAGAGGTGGCGTTCAACAGATTGAAAATTTGAGAAAAGACCACGAACGTTGCAGAAATTTAAGAAAAGAATCAGACAGAGGTCCAGAACATCTCGAATGGGCGGTAGCAGACCCAGCCCCGTTGCCTGGTTTGCGTTCCCGGTATCTGCTTGGGGGGGCCAGAAGTGGGGACATTTATGGTCCCCTCCCCATGGGACTCCGTGGCTCTTGAAGTTGATGCCTTTTTTTTTTAATTCTGAAAACATTACCGTATGTTGTGTATAAGATGCATGTATATGTAGTGAGGAAAAGGGAGAGAAGTGTGTGTTTGAGAGCATACTGGACTGCTCACAGGGTAGATGAGACATGGAAAAAGATCAGCTAAGGAGGAGAGTGACAGGAGCAACGGGAGTTCCAGCACTCCCTATCTTCTGTCCAACGCCCTCACATCCGGAGTACTTCCTTGGTCGATTGGTGTCTACAATCTCCTCCTATTTAAAACTCTCCATGAGTGCATCGGCCGTAAGACCCACAGTAAGGTCTGAAAATGTAATAGAACCCCAGCCCTGTACTTCTTACGGTACAACCCTACAGTAGCTCCTTCTACAAATAAAACTCTACCCACTTATTCCTATTCAAATCCACCCTCCCGCTGTGCCCTCCACCTCGTCAGCAACATCTCACTCTGTAGACAGTAGCATATCATTCGAGTTGGTGCGCAGCGTCACTACCACTCCAGTCCTGACTAGAAACCGGTATGTAGTCAAGGTCGACCCGCGAGCCATGTATAGCAACGGCGTTGAACACCGACTGTGGCGCGTGGTTGAGCGTATTGTGGAGTTTGTTCTTCAGAGGAGTGAGGGACGTGAAGCCAGGACACGACTGTCCATCGGGTCAGATGATGGAGATAGAGACTATTTTTGGGTAGTAATACCCTACAGACGTCTGGCTACCGTAGATGTAGAGTACATTTTGGGGCGTATAATGCAGGCCTCTCAAAGCAGTACCGAATTTAATATGGACAACTTCACGATAGATATAGACCACGTTCTCCGTGTTGCGAGACATACGGCCACACCTTATACGCTTAACTTTGACAGTTATGAAATATTCAGAAACCATACAAATCTCGATCGCGGTTACGGCTTTATAGCAATAGTCTTGGCTTATATGTTTAGTGTACTAAATACGACTGCATATAATATTTGGTTGCCGATGGTTGTGCAGCGTGCACGTAAACTGGCCACAGACTGCAGTCTCGAATTTGACTGTGATATGGGGCCTGAAGCGTTGAGAATGGTAGAGCAGGAAATGGATGTGCGTATAGTTGTATATATATTTACGTCGTATGTGGTTTATGCATGACGTCGCTCCGCCTCATTTTAGTCGAGTAGCTAGAGACTATTTGGATGACCATTTCCCTGATAAATTGATAGGCTGGAGGACCCATTGCGTGGCCTGCTCGCTCCCCGGACCTGAATCCACTCGATTTTTACCTGTGGGGTCATCTGAAATCCATCGTTTACGTGGCACCCATTGACAACGTTGAAATGCTCCGTCAACGTGTAGAACACAAGGATGCCAGAAAATCCGAGCAATACCTGGAATGTTTGAACGCGTCAGGCAGTCTATGACGAGGCGTGTTCAGGCGTGTATTCAAGCGCAAGGCGGTCATTTTGAGCAGTTCCTTTAAAGGTAAGGCGGATACTTGCTGGAACACATAACGGGCTGTAATTCGGAAACAAAACGATTTTGGGCATGTTTATATAAACTTTTTCATTTTTCTCAGGTCCTGGATCCATCCTGAAAGTGCGTCCCACATATTATGAAACACCCTGTGTGTATATATATATATATGTGTGTGTGTGTGTGTAAATAACGACTCTTGTTTAGAAGTGTCTGCACAAGAGGAGAGAAAACGAGCAATGAAAAATGAGGCACCTCCCGGAATCGAACCCGGGAGCATCCGATTGCCGGTCCGACATGCTAACCATTGCACCAAGGTCCTCCACGAATCAGAACTCGTAATTCTCCTCCTCCTCATTGCTCGTTTTCTCTCTTGTGCGGACACTCCTCTAACAAGCGTCGTTATTTACATTAATTATACTGTCGTTTGCAGTTTAAAAAAAAAATAATATATATATATATATGTGTGTGTGTGTGTGTGTGTGTGTGTGTGTATACATATGTGAACTCCAATGTGTACTATTCCTGTTTTGCGTCTAACGTACATATAGTTCTCTACTGGTCGTGTTATTTTTGTTTGATGAAAATGTGTTAAATAAGTCATGTATTATTCCTATTTTGCACCTCATGTATATACATATTTTCCGAATGTATTTCATAAATGATATATATTAAATAGACAGAACGATGTAGTTGTGTTTTATTTCTCCTTTACACCATGTAAACAAATGCCTCTGTTAATAGAAATGAAGGGTGTGTGTATAAACGATAGTGTGTGTGTGTGTGTGTGTGTGTGTGTTCTCTAGCCGTTTTGACAATCGACCAGGATAGCCACATTTTACTTTAAGAATTTGTTGAGAGAGGTGGTGCCGCTGCAGTTAGCCTATATATATAATGTAATAATGTTATAATGTTTCAGACCAACAAAGACCCTAGGATCCACTCATGGCTAGTCTACCTGTGTTCATAATTGTGTATTGTGCATGTCCTCCGTGGTGGCGGAGGGGACCTACAATTTTACGTGGGTTCAAACCACAAGGAACATAAGAACATAAGAAATTTTTATAGTGGGCACACTAGGGGCCACGTCGGCCCATCGAGGCGGCTCCACTACACCGTGTATGTAAAAACTGCCTGTACATTGGCAACAAACAATTTTTACAAAACTAAATAATTATCAATTTAAAGCTAAAGGTAGACTACTATATGTATATATAAGTCACTAAACTAAGGCGCCTGGCTGTATTCTCTGGCTGCTTACCCTCTAAAGAAACTGCCTGACAGCCGATTACATTATACGATTGGCTGGCTTCTATGCCAAATAGCTGTGATCCTAAAGCCCTCAAGGATGGCTTGTAAAGACTCCATTATGCGCCGCGATATGCCTACGAAAGGATTTCTTTCTCTCTCTTTTTCTTGCGTTTTATTACGCTTGTTAGGTTAGGTTACCCACTCCCCCTTTTTGGAAGGTCTAGTCGCGACCCTCTTCATGCTTAACCTCCACTCTCTTCCCTTGTTAAAGCCGGGTTTACACGGTGAGAGCTACTCGCGCGAGTAACTCTCACGTCTCCATATGAGAGTACTAGCATGAGATAATCTCGTGAGAGTGTCTGTTTACACATACTGACTACTCGTTATGATAGTTGACGCTAGAATGTCATCGAGGCAAGTTGTTGCTGCGGCGGCAACCAGGGTGTTTCTTGAAATTCTAAGCTCGACACGCGTGAGAGTAACTGAAAAGTGGGAAGACTACCAACTTTGTGCGAGTGCAAAATTACTCGCATGAAAGTGGGCGGAGCCAGTAACTGGCAACTAGCGTGGTAGTTGACACGACGCAAGTAGTGCGATAGTTACTCTTATGAGAGTGGCTCGCGAGAGTAGCTCTCACCGTGTAAACCCGGCATAATAAGTTAGGTTACCCGCTCCCCCTTCATGCATACCTCCCTATCCTCCTTGGAGGGTCTAACCCCCTCTCCCCTCTTGTTGCATAACCTACTCTCCCCCTTGGTGGGTCTAACCCACACCTTGTTACATGCAATGTTGCAATGCGCAATGCAATATTACATGCAATGTTGCACGCGATTTGCACTACATTTTTGCATCATACTAGTCGGTTTGTTTACAACTAGTGTTTCACATGCTCAAAGCAAACTGTTCAACGTCAAACCACCCAAAACACCAATCGCTAGTGATCGGCTCCCATTCTCTAAACTTGCTGACATTCACTCTACTATAAGTGAAGCAGGTCCAGGCTTCAGCTCCAGCGCTTCAAGTTTCAGAGCGCTCCGATAAGTCTGGCTCCAGCTCCAGTTCCAGCTCCGGAACAGAGTTTAAGCAATTGGACTGCTCCGTTCCGGCTTCGAATTTTAGAGCTCACCCCTGGCGCTGGAGCAGGAGCACTGCCAATCCTACTTCGCGGTGTTGTGTCACCACGAGAGTAAAGAAAATCTCTTTCCGGCGAAGAATATCAGTCAAAATTTGCATTCTTTTTCTATATGCGTCAACTAACATCAATGATTGGTTAAAGTATGTAGTACCTGAAATAAATAAATAAAATAATATAATATATATATATATACACACACACACACACAGTGTATATATATATATATAAGCAAACAACCACAAGGAAAAGGAAACACAAAGTCCGAGCGCTTTCGTGATATATTCACATTATCTGTTCCTCCTTGATAATGTGAATATATCACGAAAGCGCTCGGACTTTGTGTTTCCTTTTCCTTGTGGTTGTTTGCTTATTAATAAGGTCACGTGTTATTTTGTGATTTTAGTGCATATATATATATATATATATATATATATATATAATAATAATAACTAGAACATATATACCATACAGCAATAAATGAAATTTTCACGAATCGGCTGACTTCAAATTAACACTTTAAATAAACAAGAGCGATACTCAATAAAAATTTAAATGATACCAGAAAATTACCTCATTCGTGCGAATCACCAAAATTGGAGTGTAGCTTTTTTTCTTTTTTTTCCTCTTTTTATTGCAAGTTCGCCCATGGCGAAGATTAGCGAGAGAATCACATTTACTTGCTAAACTTTTTTGGACTGTCGAGCGAAATACTAATTAAGTTCAATTTACAAGCATGAAACATGCGAGTTCTTCAAGCGAATTTTCCCATCATCATCATATATATATATTGCTGCGTATATACTCTATCTATACATATATATATACACATATATATTACGCGAATTAAACCTATATTCACTGAAAAGGAGACGAGACACACACACACCATTATTTACACTTGGAAAATAATGGAGGAACTAGCTCCTAATCTTACTCTGATCCCTATAACCCCCGAAACAACAGTGGAAAGTAGAAAAAGAAGACTGTGTCGTGTTCCCAAATTAAAGGCTTCATATATATAGATATGAAGAAGGAAACCACTCTTCAGGAAGACGTAAATTTTCATTTCTTAACACCAATACAGTTTCGGCTCCTCGCGAGCCCTTGTCAATTGGTAATTGACATTATCATTACCAAGTGACAAGTGCTCGCGAGGAGCCGAAACTGTATGGGTGTTAAAAAATAAAAATTTACGTCTTCCTGAAGTGTGTTTTCCTTCTTCATACTTCGTCGCAACAGTGAGTTATTTTATTTATATATATATACAGGGCGTCCCAAAAAAATGTATACACACTTTAAATAATTATAAAGGCAGTGTTTATTAAAATACATTTCATTTTCAAAATGTAATAGAATCTACAGACATTATTTAATTGTTTTGTCAACGCCTGTTTTCAAACTGACGTCCGTTCTGGTCCAGGCACTGCTGATAACGCGAAGCAATGGAATCGCAAACATCACGAAACATTTCGTTTGGTATTTGTGTGCATTCTCGTTCAATGGCTGCTCTCAATTCAGCTACTGTTGCAGGTTTTATAGCGTAGACTTTGTCTTTTAAGTATCCCCATAAAAAAAAGTCTAGTGGTGTGAGGTCTGGTGAACGCGGAGGGTATTCTACGAAACCCCTTCGACCAATCCACATCCACATCGTGCCAAGTACCACTCGCAATACTCCACTCTTCGGTCCGGATCATCTTCATTAATAGCATGGACTAATCTTGGAATGTAACTTTTCCATTGACAGCGCTTCAAAATGCGTTGGCAGACGATTCTGAAATTCCTACCTCACGACTCGCTTGCCGCACAGATTTTCTTGGACTTTGGTGATACGTTTCCAGTACTCTTTCTTGCTTTGTGGGGCTTGTCGATGTCCGTGGTCTTCCGGAACGCTTCTTGTGGACATTCTGAACAGTTCCATCGGCTTCAAACTTATCTCTAATTCGAGTGATGTTAAGTCGCGTTGGTGGATCTGTTTGAAACTCCCTCATAAACTGTCTTTGCACTTCAACTGCGTTTTCACACTTCCAGTAGCATTTTAGAATGAATTTCCTTTGTTCAAAGCTTAGTCTGACTGCCATTATTAATTCTAATGAGTTTAACTTGGAAAGAAAGAAACATCAATTGAGCTATCAGCTGTTAAAGTGTGTATACATTTTTTTGGGACGCCCTGTATATATATACACACACACGGGTGTCCCAGGAGGAAATGTCAAGAATGCACCATTTGACTCTTTGGGTATTTCTAAGTAGAAAGTATTATATCGATATGGGTCTGATTCCCAACCGTTACCGAGATACAGGCCTCTACATTTGGGTAATTAAAACATAATAAAAAGGCGATCTTAGATACTATTTAATGACACTTGTGGTTTACAAAAAGTACAAACATACAATACACTATTGCACTTATTGCAGAATGGTTTCAAAGTGACCCCCTCCTCCTTCAATGCACGCGGCGAGCCTCCGATCCATCGAGTCTTGCCAAGGAAAACGCGGAAGTTCATTTCTGAGGTTTATGAACGCATCCTGTATACGTGCAACCAACTGCTCCCTAGTTTCGGGCTTACCCCGCTGATAAACGTTACTCTTCAAGAACCCCCAGACAAAAAAATAATGTAAATAAATAATGTGAGGATCTGCACAGTTCCCAATGTATCATTAAATGTCATTGAATATTATCTAAGATCGGCTTTTTATTATGTTTTAGTTACCCAAATGTAGAGGCCTGTATCTCGGTAACGGTTGGGAATCAGGCACATGTCGATATAATACTTTCTACTCAGAAATACCCAAAGAGTCAAATGGTGCATTCTTGACATTTCCTCCTGGGACACCTTGTGTATATATATATATATATATATATATATATATATATATATATATATACAGGGTGGGCGGAAAGTAGCTCCCTAATTTAAATTACATATAAATTATGTATAAATTGTGATTGTATTGTTATATAATACTCAGCCTCAGCCCGGGCAGAGCTGGGCACTTGCGGTTTTTTTTGCGGTACTGCGGTACTACCGTGTTGGTCGGTACCGCGGAAAGTACCGCGGGAAATTTGAATGCGGTAGCGGTACTGCTGTACTTTCAGCGATCCTTTGCGGTACTGCGTTATGCGGTACCGGTTTGGTAGTGCGGTAGTAGTACCGCAGTACCGCAAAAAAACGCGCAAAAAAACGCAAGTGCCCAGCTCTGGGTCACCGTCACTGTCACCGTCACTTATATTGTTATGGTGTGTTCTCTAAAGTGGTACAATTGTAACGGTAATCTTTTTTTCTCTAAAGTGTTCTCTTTGTGTTCTCTAAAGTGGTACAATTGTAACGTTCATTTTTTTTTTTCATTTCAGATTGAAGGGTAACATGGCTGAGCGTTTAACACTGCAGGAGCGTGCCCAGTTGGCGGCACGGTACGAAGTTTGGCAATCTGTCGTTCGAGTTCAAAGATGGTGGCGGGCCATTCACGGACCACGTGCCCAAGTGGACCCGAAAACAATCAAGAACTGCCACTCGAAGCTCATGACCACGGGGTCTGTGGCAGATGTTCGAAGATGTGGTCGCCCTTCGACATCCAGGGCCCAGGAGACGGTGCAGGCAGTTCAGGAAATGTTCGCACGGAGTCCACGAAAGTCAACTCGCCAGGCAGCTCGGGAAAGTGGACTCTCCCGCTACTCAGTGCGAACTGTGCTGAAGAAGGAGCTGAACTGGCGTGCGTGGAAGCCGCATTACTGCCAATCTCTCTCGGACGAGGACTGCGACATTCGCATGGAGTTCGGGGAAATCATGCTGGCTTGGCATGAAGACTGGCCCCATCTCTTCCGCAACATCCTCTGGAGCGACGAGGCGGTGTTCCACGTCGGAGGCTTTGTCAACCGCCACAATTGCCACTACTGGGCAGGAGAGGATCCCATGGTTACCGCTGAAAAACGGCAGAATCGGTTCAGTGTAACGGTGTGGTGTGGTATGACCTCAGATCAGGTTGTGGGCCCGTTCCTTCTGCGCAACACCATGAATGCTGAGCGGTACCTTGCTATGTTGCGAAACGAGGTCTGGCCGGTTGTCAGCACATGGGAGAACATCGACGATCTGATATTTATGCAAGATGGCGCCCCTCCGCACTTCGCTCTGATCAATGTCTGGTGTGGACTAATGCATGACCAGATAATTGGTCCTTTCTTCTTCGCTGAGAACACTGTTTCCGCAACTGTGTACCTGGATATGCTCACCAATTGCGCCATCCCCCAGCTGCAGGACAGGCAGCCAACTGTCATCTTCCAACAAGATGGGGCACCCCGCTCATTGGGCGCATGTTGTTCGTGAAACTCTCGACGCAACATTTCCAAATCGATGGATTGGCAGGGACGGGCCAATCCCATGGCCCCCAAGATCACCAGACATTACCCCGCTGGATTTCTTTCTCTGGGGTCATGTTAAAGATTTGGTTTATGCAACAGTTGTTCCAGATATCAGGACATTGCGAGAATGCATTACGGATGCAATTGCAACAGTTAACCCACAAATGTTGGAAAATGTGTGGCGTGAGTGTGAATACCGTTTAGACATTTTACGTGCCACTAGTGGTGCACATGTGGAAGCTTATTAAGTTCATTAACTATGTATCAAAACTCTGTATGTTTATCTACTTATGATTAAAACTGTGTTTGAATACGACTGTTTATTTAAAAGTTAGAGCATGCTTTAATCAGGGTAATCATTTATGGACACTGTATATATATATATATATATATATATATATATATATATATATATATATATATATATATACTTTTTTTTTATTATATGTTAAATATATTGTTGTGCACAACCCCTTAATTTATGTGGTGCGCACCTTTTTTCCTATTGCACTTATTTCGTACGCGCGTGTTCGTTTATTTCAGGATGATGACTGCCTACGCACTCGGATGGCCTTTCAATTTTATACGCGTAGTTTCCCTCGGCTTACTTGAAGCCACTTTGAATTTTCAAACTTTCAATGTTAATTTACCCTCAGCTTATTGCAAGGTAGCATAGAAACGACACACTCCCTCTTATAAAGTTTATTTAATTTCACTCCAATTAAGACATAAATTGAACGAAATATACGGATACGCGATTACAAATTTTGTTTAAAAAAATCAAATTCTTAATTTAAAGAAAATGTTTGCAAGTATTTAAGTCTCAAAAACCATTTATACAGAGGTTTTTTTTATTTGCGTGTAACTTTAAAAACAACACTAAATTCAAATTTCGTAATCTAAGGAGGAGTTTAAAAATTAGTTTACTTACAAAAATTTGGGAAATTTACTCTCAACAGTTCTGCGTGAGTTCCGCAGATTTTCCAGGAAAAAAGTCCGTCAAATAAATTAGATTTCTTCTCACAATAACTGAATGGTCATGCACTAACTTCCCGGGTTTCCACGGGAACCAACTTCAACACAAAATATTGACTCTTCCCTGAGGAAACCTAATATGTCGCAAACTTACAGTTTAACATTTAATTTGAACAAAATTAAATTAAACGAAATTTCACAAAGTTCTTTTTTTCCGGTCGCTAACAATAAAGCTCTTACACACAAGTTCGTGTAAACAAAGGAAGGAAATTCAAATTTTAAGTACAACGTGAAACAGTTTTAACTCAACTTAGAAATTTTCAATCACGCCACAGATTTCAAGAAGTTATTCCTACAAGCCACTTTTAACTTTCAGGGACGGAGCTACAACTAACTTAGAAATCTAAGTTACACCTTAAAATTTCAAGGACTCCGCCTTACAATATTCTGAATGACCTATCAAAAAAATTTCATTACATAAGGTCGTCCCTACGAAAGCTTTCATCCATACATAAGTAAAGAAGGAGCTTTTCTTTTCCCTCACTGGGTGTTCCAAGAATCATTGTCCTTTGATTGGTTGACATTCCCTTCCAAAAAAAAAAGCTCCTCCTTTTCCTTAAAATCAACTTAAAATAAAGTTCTTTCTTCGAAACACTTGGTTTCTCAAATTTACGACCAACGTCATGGTCCAATTTAACAAGTGGATTCGAAGTCTGTCTCACAAAAGTTTAACCACGAAGCGAAGAGAAAACAAACCATTTTACATCTGAACCCGGCCAGCTTGTTTTCCCTTCTCTTTGAATCTAGGGCCGCTCCTCGACCCTACCATAAATCTCTCCCGTAAGGTTGTCCGGGGTTATACCATTCACGTGAGAACACAAAAATAAAAATAGAACGAACGTCAATCTGAAACATTTTTATTTATTTATTTATTTATTATTTTTTTTTTTAACCTTGTAACAAGAAACCTATTGATATTCTTCAATAACCATAATCTAAACTACCTTGGTTTAGAGATTTAAACAAAATCTTAAAACTAAAATTTCTGCTCTTATTTTCGTAAGAGATTTTGGCACACAAAATTTGCCGTTACAACAATATATATATATATATATATATATATATATATATATACACAGGGTGTTTCAGGGGGAAAGGTCAATACTTCGGGAGGTGATAGTATCGGTCATTGTGAGAGAAAAAGTTCATATGAACATGTGTCTAATTCTGAATGATTACGGAGATAGAGCTGTTTGAATCTGATGCGCGCGCAGCTCTTCCTCCCCCTTCCCTCCCCTATAACCTTGAACCATGTAAGCTGTAATGTAAGCATGTAACATAAGCCAATCGACAGCTGATTGTTGTGAGTGACATTGTTTGGTGTTTGAAGCAGTGTTAAGAATGCCACACACCTTCACACATGCCGAATATGCAGATACGGTGTATGTCTACGGTTTTTGCGATGGAAGTGCAACAGCTGCTTTTGCAGAATACTGTCGACGGTTTCCGAACCGCAGAATTCCGGATCAAAAAGTGTTTACCAGGGTTTTCAACACATTGCCTGAGATTGGTACACTTCCCAGCGCTCATGTTTCATCTGAACGTGAAGGTCAACAGGATGTGGATGAAGTGGAAAACATTCTTCAGTTGGTAGAGCGTAGTCCTACTACTAGCTCACGAAGAATTTCTACGTCTCGGTGTACCACACAAAAGAGTATGGCGAACATTACGTGAGGAAGGCTTGCATCCATATCATGTACAGCGTGTACAACACCTTCAACCAGGAGACGCTGCCATACGACTGGAATTTTGTCATTGGGTAAATGCTAATCGCCGATTGCTTCGATTAATACTGTTCACCGATGAAGCTACTTTCACCCGTGACGGTATCAACAACACTCGTAACTCTCATCGGTGGTCAGACGAAAATCCAAATGCCACTGTGGAAACAAATTTTCAACATCGCTTCTCTGCCAATGTGTGGTGCGATATCATCGATGATCAGCTGATTGGCCCTGTTACTTCAGAGAATCGTCTTACAGGACAAAGTTACCTAGAATTTCTACAAAATGAATTGCCAGGACTATTGGAGGATGTTCCTTTGGATACACGCGCTGGTATGTACTTAAGCATGACGGAGCTCCTCCACATTCTACCCGTCTCGTGATGCAATACCTAAATCAAACTTTCCCTGGTCGATGGATCGGCCGCGGTGGTCCCATTCAATGGCCACCAAGGTCTCCACCCTCTCTCCGTTAGATTATTGTTTGTGGGGGTGGATGAAAAGAAGTTTACAAAAGAAAGGTGGATACACGAGACGAATTGCTCGCGCGCATTTTGGATGCTGCTGCCCGCATAAAGGAACGTCAAGATCAACTCAGACGAAGAACACGCGATCTTCGCACACGAGTTGCAAAGTGCATTGAGGTTGACGGTGGGATTTTCGAAAATGTATTGTAAACTGTAACAAATTTGTAATTTCTGTATCTGATACCATTCAAAATGCCAATGTTTAAACATTAAATGTTAGAAACAGACATTGGTTTCTCTCTCTTGATTACCATTAACGATGCTTTTGTATTTGTAGATTCAAACAGCTCTATCTCCGTAACCATTCAGAATTAGACACATGTTCATATGAACTTTTTTTCTCACAATGACCAATACTATCACCTCCCGAAGTATTGACCTTTCCTCCTGAAACACCCTGTGTGTGTGTGTATATATATATATATATATATATATATATATATATATATATATATATTAGTTTGTTTGTACCTTCTGGGGAATGGGCGTGTTGTGTCTCTATATTAACCCCCAAATAAGAAGAGAATAAACTACTCGGCGTTTATTCTATTTACACCCAAAAGTGTATAAAGTATCAGTGAATCCGTGCGTATAAATTATAAAGTGAAATTCATTAAAATTAAGAAAGTGCAATACAGTTTACATAAATTATCACCAGTTTAACGTATATACTTAAACCGTAATACAGTTGGCACTCGAAAAATTTTGAAACAAGGCAAGAAAAAGGTCATAAAACGCAGAGGTCAGAAAACCCTCGTGACCATCGAAAGGAAAGAAAAGAGAAAGAAAAAAATTTGTGTGTATTTCTTTCTACGACAATTAATGAATAATAGCATGACCATAGGTCCAAATTCGCACTTAATTTGCAATTTGTGTTATCTGGAAACAACTGAAAATGCAGCAATAAGATGCCATTTCAGTTAAAAACTGCACAACTTTATCTGCATGAATTGGGATTATAGGAAAATATCTCTCGTCTCGAACACGAAACAGATCGTGGGAATCAAATTTCTGTGTGACGCATGTACACAGACTGTAAACTCGTTTGCGGTATTTAAAGAAATGGAGAAAGCAAATTCGAGTGTTACAAAAAAGGAGGAAATAATGGGGAAACAAGAGTCCGGAAATGTCCCAATGCAAAGGGTGGATGAGAGAGAAGAGGAAATAACGAATAACAATATAATAACGAATAACAATACAATACGGAATGAAGACATAGATGAAAGAAAAGAGATAAGTAAAATTTGCGAGGTAGTAAAACTGCCCAACGAGCAAAATGATAAAAAGATAAAAACTATAAACGTAGGAAATAAACAGCTAAAGAAAAATAATGATAATACTAAAATTAAGAACATAGAAAATAATCAGAGAACAAGAAGTAGAAGCGTAGAAAATACCGTATGTAAATACTACGCAAAAGGGTACTGCATATATCGGGATGGGCAATGTGTTACTGTCTGTAACACCTATGCAAGATATGGGGGGTGCAAATACGGACACAAATGCCGTTACCACCACCCTCAAAGGGACCCGACAGGTGAGCAGACGATACCAGCAACAAAGAGGGCTACCAATTTTTTAGATGTAGTCCACACAGTTCAACTATTGAATACCATCCAACAAACGCAAAGCCAAATGACAAATACAGGGATCCGAGACGACCCGTACAGAAGGCATACAGAAAGACATTACATGCGATATCGGGACAACGGTTATCGAAACAAATAAAGAGAAAAATTCTCGGAGGATCACAAGGCAACGAAAGCGGCACCACCATTGGAAAATGAATCGGAAACACAAGTATGTAAAAAGGACTCATGGAAGAAACCGGAGCAGATTTTGCATGCCTCACGGAAACCCATCTAAAGGACTGCCAGGCGAACTGTGAAAACTGTGAGTTCTGTATTTACAAAAAAGAAATACAAATTGACAACTATAACATCCTCCGAGCCGACAAAACTGAGACGTAAAGGAGGATGCGCTATTAACACACGTGAAAGGCATATGGCAGAAATTACTATAAGTACACCTCAAACAGCTACGTAGAATGTGTAGCGGCAAAAATTGAAAAATTAAATATGGTACTAATTGTAATGTACAGACCCCCAAACAAGCCAACTTCAAAATTCTCAGATTCCATTACAGAGGTAAGAAACTGGATAAAAGATCTACTCTCCAACCCCAAATATTTTTCTCTGTGGTGATTTTAATTTTCCATTTATGAAATATAAAAGGATAGGAAACAATATATGTATACTAAATGCAAAAAACTTCACTTTTCTACGTGAAGGTCAAAATATGATAATAAAAACCCACTCTAATAGACAGAGTTTATTTCCACAACAGTTTCGATGCCCACTGGCATCGAAACTGTTGTGGAAATAAACTCTGTCTATTAGAGTGGGTTTTTATTATCATATATATGTATACACCAGACAAGGGGGCACACTGGAAGACCAGGAGCAGGTAAAAATGCTACCAGCTCTAGCTGATGAATTTATGTTAAAACAAGAAATAACAGAAAACACAAGAAAAAACAACTGCCTAGATTTTGTATTCACAAACAACAGCAACCTATTTGATAACCTTTGGTTAGCTTCCGCCCGAATTGTTCATTCTGACGAAGGTCAAGCTTTACACGCCACCTTAGACCTACAGTTTAACGTGGAATCCGAACCACGCCCCATCAGCAGTCCAGCGTCGTAACCACTAGGCCACCTAGGGTACCCATTTATCTACCAACCACTTCCTTTATTGTGTGGAAGGATGAACAGCTGGGTTTTGCTGCTCGCCGGCTGCCGTCGGGTCTCGAACCCGGGGCCGATGGATTCGTAGTTAGCGACGCTAACCACTACACCACCGATGTAGAAATATCTCCAACTATAATATCGGATCACAACATTATTGAAATAACAACCAATATAAAAGCAACAGAAAGGAAAGAACACGAACAACAGAAAGAAGCAAATTCAAATTTTTAATTTTCACTCCAAAGCTATAAACTGGGAAGATGTTGCATCCAGCATGGAAGTAATAGATTGGAAAACCATTTTCGAGGCCAAGACAACGGAAGAGATACTAATGACTTTAAAGGAGAAGACGCTGGAAATTGCGGAAAGACGTCCCAAAAATACAACAAAGAGGAAAGAGAAGCAGGTTCGAGAGACAAAAGAGGTCATTGTTCCGAAAGAGAAAAAGAGTGACTGCAAAATTAAGTAACTGTAAAGATAACAACATCAGAAAAATATTAAATGATAAACTACAGAGTATCGATGGCGTCATACAGGAACTAATTGAGAAGCATACAGAAAAAGAAGACGACGACGCTATAGAAGCGATAAAGGTTAAATCAAAGAACTTCTATAATTTTGCAAAAAGGAAGTCGAAAAACCACGCGACTATCGGACCTCTGAAAAACGAAGAAAGTGCTTTATCTGATGATGTAACCGAAGTCTCTGAAATATTAAGAGCTTAGTACGAATCATCTTTCAGTATCCCAAAAACTGACAAACTGATATGCGATAGAAACGCGTTTTTTGAAGAAGACTACAAGGGGAAAGTATACGGACTTCGACTTTACGACAGATAATATACAAGCTATAGGGAAACTAAAGCAGAATCAGCGGCAGGACCAGATAAATGGAATGCCACACTGATCAAAAACTGCAAGAATGCAATCGCTGAGCCCCTATATTGGATATGGAAACGATCACTAGACACGGGAGAAATACCGGGCATCCTGAAGAGCGCGAACATAGTCCCAATATATGAAGGAGGAAATCGATCCGAGGCCAAAAACTATGAGCCAGTGTCGCTTACATCTCATCTCACTAAAATCTTAAAGAATAGTTAGACGGAAAATCTATAACGTTTTGGAAAGTCAGAAAAAATTAAATGATAACCAACATGGGTTTCGGTCAGGCAGATCATGCCTATCACAACTAATGGAACACTACGAGTATAACATTATTATTGATGCACTTGAAAGTAATGAAAACGACGATGTAATATACACAGACTTTGCCAAAACGTTCGACAAGTGTGACCATGGAATCATAATACATGAACTGAAGTATATGGGAATAACAGGAAAAGTAGGGAAATGGATATATAATTTCCTTAGTGAGCGGCGGCAAGTCGTTACAGTACAAGGAGCATCTTCATCAGAATCAGAGGTCCTAAGCTCCACTACTCTTCATAATCATGCTAACTGACATAAATGAGGACGTTACCAGAGACAGCGCAGTAACATCCTTTGCCGATGACACAAAGATCAGTAGAAAAATAAGAAACCCAGAAGATATAGGATCTCTACAAACCGACATGAATAGAATCTACAAGTGGACGGAAGACAACAATATGAAGTAACACTGAGAAATTTCAGCTGTTACGGTACGGAAAAAGAGAGGACCTAAAATCCATGGAATATTATACCCCAAATGGAAAGGAAATTCAGAGAAATTCTAAAGCAAAAGATTTAGGGGTTATAATGAGTGATGATGCGAAATTTGAAACAAAATAAAATAGCAGTAAACAGAGCAAAGAGAATAACTGGGTAGATACTGAAAACCTTTAAACGAAGGGATAGGAATATATGATTCCTCTACTGAAAACACTGATCATACTCAAATTGAATACTGCTCGGTCCTAACATGCCCATATAAAAAAGAAGACATTAGACAGCTGGAAGGGATTCAGAGAAACTTCACAGCCAAGATCAAGGGGTGCAAAGAACTAAATTACTGGGAAAGGTTACGCGAATTAAACCAACTTATATTCACTGGAAATGAGGAGAGAGAGATACACCATTATTTACACTTGGAAAATAATGGAGAAACTAGTCCCTAATCTTACTCTGAACCCTGTAATTCCCCAAACAACAGTGGGAAGTAGAAAAGGAATACTGTGTCGTGTTCCCAAATTAAAGGCGAGACAGGGAACATCCTTAACCCTGAAAAAAAAAATAGTTTTGTTGTGTGAGGACCAAAACTGTTTAATCAACTGCCCAAAGAACTAAGGAACACGAGTGGTGTTGCGATGGACATCTTCAAAAGAAGACTAGACACCTGCCTCAGAACAATCCCCGATGAGCAGGGCGTACCTGGCTATGTGAGTTGGAGAGTTCAAGAAACCAGCTCACTACTTCACCAGGCCAACTCGAGAGGAGGGGCGACAAACAAAATTTCTTCGTGAAATGAAGAATCATCGCACGGAACATTTGAAAGGTTGAAAGGTATATATATATATATATATATATAGGCGCAGCAATTTATAGATAAAAATTCACCAACACCAATCGACCACTTAAGTACTTCGAGTGGGGGGGGGACGTTTGGCATTAGACAAGGCGTGCTGGAACTCCCGTTTCTTCTGTCACTGTCCTCCTTAGCTGATCTTTTTCCGTGTCTCATCTACCCTGTGAGCAGTCCAGCGTGCTCTCATACACACATTTCTCCCCAATACATACATGCATTTTACACACTACACAATCTCTTCAAAATTTATTAATAAAATGGCATTATGAGTCTCGGAATCCTTTATTTCGGCTCTCTCATTCTTTCATAAGGGGGCCTTTTTGCGGGTGCTCGCCCTTGGCCCCTCCTCCCTGCATAAAAAAAACAACGTATACATTGTTTCCTGAAATTCGCTTTCCCAGAGAATTTAATTTAAAAATTATATGTAAAGTCTTTGTAATTGCATTAACGAAATAAAACAACAAATATACATTAGCCTTCTGAATAAATAAACCTTTCTTTGAACGTTTTTTTTCATTAATAAAGAATGATAATTTATAAGCTATGTAAGGACGTTTTTCAGACCAATCAATGCTTTTAATATTTCAACAATTGATAGACGGTTAGGGTTGGGGTTCGAAGGAAGAAGAGAACGTCCTTATGTAGCTTAAGAATTGCTTTTACTTATTAATAATAAGAACAAACGTGAAGGCACGAGATCATTTATTCAGAAGGTTAAAGCATATTTGCCGATTTGCTATTTCGATGATGCGACACAAGGGGAAATTAGGACAAATTACAAATTAAATTCTGGACGTTGAAATAGAGGGGTAATTGCTTTTTCTATTTTCACTTTTAGTTATGTTTCTCTTTCCTCCTTTTTTTTGGGGGAAAAGGGGGCGTTTCTCATAAAACCAGTGCATCTGATAATAATCATAAAAAAAAGCGAGGGCGTGGCATAAGGCGATTTCTTGACCAATGACAATTTTTTGGGTTTCTTAAAATTGTGTTTTTGCGCATAAATTGTGCAAAGTGTTTGTTATTATTTATAAATTATGTTAATAGTGAACTTGATATACTTCACTTTTAAGTCCCTCGAAAAAACAATTCTCACACACAAACACACACTATATATATATATATACATATAGTTAAGAGTTACATTCGCTACTATTCGATGCTATCTTTTGTTTCACTTTCTTCCTATGCGCAAAACAGATACTACTTTGTTGTAGAAGATTTTTGAAGGTTCAATTTAATTTAGGTTAGGTTAACTTAATCTAACCTAAAATAAAATAAAACAAAATACTGGGTATGTAAAATCCTGAGGTAGCATGAAATAGTAGTAATTGATTGATTTTTTTTATTAAAATCCTAAATTTGAAAAAATAATCGTTGTATGCGATAAAAGAGCGTATTCTCTAAATTTTTTATCAGAACCTCTACCTACCTTAATGCGAATTTAAGTGATTAAAAATTTGAAAAAACAAAAGATGTAACATGTAGGAGCTAATGTGATTTCAACGACCACCGACAAAAATGTAGGAGGAATTTGCACTCTTGTATAATATATATATATATATATATATATATATATATTATATATATATATATATATATACATAAGGGTGGTCCAAAATAAATGAAAATGAAAAATATTTCTCATGACATTTGCTCATATTTCACAACCACTAACGATATTGAAAATAAAAAACTGGATCGATTTGTGCATATTTAGTGGTGGCGCAACTCGAAGCCTTAGCATCATTATACAGTTTGAAGAAATTTACCACCCCAAACTGTATAATAGGGCGGCTCGTTTTTACACTTTTTTCGATATTTGATTGGGGGTAGTGCGGAAAAGTTGCGATTTTGAGAGAAAATAAAGTGTGTAAAATTTTTTTGATCTACGTCAATACCTTCCGGTGGCGGCGAGTCCTTAAAAATCGAAAAATAGGCCTAACGGGTAGATTGGAAAATGGTTTTAAAGACTTACAAAATAAACAATAAAAATTTCAGCACCATCTGTTAATAACTTCCGGTGGCGTCTTAGCCGTTAAAATATCCAAAATATTGATTTAAAGCAAGTTTTAACAAGATGTTATACAAATGTTAATTCCGGTATATTTCTGTGCAAACAACCCTGAGAACACTATTATAGGCTTGAATAAATTAATAGCAGTCATTGAACAATGAACATTATATAAAAATTATATAAAATTATATAAAATTTTTATGTGTTTTTAGGCCTATTTTTCGATTTTTAAGGACTCGCCGCCACCGGAAGGTATTGACGTAGATCAAAAAAAATTTTACACACTTTATTTTCTCTCCAAATCGCAACTTTTCCGCACTACCCCCAATCAAATATCGAAAAAAGTGTAAAAACGAGCCGCCCTACTGTATAATGATACTAAGGCTTCGAGTTGCGCCACTTCTAAATATGCACGAATCGATCCAGTTTTTTATTCCCAACATTATTAGTAATTGGGGAATATGGTCAAATGTCATGAGAAATATATTTTTCATTTTCATTTTTTTTGGACCACCCTAAATATTATATATATTTAAACACGGAGACAAATAAAATGTGCAGTACAGAGGAGGTTTCGTCTCTGCGTACGTGGGCAACCTCTCGAGCACGCCTCACTGCTCACCATCCAGGAAACTAAAAATATTCCATTCAAATAAATCTTTTGAGGGAAACTAGTTCTGTTTTGTGCTGTTTAGAAACGCACTGATAAGCGCACCTTTAGTAATTATTATTATTATTACTACTACTAGAGTTAAGGTTACTCTAGTTATCTTTGCCCGTCTCCATCTCTCTTTCTCCCCTCATATATATATATATATATATATATATATATTACGATAATAAGTAAATCAAACAGCTATGTGGAACTCCTAGCAGTGAAAATAGAAAAACTAAACTTGATAGTAATAGTCATCTACAGACCTCCAAGCACCCCAACCGAAAAATTCTCGGAGGCCATTGATAACATTAGAAAGCTAATAAAGGCCATAAACCCTCCATTCCCCAATATAATGATCTGCGGAGACTTTAACTTCCCATTTATAAAATACAAAAAGGTGAATATGAATATATATATATTCACCAGGACAAGGGGGGCACAAGAGAAGATCAGGAACAAGCAAAAATGCTGATGGCTCTCACAAACGAGTTTATGCTGACACAGGAGATAACAGAAAATACCAGAAAAAATAACTGCCTGGATCTGGTATTCACGAATAACACGAACTTGATTGCTGATATAAAAATAACCCCAACCATTATCTCAGACCACAACTTAATCGAGATATCAACAAATATGATGGCAGCATTAGAAGACAATACACATATTGTGGAAAAAAAGTAAATTCGGGGCCTTTAACTTAAACTCGAAGACTATAAATTGGGAAGCAATCAGATCGCACATGGCCCAAATAGAATGGAGAACAATTTTCGAGAATAAAACAACTGAAGAAATGCTAACAACTTTGGAGGAAAAAACGCTGAGAATTTTAGAAAAATATGCTACGAAATCACAGCCAAAAGGAAAGAGGAGCTGGCTAAAAAGGCAAAAGAGAAGACTATTCCGCAAAAGAAAGAGAGTGGAGGCGAAGTTAGGAAACTGCGGAGATAATGGCAGGAAAATAATAAAAGAAAAACTGGAGGGTATCGATAGGGAAATACAAGCCCTGATTAAGGACCATACAGAGAGGGAAGAGGAAAAGGCGGTAGAAACAATAAAGGAAAATTCAAAATACTTCTATAGCTATGCAAAAAGGAAAACAAAAACGCGCGCCGCTATTGGGCCCTTAAGGACGGGAAATAATGAACTAACCGACGATCCAAAAGAAATATCTGATACATTGAGAGCTCAATATGAATCAGTTTTCAGTACCCCAAAAAGTAACAAAGCGATACCTGACATAAATGCATTCTTTGAAGAGGAATTGCAAGGAGAGTATATAACAGACTTTGAGTTTACACCAGAAGATGTAGCGAGAGCTATAGAACAAATGAACTACATTCAGCTGCAGGTCCGGACAATTGGAACGCATTATTGATTAAAAACTGTAAAATGAAATAGCTACACCTTTATACTGGATATGGAGAAGATCCCTAGACACTGGGGAAATACCGAGCATCTTGAAAAGAGCAAACATTGTCCCTATATATAAGGAGGGGACAGATCTCAAGCAAAGAACTATAGACCAGTGTCATTGACGTCCAACTCACCAAAGTATTTGAAAGAATAGTTGGAGAGAAAATTTATGATTTCCTGGAGACACGGGAAAGATTCAACGAAAATCAGCATGGATTCCGATCAGGTAGATCATGCCTATCACAACTAATAGAGCACTACAACAATATTCTAGATGCATTGGAAGGCAATGACAACTACGATGTTATATACACAGATTTTGCTAAAGCTTTCGATAAATGTGACCATGGTATAATAGGACATAAAATTAAAGACATGGGAATAACAGGCAAAGTGGGAAAATGGATCTACAACTTCCTTAGTGATCGTCTGCAGGTCGTCAAAATTCAAGGTATATCATCATCAGAATCGGAAGTACGCAGCTCAGTACCACAAAGGACAGTACTGGCCCCACTCCTGTTCATTATCATGCTAACAGACATAGACAGCTGAGTAAACAGCAATAGTATAGTAACATCCTTTGCAAACGATACAAAGATCAGCAGAAAAATCAGCGATGTACATGACGTGGAGGCCTTGCAGAGGGACACGAACAAAATATACAAATGGTCAGAAGTCAACAACATGTCATTCAACGCCAAGAAATTTCAGCTCTTGAGATATGGTAGAAAAGAAGGACTTAAACAGACTGCATATTATGCTCCAGATAGACAGGAAATTCAGAGAAGCATGAAAGCGATTGATCTCGGGATAATAATGATAGATGATGCGAAATTCGAAACACAAAATCAGAGAGCGATAAATAAAGCAAAAAGAGTCGCCGGACAGGTACTAAGAACGGTCAAGAGAAGGGACAGGACAGTAATGATTCCCCTGTTAAAACACTGATTATACCAAAACTTGAATACTGCTCAGTTTTTGACGTCCCCATATAAAAAGGAAGAAACTAATAAACTAGAAGAAACGCAAAGGCATTTCACAGCCAAGATTGATGGCTGCAAAGAACTCAACTACTGGGAAAGACTACGTAAACTAAATCTGTACTCACTGGAAAGAAGAGAGAGAGGTACATCATAATCTACATATGGAAAATGATCGAAAAACTGGTACCAAACCTAAAACTAAACCCAATTACCATTCAAACAACACTGAAAAGAGGAAAGGCAGAATGTGTAGTGTTCCCAAATTAAAAGCACGACAAGGACCTCCTCAACCCTGAAGGAAAATAGCTTGGTTGTCAGGGGCCAAGACTTTTCAACCAGCTTCCTAAGGACCTCAGAAACGTAACGGGGGTCAAAGTTGAAGTCTTCAAGAAAAGACTGGATGCCTGGCTCAGGACAGTACCAGATGAGCCGGGCGTGCCTGGCTATGTACGGTGGAGAGCGCAAGAAAGCAACTCGCTCCTCCACCAGGCCAGACCTAGAGGCGGGGCCACCAGCTTGACCTCCGTGTGAAGAGAGACCAACACACGAAACAACATAAGGCATAAGGTAAGGTGTATATATATATATATATATATATATATATACAGGGTGTCCCGTAAGTCTGGACCCATAGGGAAAAATAATAAAATTACAAAATAGTCCAAAAATTTATTTATAATATATTTTTTTATTATTTTTATTATTTTTTTATTATTTTTTTATTATGATCTTACTCCACTGGAGTTTTATTTGTGGGGCCACTTGAAAGCCAAAGTGTACGAGGTCAAACTTCAGAACATTTTCCACCTTAAAGCACGCATTGTGGAGGCGTGTCAAGAAATTTCTGCGACTGTGATTCAGAAAGTGCTGTCGCAGTGGAGATTGCGTCTTCAACTATGTGTGCGACACAACGGCGGACACTTTGAACAGATTATGTAATAAATTTTTGGACTATTTTGTAATTTTATTATTTTTCCCTATGGTCCAGACTTACGGGACACCCTGTATATATATATATATTATATATATATATATATATATTATATACACTGTTCAGTACACGAAAGACCTTGGAATCGCTTTTCCTTTTTCCTTGTGCGTGTGCATTAATATATTAATATATATATATATATATATAGCAAACAACCACAGGAAAAGGAAACACAAAGTCCGAGCGCTTTCGTGATATATTCACATTATCAAGGAAGAACAGAAAATTTTTTTCTGTTCTTCCTTGATAATGTGAATATATCACGAAAGCGCTCGGACTTTGTGTTTCCTTTTCCTTGTGGTTGTTTGCTTATTAATAAGGTCACGTGTTATTTTGTGATTCTAGTGCATATATATATATATATATATCAAGAACGACGCTTGTTTTGAAGAATTTCCGGCACAAGAAGAGGAGAGAAAACGAGCAATGGAAAATGAAAATGCGGACACCCTTCGAAACAAGAGTCGTTCTTTACATTAATTATACTGTCGTTTGCAGTTAAAAAAAAAAAAATATATATATATTTATATATATATATATATATATATAAAACGCGGCTAAAAACAAAAATTTTAGAAAGCATAATAAATTACTAATTCGTAATGGCTGGGTTTTGTGTTTGAAATTTTATGAATGGCACCAAAAGTGAAGCAAAACCAAATCCTGTCAATTATTAATTTTTTATGATTTTTAAATTCTCGTTTTCCCTTTATACCCTAAACTGTACACAATATGTTACATTAAGTAATAAAATTTTTAGCATAAACACGAACAAAAGTGTAGAATACATCATTACATTTATAATCAGTGGTGAAACAAACCTTACGTCCAGTTCCACCAATATATATATATTACGCAGTACCTGCTAAAAACTCTTTCATTCCATTATCATTCCATTACATCATCCACCACAAATGAATTTACAGTGGAAAACTCGAAGTTGTGGTGATTTACATCACAATTTCTTTAGAAACTCGGATTAGTTAAATTAATAAACGGTTGTACTCGCGACATTACATCTCCTGTTGATATACTATAATGTTAAATTAAATTATTTTCCCATTGAAAGTTCTAAAAAATTTATTATTATTTTATCCATAATTCTTTCCAAGTTTAAAATTTCAGTTGACAGCAAGGTCGAACCATCCTGAAAATAGCGGCAACATCCGTAGCTGTGTGTGTGTGTAACACCATTTTCCCTATAAACGAAGTGAAGATACTGAGTTCGGGTTCGAACCCCGATCATGTTTGTTATAATAATGCGGGACTTAGAATAATGTGTCAGTTTCTGACTGATTTTATTTGCGATATTGCGATCGCCGCAATTTTAATTTGTGGAGTTTTATTAGCTCTTTATCGCGGAATGTCACAATTTTAACTTCTTATCGCAGTACTTGCCGCATTTTAACGCTTTATCCCATTTTCTATCTTTTCCCGTTGTCAGAAACGTTAAGAGGGAGTTTAGTTGGTAACCTTGCATGGTTAAACTATAGCTCCGTTCTCGTATCTAGGCTCTCACTAAACTAAACTAAAACAAGTCCTCCGAAGGAAACAGTATCAGGGTCAGGTTGAAAAGTCGTAGTGACGGCGCTACAGCGATTGGTTTATTATTATAATTATTATTATTATTATTATTAATAATTTCATGTGTATTTTATTAATTTTCAAATCGCGGTTTTCGCTATTTTCTGGATAGTCTGTAAAGGATATATAGTAGTAGATACCCGCTTCAGCCATCGAGAGTATGACTCAGACGAACGTCAAAAGATAACACGGTTGAACTCAGGCCACAGTAGGCGTTGTCTACTGCTCGATTCTCTCCGTTACCTCTATCTCACTTAATGAGAGATGTTTCTTAATCGAAGTGAGAAGGCGGGATCGAACCCAAGCACTTCAAGCACTGAGACAGGTAATTACTCAGACGCCAGGCGAAGGGTCACTTAATAGTAAAGTTCATACCCGAACTGAATGGCCAAGTATGGGCTCGGCAATTTTGTTTTATTTTAAGATATTTTCAAAGTAGCTTTGACAGCTTAAACTTTATGTATATATATATATATATATATATATATATATATATATATAATATATATATATATATATATATATATATATATATATATATTTATTTAGTGTGTGTGTGTGTGTGTGTTCCATAAAAAGTAAGTGTCCACCTTTTTCACCGTGCCAACAAAACCACAATTCCAAAGATAACTAAATGAAACAGAAATCCTATTAAACCCTTTATATTATCTTGAAAATGACAGGTACTTTATTTATATCGGATCAATAGTCTTTTTACAAATTCAACTTGAACAATAGTTATAAAAAAATAAAGTTGACAACAAAATTTTAAAAAAAATTGCTGAATCCATGTCACTCAATAAAAATAAAGTCGTAATTTTGTGATCAACTTTGGGATCACTCGTCGATTCAGAGTAGGACTAGGTTAGGTTAGTTGGTGCATTGTTATTGGTTACAGAAGGCTGGGCGGGCTAAAAGTACGCCTTGGCTAAACGGTATTGCCATCACGGCAATCAGTTTTGATTTGACAGTGAGCGAAGGAAGATTGTTAATTCTGTCAGGGCCGTGCAGAGGGGGCAACCACAGGGGCTTGAGCCCCTGCCCTTTTTCCGCCATGACTCAGAAGTGTCCCTTTTTTCAGTAACTTTTTTTATGTATATGAATACAGTAAACATTTTTTATCCTGCCTTAGTATGGTGAAAAATGAAATGGCCCTTTCCTGTCAAGGGGTCACACTTCTATATAGACTATCAGTTTGAAGTTAGCGAGTCCGAAATTTGCCCCCGAAACGCTTCCCCCATTATAACACTAAGTATGTATATGGGAAAAATGTGTCCCATTTACAACACTTAAGTACTTATTAACGCAACATAGCCTATTAGAATTTTCATTTTTTTTATTTACACGTAATATTTAAGTACTGGCGACTGACGTCACAGGAAGAGGAAGGGAACTTATTCCGGACCCTCAAAGAGGTGGCTTTTTTGGCCTTGAGCCCCTGTGACCCTTAAAAGTTCTCTGCACGGCGCTGATTCTGGGATTTTATATGCGAGTTGTTATGCCGCGTTTAACTGAGGAAGATAAAAATGCTATCAAACTTCTTCATGAGGAAAAAGGTTTCGATGCTAAAAGAAGAGTAAAACTGTGTGAGCTGTGCACTTGCGGCATATTTTGCGGTACTGCGGTACTACCGCAAACCGCAAACCGCACCGCATAACGCAGTACCGCAAAGGATCGCTGAAACTACCGCAGTACCGCTACCACATTCAAATTTCCCGCGTACCGGTTTGGGTGCCGGTTTGGTAGTACCGCAGTACCGCAGTACCGCAAAATATGCCGCAAATGCCATAAAAACAGTATCCTGATCGACATTTTTCCGTACGTAGTGTATCAAGTTTGTTGCAAAAAAATCGTGAAACGAGAACTCTTGAATGGAAGCCAGGAAGTGGACTACTACTACTACTACTACTACTACTACTATACTACTACTACTACGACGCGATTTTAGGGAATCGCGTCGCGGACGCTGCAGTGTGCAGAGGGTTCCCATTTTATCAATGTAAAATCACACGCGACTCGAATGATCATGACCCAAGTCGTCAGTCGGCAGTCGCAAGATGATCCTATCTGCGGCCGGCCTAAGTGAACTTATTTGCAGCCAAGAAGACAATCCCGGTTCAAGTTTAAGCGTACGGAGACACGCTAATCGCACCGGTATTGAAAATAGTTTTGTGGATCGAATTGCAAAGACAGACCTTCGTCTAAAAACATTTGAGGGGTCGCGCGTCTTAAGATACCTAAGCGCCACCACAGGCGAAAACGTGTTTTTGATGGATATCACTATTTTCACCCTTCCTCTATCGCGTGGTTTGGGTTATAATGACCTTACGACATTAGAAGTATGGTTGAAAACCTTATGAAGCGAACTACTTTTTTCACCTCTATCGCCAGCCAAAAGTTCACCCAAAGTTCGGCATAATAAAAATCAAAAAATAAAAAAAATATATATAAAATATGAAAATCTATTCCAGAAACTCATCAACATCTTCATTAGCATACTTAGAACTCTAATTTAGCCAAAAATGAACGTTCGAGCTCAATTAATAACAGAGATACTATTGCGAGAATATTGCTGAACTTTGGAGGCGATTTCTGGCGAATTTTAATTTTGGCGCCTAGGTACCTTAAGACGCGGGACCCCTCATTTAACGCTTCAAAGTGTATCGCATATCTGAACAGTCCAAAGTGAAATGTGTACAATGTTGAGTCGACTGCTTCGCCGTTTTAGATCAAATAACGACGTGTCCATCATTTGGTTTCCTGGATGAAAGTAGGGTGGATCGATTTTACATTTTTTCGATTTCCATATTCTATAAGAGAGCAAAAACTTGCGCATGCATGAGAAAATAGCCTCTGCAAAATCTTAGCTTAATAGGTAATCATCTTCTGCCCCCGGCAGAGCGATGAAAATCATATTTTAGTAGTCAAAAAACGTATTTTTAAACCCTAGCCTAGAGTCATAAAATTTTGCTGTGTTATTTCATGCCTAAGCAACGATATAAATGCTATGGGAAATATATAAATGCATTATTTAAGACAAAGAGCCGATCTGAAAATATGTATAATCCCTAATGGAAAGGTTTTCACTATTGAACAGCCTCGAAGTACGCAAAACGATAGAGTGTACGCTAACATAGAAAACAAGATATTCAAAAAAGTTTTATCCTTCGAGAGAAACATCACTCACTTAAGTCAGTCTGTGATGGTTTCTCTTGGTGTTTTTTGTTTAGGAAAAACATTCATCGTTTTCGTCGATAAAAGTGTGAAAATTGATTCAAAACATTACTGTGACGATGTCTTGAGTACGATGTTGCAAGAAATTGAAGGTTACTGTGAAAATTATGTTTTTCAGCAAGACGTCGCTCCATGTCATCGGTCACGGCACACCATTGCATACTTGCAAGAACAATGTCCCAGTGATGTAGGACTCCAGACCGGTCTCGAGACCTTTTTTCTGGTCTCGGTCGTCTTGACTACATTACAGCTGAGTATGTTGATGTTCCTTAAGTGCAACGAACACTTATCTTGTTTTAAGTAGGCAGTTAACTGCTGAAAATGTCACAAACTGAATTTGTGAATAAAGTATAAGTAAATTTTACAATTGTCACTTGATAGCTTCTTTAGAATCTTTATTCCTGACTGTGAAATACAGGGCTTAAGAATTAGGCATTACACAAAACTGAATACGTGCAAAAATTGCATATGGTTTCGGTCTTCGAGAGTGCATTTTAACGGCATAGAATGAACTCGATCAAGGTACCATTTTTAAAGCAGTTCGCCAGTGGCGCACAAGGCTACAATCAGTTATTGAGAATAATGGCGGATACATTGAACACTTGCTACATTAATGTTTTATTCAATTCGTTTTTGCTCATTGTATACTTCTTTAGGCCAAGGCTACACGAGCGACTTCATAGCTGCGACGAAGCTGTAACGACAAAACGCAAAGAATAGGTATCGTTGTTTCCTATGGGGTAAGCTACGAGTACACAGCAAACAGTCGCTGCGACACTTATTCTCTGTTACATCCGGCTGCGTTGTATTGTTCCAAATGCGGTAGGCTACACAGGCGACTTTGTCACAGCGTCACTGCCAAGTGTGATTTCTTCGCCCTAAAAACGAAGAAATCGCAGCCCATGTAGTTTGCAACAGCTACTTCGATTGTGTCGCTGCGACACCTTGCAACTCTGACATAGTGACAAAGTCACTCGTGTAGTCTTGGCCTTAATGTTCGGCTAAGTCTCTAATTACCCTCCTTGTCAACTTTTTTTTCAACAACTATTGTTCAAGATGAATTTGTAGAAAGACTATTCATCCTATTTAAATAAACTACCTCTCATTTTGAGGACAATATAGGGGGTTTAATGTTATTTCGGTTTCATTTGATTATATTTGGAATTACGGTTTTGTTCTTCCGGTGAAAAAAGTGGCCATTTTGTTGCGGACACAGTGTAAAAGTGCACTGAAGAACTTATCATTTGATTAAAAATCTTCGTCATCCATATATCATTCTTCTCATTTGTCTTTGGGGCTCCGAAAAGTGTAAATATCTGAAGAAAATGTGTATGTCCTTTCTTTGGAGGTAAAGGCCTCATAAGGAATGTTTGTAACAAATATTTCCAATCAATCCACGGTATGGATTACTTTCCATAAGGTAATTTCCGTTGTCTTTCACGGGTTGACAGTGACAATTACAGATTTAATCTAGTATAACCTACCTAATCCCGTTTAACTTAACCCAACTTCAACTTACTAACTTAGCAACTCGCTTAACTTAACCTAACCCATGATGACTAAATTAAGAAATCCAAAGATGAAAGTGTGACTGACACGAGACGGGAATGTAGATCCAATGTATGCCACATTACCCAAATGAGATTTACCCAATGCGATTATTTTTACCGTGGTTTTTATTAATGATCTAATTAAAAATCATATTTTTCCTCCTTTTCTTAATAAAGTTGATGAAGACCTGATTAAATTTTCCCTTATTACAATTTCAAATTCACTCTCAAAAAATAAAAAAAAGTTTGAGAAAAAAGAATAATTAGTTTGGCTCCAAAGGAAGCTTCTAATTAATGACCAAATGATTAAGGACGTAATAGACTATTTGCTTAGTAAACTACTTGTATAGTGAAGGTACTTGTATAGTAAATTACTGTACAGTACTTTCATATTAAACATTTTATAACAACATAATTTCATAACCTATTGTTATAGGTTTATTTTTATATTATATTAAATAAATAAAAAATAATATTGATAATAAACAGCAAAAACGCTAACCAACTCCAGGGGTGGTCCCTCCCGACTTTTGGCATTATTTGACATTTTGTCAATTGCCTGACTTTTAGTTACTTTTCTGTGACTCGTTCTAATATGGCATCTGAAAGTTAGAATGGACTCATTTCCCCTTTTACCAATTCCAATTCCTTCATTAAATTTATAATAATTTTAATTTAATATTTATTTATTTACTTTTATCAAATATATTTTCACAACAATATTTATTGGACTTGGAAAAATTTACAGGGTGTCCACAATGTCTTGTCACCCCAGTAAAATACTAACTGATTTTCGTTTTTCTTTCAGACCCATTTGAAATGTGTGATAGCAGCAACTATACGATTGAACAACGCGTATTGGCTAGTACCTGGGTCCATGTACGATCACGTAATGGCAAAACCATTGAAAATATTCGTGCAGACTTCCAGAACTGATTCAATCGTGCAGCTCCTTTTTGGGAGAATATTTGGTATGATTTTATAAAAGAAACTTATTTTAATGAATATTATCCAATTTAAACTAAGAAAAATACTACCTATTTAATTTAGCTCCCCTACCCCCCTCCCACTGCCCTATAAATTAAATAGAAAAAAACATGAATCGAAATCCATGAATCCAGATCCTCGAAATATCAATTCCAATTTTAAATTTTTTTTTAACAAAAAATACGGAAATCTAAATAAAAAATAAAACAAAAATTCCCCCCAAAAAACCAAAGGAGTAAGATCAATTCTTTCAAGAATTGATCTTACTCCTTTGATTTTTTTTTAGAATTTTTGTTTTATTTTTTATTTAGATTTCGATTCAAATCCAAATCCTTAAAGAAAAAGAAAAAAGCACCAAGAAAAACCAAATCTTAATCTGGGTCTTCACAAAATAAATAAAACCAAAATTTTGGATTTTAAAATAAAAAAATACTAAGAAATTTAAATCGCAATCACAAAATATTCCATATTAAAAATTCAGGACTTTCATTAAAGAATAATACCTTACTTATTAATTATAATAAAAGAAAATAAATTATTTGTGGTTTTTATTAAGAAATTTGGCATTTTTGTTTTGCATTTTATGCTAAACTTGAAGGCCACATTGGAAATGCTTTGTGCCAAAGGTCGTTGAGAAGGACGAGTGAAAAATAATGTAGATATAATATGTGTGAACGAAAATGGCACAGCAGCTGCCAGTAGTGAAAATTTACATACAATATAACAAGTTGATGCACATGCACACGCACATATACACATACACACACACACACACACATACACACACACACACGAAATACATATATATTATAGGCCTTACGCATTACAAATCTAACCTAACCAACTAACTTCACCTGACCTTCTTCACGAAGGTTTTTGCTTGGTTTTTGCTTCCGCCAGAATTCTTCATTCTGATGAAGGTCATTCTTGTTGCTCCAACTTGGACCTACAGCTTAACGTGGCATCCGAACCAAGACCCACCACGGGTGGACAGAAATTACAAAGTCCTTGCCCGGACTCGATCTCACGACCTCCCGATCTGCAGCAGCCCAACATTTTAACTAGGCCCCCCAGGGTACCCATTTATCTACCAACCTATTTTTTATGGAAGGATGAACAGCTGGGTAAGCTGCGCGCCGACTGCTTTCGCCGGGAATCGAACCCGGGGCCGGTGGATTCGTAGTTAACGATGCTAACCACTACACCACTGAGTATATATATATGTGTATATATATATATATATATATATATATAGTCGGAGTTGAGAGAGAAATTGAAATAAAAGTCCAAAATTTATTTGTATTGTGATTATTTATTTTTAAATTATTTTAAATGATAAACGGGAAAATTCTCTTTAATGGACATTATTGAATTACTTAAAACTAAATTTAAAGCTGTATCAGGTTAAAACAGAATGTAACACAATTACTCTCATGTTACGTCATAACTTTATGACGAACGCAACATATATATATATATATATATATATATAATATACACACACACACACACACCAGGGGCACTCAATATATTGGCCCACACTTTTCTTAGCTAAATAATAGGCCATGAGGCTGAAATTTCTTTTGGGCGGTAAGTTTGAACGTTCTGCGCTTCACATAACCGGATTTTTCCAGTTTGAACCTCCCATCCTTGTATAAAACCGCTTTTAAACGCCCTTGTATGAAACCGATGGTTAACGCAGTTTCGAAAAATGGCGTCTGACAGTGATGTGCGTCGTAAGAGGGAGCTGTTATCGAGTTCTTAACCGCAGAGAAGGAAACAGTTGGAAATATTCAACAACGTCTACAAAACGTTTACGGAGATGCTGTGTTGATCAGAGCATGGTTGGACGCTGGTCTAAACGTGTAGATCATCGGAGAGAGGGAGAGCCAGCCTCCATGATGAGCTACGCAGCGGTCGCCGCATCGGGCTGTGACATCCACGCTGTGCTACGTGCTAACAGCATCATTCGATCAAATCGGTGCGTCACAGACAGCTATCACTGGAGCTAGGAATAGTGAAAGAAGTTGTGAATACGATAATTCAGCAACTGGGATACTCAAAAGTGTGTTCACGGTTTGTTCCTCAAGAACTGACTAAAGATCACAAAGCCCAAAGAAGAAATTGCTTCTCAGTCGTTGGTTCGATACGAGACAGAGGGGATGAGTTCCTTTCACGAATGTGGACTGGGGATGAGGACTTGGGTACACCACTTGGAACCTGAACAAAAACGCCAATCCATGGAGTGGCATCACGCAGACTCCTCACGCAAGAAAAAGTTCAAATGGCTCCCTCTGCAGGAAAGGTTATGGCATTGGCCAACCACCATCTTCTGGGACAGAAAGAGGTGATTCTGGTAGACATATGAAGAAAGGACAAACATCAACTCGCAGGCATATATGCTACCCAACAGACTCCAGAGACGTATAAATTGAGTTCGACCGGAGAGAAAACTGGAAGAGGTCCTTCTTTACACGATAACGCAAGACCACACAACAGTTTGCAAACAAGAGAGGCCATCACAAAAAATGCTTGACTGTGTACCCCCCCCCCCCCATACAACCCGGATCTGGCATCTTCAGACTTCCATTTGTTTGGGCATGAAGGATGCTCTTCGTGTAAGAACGTTAGAGTGACGATGAGTTGTGAGGGTTAAGAGGTGGCTCCAGCGGAACCCAGCGACTTTTACAGCAAGGAATAAAGGCTTGTTGCGAGGTAGAAGAAAGCTGTGAAAAGGATGGAGACTATGTGGAAAAATAAAAACTTGTAAAAAAGGTATGTAACTACTTGTGTAAAAAATTTCTAGAACTTACAAGGAAACTTGAAAAGAAAACAAAAGGTGGGGAAAAATATATTGAGTGGCCCTAGTGTGTGTGAGACAACCACACACACACACACACACACACACACAACATATATATATATATATATATATATATATATATATATATATATATATATCAGCAGAAAAATCAGCGATGTACATGACGTGGAGGCCTTGCAGAGGGACACGAACAAAATATACAAATGGTCAGAAGACAACAACATGTCATTCAACGCCGAGAAATTTCAGCTCTTGAGATATGGTAGAAAAACAAGAACTTAACGACTGCATATTATGCTCCAGATAGACAGGAAATTCAGAGAAGCACGAAAGCGATTGATCTGGATAATAATGACAGATGATGCGAAATTCGAAACACAAAATCAGATAGCGATAAATAAAGCAAAAGAGTCGCCGGACAGGTTCTAAGAACGGTCAAGAGAAGGGACAGGACAGTAATGATTCCCCTGCTAAAACACTGATTATACCAAAACTTGAATACTGCTCAGTTTTGACGTCCCCATATAAAAAGGAAGAAACTAATAAACTAGAAGAAACGCAAAGGCATTTCACAGCCAAGATTGATGGCTGCAAAGAACTCAACTACTGGGAAAGACTACGTAAACTAAATCTGTACTCACTGGAAAGAAGAAGAGAGAGGTACATCATAATCTACATATGGAAAATGATCGAAAAACTGGTACCAAACCTAAAACTAAACCCAATTACCATTCAAACAACACTGGAAAATAGGAAAGGCAGAATGTGTAGTGTTCCCAAATTAAAGCACGACAAGGGACTCCTCAACCCTGAAGGAAAATAGCTTAGCTGTCAGGGGACCAAGACTTTTCAACCAGCTTCCTAAGGACCTCAGAAACGTAACTGGGGTCAAAGTTGAAGTCTTCAAGAAAAGACTGGATGCCTGGCTCAGGACAGTACCAGATGAGCCGGGCGTGCCTGGCTATGTACGGTGGAGAGCGCAAGAAAGCAACTCGCTCCTCCACCAGGCCAGACCTAGAGGCGGGGCCACCAGCTTGACCTCCGTGTGAAGAGAGACCAAAGCACGAAACAACATAAGTTTAAGCATAAGTAAGTTTACATATGTGTGTGTGTGTGTGTGTGTGTGTGTGTGTGTGTGTGTGTGTGTGTGATGAAAATAACCACGAAGGAAAAAGGACTATCGGACCTTCGCAAAACGAGAACAGTGCTTTATCTGATGATCTAACAGAAGCATCCGAAATATTAAGAGCTCAGAACGAATCATCTTTCAGTATCCCAAAAACTGACAAACTGATATGTGATAGAAACGCGTTCTTTGAAGAACTACAAGGGGAAAGTATAACGGACTTCGACTTTACGACAGATGATATTACCAAAGCTGGGCACAAACCGTTAATCCGTTAATCGTTAATTAACGAAGTTAACTTTTTCGTTAACGATTTAACTTTTAAGTTAACTTTGAAAATCATTATCGGACTAATTAACTTCCGTTACATTTAACTTCCGTTAACTCAAGTCCGTAACCCAAAAAAATTCATAAATAAACGTTTTAAAAGTTTCTATTATTTTCAGTGCTGAGCAGGTGCGCAATTAATCCGCCACTGTTAATAGTGATGAACGAATTTCCATTTCCGCAGTGCAAAATCAGGCGATATATTTGTTTCCGTCGCCACAATTTGTGTCTTACCAAATATGGTAGTTATTTATGGCATTGTTTGAGCAAAACATGGTCGACTGTAAAATCAGGCGGAAAGATTTGCCATTTGAGTTGAATGTTTCAACTTCTTTCAAGAAATATCACGAGCATTTTAAGGCACTTTCAATAATATATGTAACAATTACAACAAATAACTACATTCGTTTCATTTGCAGTCTGTCTCTTGCGCAACATGTTTGTGCTAGTGAATATTTAAAAATAATCGTGGTGAAATAAGTCATGTATATTTATAATATGTCCTTGAGTACCTTATTAGTAGTCTCCTTGATACATTTCAAGAACCATAAAACTGATCAGGTAAGATTTCAATTCTCATGTCACTTTGTTCTCTATGGGCAAGGACATCCTGAGGGCCAAGAGATCATCCCTGTCTGATGAAAACTTTGATATGCTAATTTTCATGAAGGGCAACATGCATCTCATGGACAAAATGGAGAACGAGAAGAAGAGGGAAAATTAAATTATATATATATTGTGTTTTTCATTTTTTTTATAATATAAGTTAACGTTAACGGTTTATCGGTAACTTCCGTTACATGTTTAACGAATTAACGGATTAACGGTTAACGAAGTTAACTTTTTGGTTAACGGATTAGCGGTTAACGAAGTTAACTTTTTGGTTAACGGTGCCCACCACTGGATATTACACAAGCTATAGGGAAACTAAAAACACACTCAGCGGCAGGACCGGATAAATGGAATGCCACACTCATCAAAAACTCCAAAAATGCAATCGCTGAGCCCCAATATTTAATTTGGAGACGATCACAAGACACGGCAGAAATACCGGGCATCCTGAAGAGCGCGAACATAGTCCCAGTATACTATAAAGGAGGAGATCGATCCGAGGCCAAAAACTATAGGCCAGTGTCGCTTGAATATCATCCCACTAAAATATTTGAAATATTAGTTAGACAGAAAATCTATGACTTTTTGGAAAGTCAGAAAAAATTAAATGATAACCAACATGGGTTTCAGTCAGACAGATCATGCCTTTCACAACTAATAGAACAACAACAACATTGAAAATGAAAATGTAAAGGTTTATTGGCAGACTATGGTCCATATGACAAATATTATTAATACAATGACAGTTCACATACTAAGGATAAAAATATATACAGTTGATTAGAAATAACACAGTAATGTTGGTGTTAAGTGGAGCTACAGACATACGTTTTCATACCAAGAATTCCATAGCTTTGAGGATAAACGGCAAGATTCATGGATAGCTTGGATAATCGGGTTGGTTGATTTTTTAATTCTTTGCATTAGACTGTATTGAGCACGTCTTGTTACCTCCAGGAAGCTCGGGACATTGCGGGTAGCAAACATTTGCGAAGCTGAGCATCTCGGGGGTAATTTATGTAAGAGTCTAAAAGACCTGTTGTACAGCAAATTTAGGGTTCTGCCAGAACCTTTTTTATAATTCACCCAGAGTTGCTATCGGTAAATATTACTGCAGAAAGTTCGAAACAGAGTGTCTTTAGCTTCACTTGTACAGAACCGAAAGTTCCTTATGGTCATATTCGCTTTAGCACAAAAGTTTCGAGATTGTTTTCTTATATCCGAGTCATCACTCAAGGAGCTGGTAATAGTTTGACCCAAATACTTAAACTCTTGTACTTCCTCAATTACTTCACCTTTCATTTTAAACCTAATATCAGTTGACTGCTTACAGCTTTTAGGATGAAATTGCATAACCTTAGTTTTTGTAACATTATAAAGAATATGTTTCTGCGAATACACTTCGCAGACTTTTAGTAGCCGATCCAGACTTTTAACAGAGGGACTTAGTAACACCATATCATCGCCATAAACTAAGTTATTTATCCTTGTGTTATCTATACAACATCTCCACTGTTGCCTTAAGTGAAGCAATTAATCCATCAATATACACATTAAACAGCATAGGGGAGAGCCTTGTCTCACCCCGCAAGAGGAGCCAAAACATTCGGATAATACATTGCCTCACCTAACGGTAAAAGATTGTAGTCCGGTAGCACAGACCCTGATTTTACTGGAACCCTGCATTGTTTGTTATAAAGCAAATTTTTACATATTTTGAAAGTTTATACCACCCCATTCAAGAATCCATCGGGTGTACACCTGACCCCCGCTTGGCTTTTGCAATATGGCCGGCGAAACTGAAAAATCCCATATCCTGGTCAATACTTGATGGATTTTTATGATCTTGGTGTTATTTCTAGGGGATTTTAGGATAATGAGTCGATCTGGAGGGGTTGCAGATACTTTGGGAGTCGCTTTGACCCACATTCGTCAATACTCAAGGTCATTGGAGGTCAAACGCCCCCCCCCCCCCCGAAATAAGGAGCTTGCATCTCCAGATGCCAATGCCGATAGAGTTGTTAGTATTGGAAAGACGCAACTGGCACAGTACGAGTCATCATGGCCACAAGGCTTTTATGGCACCATTTCCAAACATGTCATCACCTTTGCAAGTAAAACGAAACATACCAAGGTGGATGCCCACTTGGTTATGGACCAAGAAGCGATTTATGCACGCGTCATCGGTTTGCTGATGAGCGAACGCGAACTTGACTTGACCCATGTATTCTCAACAGAGCTTGCGGCATACCCACCCGCACTGTTCCAACCAGATGGCTTAATGAGAACTGCAGCTGAGTCCGCATTGAAGCAGAACTTGGGAGTGGAAACATCCTCTCGAACATGGGGTCGACCAACAGTTGTTATCATGGATGTGTCAGCTGTTTTGTTGACAGTCGACCGGCCTGCTAGTGGCACAGTTGCTACATTTATCCAAACCTTCAAAGTATGGCTACCGAAACATCTTTCTCATGCATCTGTAGTACTAGCTTTTGATCGCTACTATGATTTCTCCGAAATCAAGCACTCGGGCAATGAGAAGCAAGAGCAGCAGAGTTCACAAGCTGGACCTCAACACCCCATTGCCTACAAGAGACGCTGTTCTCACGTGCACCGGGAACAAGGAGCAACTAAACAGGCAGCTCTGTGAGCAAATCCTTGCTGACATTGAGTATCTCGCAACTGTAACCCAAGACCAAGAGCTAGTGCTTGCAGGATGGCAGACCATACCGACTTCCATTGTGCGAGGCAGGAGTCGAGCAGCATTGGAGCTCTCATCATCTCATGAAGAAGCTGACGTGATAATAACACAACACGCTATTGCACAAGCTGAGAAAGATTCTGATGCCCGCATCTCCATCATTTGTGATGACAGAGACGTGTTTGCCATGCTGACTCACTTCTATGAATTTAAGAAACTAGGCTGTCCCATGATTATGGAGTCTCCAGTGCGTGGCAGAAAATCAGTGGACATCCGAGCAACTGTAACCCAGCACAAAGACATCATCCTACAAATCCTCAAACTACACGCTTTGAGTGGTTGTAACACAGTTGCAGCAATACATGGCATCGGCAAAGCCACTGCCATTGCCACAGCCAAGAAGGATGGGAAGCTAGACAAGCTGGGGTCCCTTGATGCATGCTTTGACCATATCGAGAAAGAGGCAACAGCGTTCATTGTTGCACGCTATGGGGATAAGAAATCCTCATCTCTTACTGAGTGTCGTCAGCGAGTATGGGCTCAGAAGACAGGAAGTCGGGAACTGCTGCACCCAAACTATGTTCTCTACCACCAACAACTGAAGCTTTCCATCAAAATGTGCTCAGAGCCCACTACACTGTGGCGAACTGGCTCGATGCACTAAATTGTGACCCACCACCACTTGATCCCGTGCATTATGGGTGGGAGAGAGACGAAACAAAGTTCTCATCCCAAAAACAGTTGGTGAAGGAGTGTGCTTAGCACCAGATGAAGTTCTGAAGCTAATCAGATGTGGGTGTGAATCACAATCAGCATGCAGGAAGAGTCGCTGCGGCTGCATGGGACGCGGAATCCCTTGCACAATGTTCTGTGCATGTGGCAGCGGCTTGGATTGCAACAATCCATTGACCCAAAACGCAAACGAAGAGCAGACTGATGATCCTGACGATCCTGACACAACCATGTCTTTTGATATTTGCCCCCAATAAATGGTTACCTAATGTGAATAACTGCATCAAAGTTGTCAATGCCAATCCCCCAGCTAGGTGTGAGCTTTGTTTTGCTTACGAGGTCATATCTTGTAGCTTTACAACCTTCCATAGAATGCATGTGCCCTGCACTTCAGCATAAATTGTGGTTTATATCCGAATATCCATATCCATATAACGTGGGTTATGTCATTTAAGCATTATGATCTGGTTTTATCTGCAGGAAAGATGTTAAGTGCTCAGCAGTTAGCTAGATTGTAGAAATTGTCACTGAAATAAAGCAAATACAATGATGTCAACTGTGGCATTATCATATTTCAAGGCCAAACTTTAACCTCAAATGACCTTGACTTGACCCATGGAGTTGCAAAATGATATCCTACTGTTATCATGTGCCTATAGAACTACTCAGTCTCGCCCAAAACCATAACAACGACAGTAAGATCACCAAAATATCTCCACGACTTCCCGGGATATGGGATATTCCTTATTTCGGGGGGCGTTTGACCTCCAATGACCTTGAGTAATGACGAATGTGGGTCAAAACGACTTCCAAAGTATCTGCAACCCCTCCAGATCGACTCATCATCCTAAAAATCCCTATAAATGACACCAAGATCATCAAAATCCATCAAGTATTGACGAGAATATGGGATTTTTCAGTTTCCCCGGCCATCTTGGAAAATGGCGGCCATATTGAAAAAGCCAAGGGGGGGTCAGGTGTACACCCGATGGATTCTTGAATGGGGTGGTATAAGCTTTCAAAATATGTCAAGATTTGCTTTATAACAAACAACGCAGGGTTCTCACCCAGTGCAACCGGACTATTGGTGAGAATACCAAAATTTCAATAAATTTAATATGTACATGGGAACCTTCCTGTCTTCTAGTTTTTTGAATAAAATATTGTGGTTGACTCTATCATATGCCTTACTTGTATCTAGGGAACAGCTATAAATAGTTGAATTACTGTCAATGTATTTAGATATTGTTTCTTTAAGTACATAGATACACAGATCGGTTGAGTGGGACCTTTTAAAACCAAACTGATTAGGAGATGTCCATAGAGTTTTTCTAGTAGTTTCGAGAAGCAGGAAGCGACAGCAATAGGCCTGTAATTACTGCTGGACAGAATGTCTCCATATTTATTTTTGACCAGGGGCAAGATATATACCCTCATGAACTCTGCAGGGACATAGCTATGAGCAAGCTGGAAAGTAATGAAAACTATGATGTAATATAAATAGACTTTGCCAAAGCGTTCGACAAGTGTGACCATGGAATTATAATGCATAAACTGAAATATATATGGGAATAACGGGAAAAGTAGGGAAATGGGTATCTAATTTCCTTAGTGAGCGGCGGCAACTCGTTACAGTTCAAGGAATTTCTTCATCAAATCAGAGGTCCTAAGCTCAGTACCTCAAGGAACAGTATTAGCTCCACTACTCTTCATAATCATGCTAACTGACATAGATGAGGACATTACCAGAGACAGCACAGTAACATTCTTTACCGATGACACAAAGATCAGTAGAAAAATAAGAAACTCAGAGGGTATAGGATCTCCACAAACAGATATGAACAGAATCTATAAGTGGACGGAAGACAACAATATGAAGTTTAACACTGAGAAATTTCAGCTGTTATGGTACGGAAAAAGAGAAGACCTAAAATCCATGGAATATTATACCCCAAATGGAAAGGAAATTCAGAGAAATTCTAGAGCAAGGGAGGACCTAAAATCCATGGAATATTATCCGTTGTAATGACTGATGATGTGAAATTTGAAACACAAAATAAAATAGCAGTAAGCAGAGCAAAGAAAATTAACTGGGCAGATACTGAGAACCTTTAAACGAAGGGATAGGAATATAATGATTCCTCTATTGAAAACACTGATCATACTACCCAAATTGGAATACTGCTCGGTCCTAACATGCCCATATAAAAAAGAAGACATTAGACAGCTAGAAGGGATTCAGAGAAGCTTCACAGTCAAGATCAATGGATGCAAAGAACTAAATTACTGGGAAAGGTTATGCGAATTAAACCTATATTCACTGGAAAGGAGAAGAGAGAGATACACCATTATTTACACTTGGAAAATAATGGAGGAACTAGTCCCTAATCTTACTCTGATCCTTATAACCCCCCAAACAACAGTGGAAAGTAGAAAAGGAAGACTGTGTCGTGTTCCCAAATTAAAGGCTAGAGAGGGAACATCCTTAACCCTGAAAGAATATATCATAGTTTCGTTGAGAGAGGACCAAGACTGTTTAATCAGCTCCCCAAAGAACTAAGGAACACGAGTGGTGTTGCGATGGACATCTCCAAAGAAGATTAGACGCCTGGCTCAGAACAATCCCCGATGAGCCGGGCGTACCTGGCTATGTGAGGTGGAGAGTACAAGAAACCAACTCACTACTTCATCAGGCCAACTCGAGAGGAGGGGCGACAAGCTTGACCTTCGTGAAATAAGGAATCATCACACGAAACATTTAAAAGGTTGAAAGGTGTATACAGGGTGTCCCATAAGTCCGGCATCATAAGAGAAATTCATATTTTTCTATTTCTACAAACCATAATTCATATTTTTCTCTTTTTACAGGCCAAAATGTCTGTGAGCAAGGAAGAACGAATCCAGATAATTCTACTCATAGGAAATCGGAGTCAAAGAGGGGCCGCTGCTGAATTTAACAGACGGCATCCAGACCGCGAACCAATAACACAGAGTTGTGTTAGCAGACTTGTTGCAAAGTTTAAGGAAACAGGATCCATAGAAGATAAACCACGCAGTGGACCTTCAAGGAGGTCCACTGACGATGATACAGCGACTGCTATCCTGGCTCATTTTAACAGATGTCCCAATAAGTCTCTTCGGCAATTGTCCGCCGAGACAGGAGTGTCGAAAAGTAGCATCCATTGCATTCTTCAGGCTCACAAATGGCATCCATATAAACTTCAGCTCCTACAGAAATTAAGCGAAGATGATCCCGACCGGTGGATGGAATTTTGTGAATGGGCTACGGAACAATGTGCTCGGGATGCCAATTTCCCGTCCACCATTCTGTTCAGTGACGAGGCTGTTTTTTATGGAAATGGTGAGGTAAATCGACAGAACACCCGCTACTTGTCTCAAAACAACCCTCACTGGTATACCTCTTCAAAGGAACAAGGTGCATCTCGGGTGATGGTATGGTGTGGCATTTGGAAGGATCGCATCATAGGCCCCCTCTTTTTCGATGAACATGTCACTGGAGGCACCTACCTACGTGTGCTCAAGGAAGAAGCATTTCCCAGTGTCTTGAACGAAGAAGGAAATTTCCCAACATGTTTCCAGCAAGACGGCGCTCCTGCACATTACAGCACCCAAGTAAGGGAATACCCGTACCAACAATTCCCTGGTCATTGGATAGGAGTCGAGGGCCTATGGAATGGACAGCTAGAAGCCCGGATCTCACGCCCTTAGATTTTTATCTCTGGGGCCACTTGAAAGCGCCGGTATACGCAGAGAAAATTAGGAGTGTTGAACATTTGCGGCAGCACATTATTGGGGCATGTAACACCATTACTCCTGACATCATTCACTGTGTGCTTGCTGACTGGGTATCACGTCTGAATTTGTGTATTAAAAACAATGGTGGACATATTGAGCACATTCTGTAAATAAAAGCTTTTTGTTTGCCTTTTTTTATTATTTTTCCTATGATGCCGGACTTATGCGACACCCTGTGTGTGTGTGTATATATATATATATATATATATATATATATATATATATATAGAGGGTAATTCAATAAGTATCCGCACTTTTTATTTTCACAATTTTATTTTCACATCTGATAGATTATAAATACATCACTTCTCAACATAGTCTCCCTGTTTCTCAATACACTTAGTCCAGCGATCTACAAGCTTCCTCATGCCATCACAAAAGAATGTTTTTGGCTGTGTGCGTAGCCAGTCATGCACCGCCTCCTTCAGGTCATCATCGCCTTGGAATCGCTGAGCTCTCAAAGCGTCTTTTAGTGGTTTAAACGGGTAAAAATCCGAAGGTGCCTGGTCTGCACTGTAGGCTGGATGGTTGAGAACTTTAAATTTAAGTTCTTGAAGGCATTTTCTAGTCTGTACAGCGGTATGAGGGCGCGCATTGTCGTGTAACAGAATAACACCTTCCGACAATCTCCCTCTCCGTTTTGTGAGAATTGCTTGCTTTAACTCATTCCGAAGCTTTAACTCATTAGGATGCACTTGTTACTGTAGTTCCACGCTCTAGATAATGTTCAAGGTTAGGGCCTCGTGTATCCCAAAACAGTGTTAGCATAACTTTACCTGCTGACAGCTGCGCTTTGAACTTCCTTGCAAAGGGAAAGTGTTATTCTGTTACACGACAATGCGCGCCCTTATACCGCTGCACAGACTAGAAAATGCCTTCAAGAACTTAAATTTGAAGTTCTCGACCATCCAGCCTACACTTCAGACCAGGCACCTTCGGATTTTTACCTGTTTAGACCACTAAAAGACGCTTTGAGAAGTCAGCGATTCGAAGGCGATGATGACCTGAAGGAGGCGGTACATGACTGACTACGCACACAGCCAAAAACATTATTTTGTGATGGCATTAGGAAGTTTGTAGATCGCTGGACTGAGTCTATGGAGAAACAGGGAGACTATGTTGAGAAGTGATGTGTTTATAAACTATTAGATGTGAAAATAAAATTGTGAAAATAAAAAGTGCGGCTACTTATTGAATTACACTCGTGTGTGTGTATATATATATATATATATATATTAGCAAATTAGCCGATTACCGATTAATCGGCCTAAAATAATCGGCCGATTACCGATTAATCGGCCGATAATTCTTTTTATATACTGTATAAGTTTATAGCACTATATGGTTACTGAATTACGCCGCTTATACCTATTATACTGGTAAATAGTAGCACACAATATAAAACGTAGGCCTAATATCTAATATTTTTTTATCTAATATTAATCTAATATTTTTAGAACTATTTACATATTCTAATTCTTTAATTTCTTTTACAAATTAAATTAAGCATTTTAATGAAAGTTGCCAAGAAATTTTATATTTTTGTTACAAATTTAAATAACATAAAGCCCTTATGGCTCCAAGCATTGCATGGAAATACTTTAAAGTAGATAAAAATAACAAAATTATTTGCAAATGCACCCTATGCAATGTTTCCATCTCAAATTTTGTTTATCGTTAGAGAGTAGGTTAAGGCCACTTTTGTTTTGCAACAGGAAAGCTTAAATGGATTCTTTTGTTCAGTAAGGTACAATAATTTTTTTGTTTTAATAAATGGAGTGATAATGGAGTAAATTAATTCAATAATACTCTGCCTATTATTCTCCAAACAATGCAAATTGGTAGAAAATATTTAATAAAAAACAAGCAAAATATTATTTAAGTTCATTCCATGTCTAGGATAACTGAAATTCTTAAACCAGGGATGCAATTTCTGTAATGTAATAAACAAAGATGACCGAGTATGAAAACCGATTAATCGGCAAAAAAAAAGCCGATGGCCGATATGGCCGATTACCGATTGTCAACCGATTAATCGGTGCAACCCTAATATATATAATATATAATATATTATATATATATATATATATATATATATATATATATATATGCACTAAAATCACAGAATAACATGTGATCTTATTAATAAGCAAACATCCACAGGGAAAAGGAAAGGGAACACGAAGTCCAAGTGTTTCCTTTTCCTTTTCCCTGTGGTTGTTTGCTTATATATATATATATATATATATATATATATATATATATATATATATGAGGCGGGGCCACCAGCTTGACCTCCGTGTGAAGAGAGACCAACGCACGAAACAAGGTAAGGTAAGGTGTATATATATATATACACAGGGTGGGCCGTAAGTTTCCATACATAGGAAAAATAAACATTTTGTTATGGACAACCATTTTTATTTATATAATATGCTCTACATGGTTGCCATTGTTTTGAAAACACATTTCAATACGTGTTCCCCACTGTTGATGAACACGCATTAGCACAGTTGACGTTATGCTTGTAATGGCGTTGGTGATACGTTCCTTTAGATGATTTATGTCTCGTATCTTTTCCTGATACACCATGGCCTTCAAGTGCCCCCAAAGATAGAAATCAAGGGGGGTGAGATCTGGGGATCTGGGAGGCCACTCCACAGGACCACGCCGACCAATCCAAGCATCCGGAAACTGCTGCTGATCCAAATACCGACGCACGTGAAGACCATAATGAGGTGGAGCTCCATCTTGCTGGAAGTAAACTGGGAAGTTACCTTCCTCGTTTAGCAGGGATGGGAAAATCTCTTCTTGCAACATGTTAAGATACCTTTCGGCATTAAGATTTCCACTGACAAAAATTGGTCCAATAATTCTGTCACCCCATATCCCGGCCCACACCATCACTTTACCGGCACCTTGCATCTTCGTCGGACTCAGCCAGTTAGGGTTAGCATTACTCCAATAACGTATGTTTTGCCGATTAACCTCTCCATTGACGTAAAAATTTGCTTCATCAGTAAACAAGATCTTACGTCAAACGCATATTCTTAGGGTATCTGAAACATAAAAACAAACGTTTAATTTTTCCTATGTATGGAAACTTACGGCCCACCCTGTACGTATATATATATATATATATATATATGAGGAAGCCTAGGGTGATACGAATACGCCGCTTGGAACAGATACATTTGTGTTGATTTCAGGAAACAGAATTGGTAAATTTTTTAAATGTAACTAAAAAGAATATTTAAAGGAATATAAGAAATAAAAATATGATAAGCGAACTGTCAACGAAAACGCCAAGTGAAATGTCAGCGAAAATATCTTTGGGCTATAGTATGTAAAATCAAAAAAAAAAAGTTTTCCTTAAAGACAATTATTTTTCTTATTATTTTCATTTAAAGAAAATGAAAAACAGGAGTAACTATTTCAAGTAGTTAAATATCAAGATAGCAAAATACAAGGTCCACTAAAAGTCATCATCTGGAAAACATGAAGTCACTTGGGCCTATCACGCTGTAACACATTATACATACATTTTCCAGATTGATTTTTTTATATTTCTTTTCAAATGACGGTGATTACAGGTAAGAATTTGGAGTTTCAGGGTTCAAAAATTCTACTACAGATATGTTGACAACAAAGCAGAGAACACAAGTGGTGAAGTTATTCTTAGATACAAAGCATATAACACAAACTCAAAGGGGTTATCACCACGACTTTAACTTCGCCCGAAGTTAAAATCGTATATCTTAAATATTGCTGAACAATTTCAAACTCGCTGAAATTTATCTGACAAATCTCGTTGCGGAAGAACCAAATGCCAGAACCATAAGGACACCTCTAAACATCGAAATAGTCCGGCAGTCTGTCATCAGGAATCGAAAGAAGTCAGGAAGGAACCCGCCGGACCTTAGAGCTTCACGTCAGTGAAATATCAGTTGGTCGAGTTCTAAAGAGTGATGTGAAAATCTCAGAATTCTTTCAACGAACTTCAAAATTTTCAACAACATTGAAGATAATGTTTGGTGCAGAGGATGTGCGAAATTTAAAACTGTAGAGATAAACCTTTTGAGTTTGTATTACACGCTTTGTGTCTAAGAATAAATTCACCATTTGTGTTCTTTGATCTGTTGTCAACATAAGTTTGTGTGTGTTAGAATTCTCAAACTGTCACTGTATAAACTCTAATTTATTACCTGTTATCACCGCCACCTGAAAAACAATGTGAACAAAATACAAAATATTCGACTTGAAATTCATATTTGAAAAATGTCACTGACTTTTGGCGGAACCTGTATTCTTATATATATATATATATATATATATATGATGAATAAAACCACGAAGGAAAAAGAAACACAAAGGGGTGCTCAAGCGCTTTCGTCTAATGACATCCTCAGGAACACTGGAGTGAAAGGACAGATCAAGGCAATATATAGGTTACAAAAATAAACATACATACATACATATTCACATATATATACATATATATATATATACATATATATATATATATATAAACATATACATATATATAGTAAGCATAGAAAAAAAATTGTGGGAGGAGCCAACATTTATATGGTCACAGAAGAATCATAAATACTTTTCACGTGTCACTTTCGTGAAATAATTTTTCATATATATATATATATATATATATATATATATATATATATATCTTAAAATTTTATATACGATATAAAATTTTAAAATAATATTAACAAGTTCAACATAAAATTTTGACCTTTTCCCCAAACAAGAAGTGCTTCAAAAAATAAGGAATTAACTTGCTCCCAGATCGTAAAATAATACCCAAATTAAAAATGGCATATGGTTAAAAAGACGGTAATAAAAAATAATTAAAAATTATAACTTAAAAAAATGCGCTGGCATCAAATTTTAATATATTCAAAATAAAATTTAGGATTAAAAAAAAGATTTAATATTGGAAAAATGTTCATAGAGAACTCTCTCTCTCTCTCTCTCTCTCTCTCTCTCTCTCTCTCTCTCTCTCTCTCTACATTATTTTTTAATTTAGTTTCGAATAATAATAATAAAAAAATAATAATAAAAAATAATAATAATGATTATAATGATAATTTTAAAACATTATTGGAAACAATATTACGTCATTCCCGCATGACCTTTTTTCAACAAGGTCACCACTTTTGAACTGAATTATTTTATCAGAGGTCAAGATCCAGTACTTTGAACACGTGACATCAGAAACCCTTGAAATTTTTTGCGTAAGAAACACTGTAAACGGAAGAGGTCTTTGTACGCAATGTGGTCCTTATGTCGCTTGATATTAGGAGTGAATATTGAAAACCAGGGATGGGAAATCGAAATCTTTTTCGATTCAAATTCGAATCCGATTTTCACGCAATTAGAAATATAGATTCGAATTCGGATTCAAATTTTTCGGTTTTAATCGATTCGAATTTTTTTCCGATTCGGATTATTTCTTTTTCGATTTCGATCCGATTCGAATCCGATTCGGATCCAGGCCTAATTTTTCTTGATTTTTATGAGTTCATTTAATAAAATTATACCTATCATCGTTGTTTTAGTCAAGGGGTGGCTATTATTAATAAGTTTCATTTTTAATAAATAATACAGATAATTCTCAGTCTATTAACGATCTAAGTAATAACTTTAGATTTACTCTTAATAAGGTGCAAAAAAAAAAATCATTCATATAAGCTAATTTATTAAACAATTAAGGCTCATATATACAAGAAATATTAATTATAGCATACATAAAAATTAAAATATGATAATAATACTTTAAGAAATATATCCACTGTATAGATACAAATTTACAAATTAAAATTAGTCCTGACAACTAAAATATTTTCAATGTTCGAAGGCAAAAGGTTATTTCTTTGAGGAGCGTGTGAAATTGTCACTCTCGGACAATACCAAAATTTAAGGATTAGGATTAGCACCTTAATGGATGGAGTATAGAATTAGTATGATTTTTGTCCGAGCAAACAGATTCTCGGAAAGGTCAGTCTTTACCTGTGGTGAAACCGGAAACGTTAATAAGCCTTATAAGTTATTTATAAGTTATAACCAAATTTTTAAAATCCGGATCCATATTTTTTATCGATTTGAATTCGAATTCGGATTCATCGTTTCTTTTCGATTCGGATCAAAATTTCGATTCAGATCCGCGCCCGTTTTTCGATTCAGATTCCTCAAAAAATATCGATTAATTCCGATTATCGATTCGAATCCGATCCCATTTCCCATCTCTGTTGAAAACAATTACAACCTATAACGCATTCTTAATCAAATTTAAATTTGAAAAACAAAAAAATTACCAATTATTACAGAAACGTTGCTTTCAGCATTGTTAGTAATTGGACCTGATAAAGAGAACGCGATTTAGGGATTCGAAACGGCATCCGATTCTTACCTTTTTTAAAATTGTTAATCTTTTTTTAATAACGTTTAAACTTTACATAAATTATTATATACAGTAGTATCCCCGCAAAAAGGGAGATAAAATTAGGGCACTTTGAAACGTACCCCTGGAGGTCTTCGCCTCCGTAATGAAGGGGCCCCCCCCTTCCTTAAGTTCCTCACCCCCGTTTATGACGCCTCACCGCCTTTCATGAGGGATATTTGTGGGTTTGTCCGTTGAGGGGCCCTTGAGGGACACCCACTTCACCCTTCGGTTCCTTACCTTCCTTTATGAGGTTTCATGGTCTTTCATGAGCGATATTTGTAGGTTTAAAAAGAAAAACAAACAAACATTCCCGAGGCCGGGATAGGTTAGGCCAACCTAAGGGTAGGTTGAGTATGAAAAAACTTCATGGCTCTTTTTACGCAGCGTTCCGCCGTGTCCGGTTTCGCGGTCCCTGTTAGTTTTATCTTAATTCATGCCATTTCTGGAAGCGTTCAAGGAATTTATGCGTGCATCGGGGGGGGCCGTCTCTCGCGCATCAGGTTTCTGCTTATTTATATGTGTATATATATATACCCCTACACCAAGGACCCCGATTAGTCAATACTCGTAATTCTCCTACATACGAGGAATGTCAAAATGTATATATGTACGGCATGCGGAGGTGCCCCCTCAGAGCATTTGATTCCGCTCGTATGTATGAGAATTACGAGTACTGACTAATCGGGGTCCTTGGTGTAGTGGTTAACATATCCGACCAGCAATTGGATGATCCCGGGTTCGATTCCTGGGAGGTACCTCATTTTTCATTTGCTCGTTCTCCCTCCTCATCTTGTGCGAAAAACACTTCTACACAAGCGTCGTTCTTTACATTAATTATACTGTGTGTTGTTTGCAGTTAAAATGTGTATATATATATATATATATATATATATATATATATATATATATATATATATATATTAGTAAATGGAAAAACGTATATAATATGTGTATAAGAAGAACTGCAAGTATAGTGTCTGACAAATAGCAAAGATTCCTGGAGATTCCTTACTTCTCTCAGCAGGGCATTGAAAAGCCTTGGGCCTCGCATTCTGAGGGTATTTTCTATCCTCGTTTTCATGGCCCCCTGTCCCACAGCAGCTGGGACTGTACAAAATCTGCCAATCACTCATTCTAATTTGTTTCTATTTCATTTCTAAGGTTAGGAACAAAGCCCTCAAGTATTTTCCATGTGTATATTGTTCTGTACCGCTCTCGCCTTCTTTCGAGAGAGTAGAGTTTCAGTTTCAGGATTGTAGTCGAGACCAGTAGTCTTCCCCTTCCGTTTCTTCTATCTTAGACGTAAAAGTCCTTTGTATAGCTTCAATGTTCGCAATGTCTCGTTTTTTGTATGGGCAGGGCCGGCGAGAGCTACCACGGGTCCCGGGGAAGAATTGGTATATGGGCCCCCCTGTTTACTCAGCATTTCATTATGAATGTTTTTTGTGTACATAACAAGCAAACTGATTATATGTCCAAATCACTATTCAAAACATACAGTATGATAATCTCTATAAAATGTATGTTCATTAATTATATTTCCTCTCTGTTATTTAATCAATTGCTTTATTAATATTTTTAGATTTTATCCTCCCCCTTTTCCGGGCCCCGGGGATATAACCCGGCTTCCCCCTCTTGGCGGCCCTGTGTATGGGCTTGCGAGTACTGAGCAATACTCAATTATTGGTAGGAGTAGGCTCTTCCATAATTTGAGCATGATGTTTGCTTTTCTACCTTGAAAGCTCCTTCAGATGATTCACATTATTTTTCTAGCCGTTGTAATTTTGATGTTGCAGTGCTCTCTGAATTCTGTATCCGACAACATTATTACTCCCAGATCCATGACTTGTATCCTTGATATTACCATATCTTAGAAGTTGGAATTTTTCTTCGTTGAACTTCATATTGTTGTCTTCTGCCCACTGGAATAATGTTTCAATGTCGTTTTGTAACCTTTCTATGTCACCTTCGTTCAATATTTCCTTACATATCTCTGTGTCATCCGCGAAACATGATACAATACTGTCCTTAATATCTGCAATCATTATTATGAACAGCAAGGGAGCTAATACTGTCCCTTATGGGACAGAGCTCACAACTTCCGAGACTTCCGATTTAACTCCGTTTACCACCACTCTTTGCGTTCTTTGCGTCAAGAAATTAAATATCCATCTTCCTAACTTTCCAGTAATTCCTGTATTCTTGAGTTTATGGCCAATAAATTCCATGGTCACATTTATCGAAGGCTTTAGCAAAGTCCGTATATATTACATCTATGTTTTGTCCTATAAAATACACTCGCGTTTTTCGTACCTTTAATAAGGTGTTTCTTTCATTCCTTCACATCGCTGTTAGTTTTCATATTTTTGTCATAATTGTGCCAAAATAAATATGGATATGTATGTCCTGTTTTTAATATGTCCCACAACTACAAAGTGCCTTAAAAAGCCTTGAAAGGTTGTACGCAATATTCAGATTAATATATATACATATATATTCCAAACATGCGCTGTTGTTAATTTGAAGTCTGACTAGTTTTCAACAGGACAGCACTTCATACTTCAAATTTATAATGTTGAAGACTAGCACTCGCCGATTAATATAATTTTTCAGTGTTTACTAAGCCATACTTTTCAGCAGCAGGATTTCGTAGGCTATATATATATATACACACTATATATATATATATATGTATATATATATAATATATATATAATGATGAATAAAACCACGAAGGAAAGGAAACACAGAGTGGTGCTCAAGCGCTTTCGTCTAATGACATCCTCAGGAACAGTGTTCCCGAGGATGTCAATAGACGAAAGCGCTTGAGCACCATTCTGTGTTTCCTTTCCTTCGTGGTTTTATTCATCATAAATATTTTTCACGTGTTACTTTCGTGAAATAATTTCCATATATATATATATATATATATATATATATATATATATATATATATATGTAAAGGACGACGCTTGTGTAGAAGAACGTCCGCACAAGATGAGGAGGGAGAACGAGCAAATGAAAAACGAGGCACCTCCCAGGAATCGAACCCGGGATCATCCCATTGCCGGTCGTTCTTTACGTTAATTATATTGTGTGTTGTTTGCAGTTAAAATGTATATATGTACGGCATGAGAAGGTGCCCCCTCAGGGCATTCGATTTCGCTCGTATGTAAGAGAATTACGAGTTCTGACTGACGGGGACCTTGGTGCAGTGGTTAGCATATCCGACCGGGAATTGGATGATCCAGGGTTCGATTCCTGGGAGGTGTCTCGTTTTTCATTTGCTCGTTCTCCCTCCTCATCTTGTGCGGACGCTCTTCTACACAAGCGTCGTTCTTTACATTAATTATGCTGTGTGTTGTTTGCAATTAAAATGTGTGTGTATATATATATATATATATATATATATATATATATATTACTTTATGTGAGTTTGAACGACGGTTCAGGGTCGACCTGTGGTTGACTCCTCTGCAGCACCCCGCCTAATTTATATATATATATATATATATATATATATATATATATATATATATATATATATATATATATATATATACACCAAAGAAAGAACTTAGCAAAGCAAAGAAAATAGAAATAGTAATACTTTATTAATGAAATTTTCGCATACATTAACCCATTCTTCACAAGCCGTATGACAGAAGAGGCTGTGGATGGGAAAATATCACTTTCACAGAACAGAGCTGAAGTCATCTTGCAACATCCATCGATGGAAAAGAAGGGCAATGGTTAGAGAGGTAAGGGTATTTTAGTACAAAATATACAATACAGAATATCTAATCATCAGGAAGTTCATTAACATATAAATAAGGTTAAGAATAAGTAAGAATAAGGTTATTTATTAAAAATTACTTTTTCTTATGCGTTATTAGGCTGAGCTAGGGCGGTCAAAAGTCAATAAAGTCAAATTGTTTCCTATGGGGCACTTTTCGCTGAAACGACTGAAAATGCAATAAAAACACCTGTAGGGGGTATATTACCAAAGTTAATAGGTCAACCAAAAGTCAACTTTTACCTGTTAGGTTAAAAAATAGCAATGAGGTAAATAAAGTCAATTTTTTGGAATAAATAATTAAAATAACTAAAAATTGGCATCTTTTTGGTTAACTGGCAACTTCGCTGCTCGTATTTGTCTTATTCAGTTATGTCCGTTCTGGTTTTGGATGTGTTTGTGTTGTATGTATTGTGGTTACTGGTTACCAGTTTTGATTTGTGATTTTTTCTGATTTGTGATTTCACTGATTTCGATTTCTTTTGATTTCAGATATTTAAAATGCCAAAAGTTGCAGTTAGTTCTATTGTTAAAGTGCGCGCTATAATTGCAAAATATCCTAATGAATTCATTTGTTCAGGAAAAAATGAGCTATACTGTCAGATTTGTTGTGTTGTGGTCAAGCATGACAAATCCTTTTTTGTGGATAAACATCGCTCTACCCAAAAGCACCAGCGTGGTATAGACCAAAATGTGGGAAATGAAAAGACGCAAACCCTTTTAAAGTACAAGTCTTCAGATTTTTCGAAAAAACTTGTGACTACATTTCTGTCAGCCAACATACCTCTTCATAAGTTGAGCAACCCTCATGTCAAACAATTGTTCTCTGAATTAGGTGTAGCAGTGCCTTGCGTGTCAACTTGCAGATCAATAGCAATGAAACAGGCAGAAAGCGAGTTAAGTAGAATAAAACATTTGCTAGAGGGTAAATTAGTTTTCCTAATTGTTGATGAAAGTGAAGTAAGGGGCTCAAAATATTTGAACATAGTTACTGGATCTATTGATGTTCCTAAGAAAACATATTTAATCAGGTGCGATGTTCTTCTTGGAAATGGTATTTGTGAAATAATTAACCTCAGTAGACCTGAAATCTCACAAACAGTTTATGGTCAGCTTTTGCAATGTCAACCAACAACTGCCGCTGTAGAGAGATCTTTCTCCATGCTTAATAAATTATTCAGTAAGGATCGCAATTTTTTGCCAGAAAATGTCGGCAAATACTTCATAATTTACCACAATCGGTCAACTGATGTAGAAGAGCAAGAATAAGTAATTAAAGTATCGTTTTTATTATTGAAAGTAAAGGCAACTTTATAAGTCAATTTTTTCAATTCGTAAGGTCAACTTTCTTAATTTTTTCGGTCAACTTTTGACTGCCCTAAGTATTACCAAGAATTTTGAAGCATGATGTATTGATATCTTTCATCATCTAAAAAAGTCTAATGCAGCTAATTTAAAGTTATATTGCAAAGAATTTGGTGTAAGTAATGAGCTGATACATAAGTTTGCTGCCAGCATATCTAAAGTTTTATTTTAAAGACATAATATACCCTTGAATAACAGTTAATACAGTTTAGCCATCTGAACTATAGGCCTATAGCAATGAAGGAATAGAGAATTTGGTTTTTGTACTTCTGAAATATGAAATGTACGTACTCTGGTCTCTTTTAAAGCCAGGCTTACACTACTGTATATATATACAGGGTGTCCAAAAAAAAACTATATACTCTTTATAGCATCATATATTTTATAATTTAAAAAAACCAAACAATATATTGTTATAGCAATTGCCAATGAAAGGTAAATTAGTAATCTAAGTGATCAAAATGTCATAGCGAGTTGTTTGCATATAAAATTTAATTAACTATGCCAAGTGCTCAAAATGTTCTCCGGCGGCATGAATGCACTTTTGAATGCGTCGACTAACTGATTCGCAGACATGGACTAATGTGGATGCTGTGATGGTCCCGCACTTTTCCCTAATTGCATCCTTAAGGTGTTCGAGTGTTGCGGGTCTTGTACCATAAACTGCATCCTTCAGGTAGCCCCACAAGTAAAAATCAAGTGGAGTCAAGTCCGGTGAACGTGGAGGATACTCAACGCTTCCTCTTCATCCTATCCAACGGTTAGGCAACGTTTCATCGAGGTACCTTCTGACATCACAATGATAATGAGAGGGGATATCTTGTTAAAAGTAAAAGTCGTCGTTTCCAAACAACTTCCGAACTGCAGGTATAATTTCTGTCCGCAGCATGTCGAGATATGCGGCACCGGTAACTATCCCATTAAAGAAAAATGGTCCAACCAAACCCCTGGATGATAAACACACCATGCTGTTGTTAATCCTGGTAAATTAACATGTTTATCCACATAAACGTGTGGATTATCAAGTGACCAGTACCTGCAGTTGTGTCGATTTACTGTGCCATTCAGCTTGAAGGTAGCTTCATCAGACCACACGATTTTGTTGTATTTAAAGTGCATTCATGCCGCCGGAGAACGTTTTGAGCACTTGGCGTAGTTAATTAAATTTTATATGCAAACAACTCGCTATAACATTTTGATCACTTAGATTACTAATTTACCTTTCATTGGCAATTGCTATAACAATATATTGGTTTTTTTTTTTAATTATAAAATATATGATGCTATAAGGAGTATATAGTTTTTTTTGGGATACCCTATACGCATATATGGGATGAATTTCACAATTAAACACGTGAAGTGAATGAATACTGCAAAGCTACAAAGAAAAAGAAAAATGATTCCAAGGCCTTTCATGTATTCAGAAGTACAGCTCGTCAGGGAATGAAGGGAGAAGGCGAGATGACAAAAATATATACGTATGTATGACGGGACAGAAAAACAAAAAGATTAGCACATGATTAACAAGAGTTAATTAGAGGCAAAAGGTATTTTAACAGGATATTATCAATTTCATACATTCCGGCACTGTTATTGAAATTATTTTTAAAATGGATAAAGGCACATTCTAGAATATTCCTTTCAATTACCGTATTTCCCGGCGTATAACGCGCACTTTTTTCCCCCCAAAATACTCCAAAAATCATGTACATGTTAAAATTAACTCGTTAAAATTGTACATGTGAAGTGAGGTAGGAGGTATATTTTTTCCCAAATTTTTATTTTCCTAAGTTTTCTCTTCAAAATTAGGGTGCGCGTTATACGCCGGGAAATATGGTATATCTGTTTTTAACGAGCGGTTTAGAACTATCCCACTTGATACTATGATTACATCTATAGATATGGTTAAACAATGCATTAGAATTATTTGCTGTTCTACACGCATATTTATGCTGTTTTACCCTAATATCTAACGTTTTACCCGTTTAGCCTATATCTACTGAGTTACATTGTGAACATCCGATCGAATACACACAACCAACCACATTATCCGGGCTATTCTTTATTAGGAGTGATTTAACAGTATTATTATACTTAAAGATTACAGTGATACCAATTGCTTTAAGTAAAGTTGGAAGATATTGAAAATTAACATGGCAAGGTAGGCTAAGGATATTTTTACGCCCAAATTCCTTTACAGTTACACTATTATAATACCTATTCTTGGCTTTCCTAAGGCAGTTATCTAGAAATGAAATTGGATAACATAATTTAGTACCAATATTCATGATATTGCATAACTCGGAATCTAAAAATTCAGGACTGACAACTCTCAATGCTCTAAGAAACATAGAAGAGAAAATAGAAGATTTAATCGAGGGATGATGGTCAGAATAAAAATGCACATAAGTTATTATTAGTAGGCTTACGATAAACTTCTAATTTGAACTGATTAAAGCATCTCCGAATTTTTAGATCCAGAAAAGATAAGCTTCCATCATTTTCTTTTTCAACCGTGAACTTAATAGATGGGACTAAATTGTTGAGCCTACCAAGGAATGTCATCATCTAAATTAATAGGCCAAAGGCATAAAATATCATCTATATACCTGTACCAAACAAGGTTAAAGTTAACAATAGTAGGCAAAATTCTGCTTTGAAAAATTCCATATATAAGTTAGCTAATACCGGTGAGAGGGGATTTCCCCATCACCAATCCAAACGGGAATGTATAAAATTGACAATATCGTTAAAATACCTTTTGCCTCTAATTAACTCTTGTTAATCATGTGCTAATCTTTTTGTTTTTCTGTCCCGTTGTACATATGTATATATTTTTGTCATCTCGCCTTCTCCCTTCATTCCCTGACGAAGTGTACTTCTGAATACACGAAAGACTTTGGAATAATTTTTCTTTTTCCTTGTGGGTTTGCATCATATATATATATATATATATATATATATATATATATATATATATATATATATATATAGGGTGTCCATAAATTATTCACCCCATTATAAGCCTTAATAAATTCGTTATTATAGGAGCTATCTTAAAACGGTTTGCGGCAATTAATAAGACAACTCAAGAAATTTTTGTTTTAATTCAGTAAACCTCCACGTGAGCCCCATTGGTAGCACGCAGAACATCAAGCCGATAGATGATTTCGTTCCAAACATTAAGAAGCATGTCTTGCGTGATGGAAGCTAATGTCTCTTCAATCCGGTGTCTTAATTCTGTGATGTTATTAACCTTCTTTGCATACACTTTGTCCTTTGTGTAGCCCCATAAAAAGAAATCTAGAGGCGTGATATCCGGGGAACGAGGAGGCCATGGAATAGGGCCATCTCGCCCGATCCAACGAGAAGGGAACTTTTCATTGAGGAACCTCCGCACTTCTAATCCCGTGTGGCGGTGCGCCATTTTGCTGAAAGAACACACGGGGCTGCATATCCTCAAGCTGAGGTGCAGCATACCATTCAAGCATATCTAGGTAATTTGTAGCCTTCACAGTGTTCTCATGGAAGAAAAATTGTCCAATCACACGGTTATGGGAGAGAGCACACCAAACGTTTATCTTGGGACTGTTGCGTTCGTGTTCAATAAATTCATGCGGATTTTCTGATCCCCATATACGGCAATTGTGTCTGTTGACTTTACCAGACAGATGGAATGTCGCTTCATCACTGAAAACGACATTATTCAAAAAATGCTCATCTTCATCAATACGGTCAAGAATGTCAACAGCAAACTGTACCCGTTTGGGTTTGTCATTTGGTAGAAGTTTCTGCAAGGTTTGCAATTTGTAGGCATAAAGTTTCAACCTCTTGTGAACCACTTTATGGCACTGTTGAACGCGGTATTTGCAGTTCTCGGCTTGCTCGGCGGATGGATTTTGTAGGACTTCGGATAAACGCCTCCTGAATTCCTGCTATCTCTTCAGACACACTAGGCCTACCAGCTCCTTTCTGATGTAGCACACTGCCAGTTTCTTGAAATTGTTTCAGCCATCACTTCAGTGATTGCTTTGTTGGTGGAGTTTTCTGATATTCCTTCCGAAAACGTCTCTGTACAGTAATTGGAGATTTGGTTTCCCACATCCACAGCGCACACATTGCTTTCTCCTTCACTGTCGCCATTGTGCCCCTAGTGGATGTTCTGCGAAATAAAGAAAAAATTTCTTGAGTTGTGTTATTAATTGCCGTAAACCGTTTTAAGATAGCTCCTATAATAACGAATTTATTTATTAAGGCTTATAATGGGGTCAATAATTTATGGACACCCTGTATATATATATATATATATATATATATATATATATATATATATCTTCCTTTGCCCAAACAAATTTGTAGAATTGCCTCGCACTTTTATGTCAGAAATACAACAATGGTCACTCGTATTATTGTATAATAAAGGTTAAGAAGATAATTTAAGATAAATAGTTAATTATGATAATAATAATAGCAATTATTATTATTATTATTATTTGTTAGAGAAAATAAGTTATTTACTCGTCTGAAATCAGCTGTGATAGAAATGCCATTATTAGTCTGAAAACAATTACTGCGACAGATGTGTGTGAAGCATGTAGGCTGAGTTCACAGTTGTATTTAATGTGAAGGGCGAAGAATTACATATTTATTTTTAATAGATTAAATTTCTTTAAATTATCTTAAGATGTATAGCTTAGAACAACGGTTTATCCGGCTTAACAACATGACAGTGAAGGAAGACGTATAAACATTTGAACTTATGAAATATAAATTACAAGTATTCAAATGTGCGTCATCACCCTGGCGTCGTGAATTGATATTTTTTTTAATAAAGATAATGTATAATAAGAATTTAATGTTTTGTTAAAAGAATTTAATAATGTTTTGTTTGAAATTAAAATATAAAATACTAATTGGCAACACCGAAATATGCCGAGGCTGGAGCCTCCGCACCCGTGTTCTCCGTTTGTTCAATTGTTTCAGCACAAATAAAGAGACAGTAAATAGTAATAATAGTGTGTAATTATCCCCGGTTCCTTCATTGTTCGAAAGTTTAATGGCGATAACCGGCTCAAGTGGTCTACCCGCGTCTGTATAAAGAGACAGAGAAAACGAGTGATAATAGTAAGAAAAGGCAAATAATGAAAAGAAAGCGAAGAGTGGAAGTAAAGACCGTTTGTCTAAAAAAAAAATTAAATAATTAAATATATATATATATATATATATATATATATATATATATATATATGATAATAATGATAATATTTGCTGATCATGATAATTACAATGTTACCTCGTTACTACACGAATTTTACCTGATTGAAATATATAAGCTACCCCTAGATTAGATAAATGAAATCTAATTTAAATAAAATTAGTTAATATTTTCTGGATCTATTTTCTAATATAAATATTAGAACAAAAAAAAATTGTTTATGAGTTAACTGTAATTATTAATTTTATTTACGTGGTATCGGCATTAATTAAAATATTAAGGCGAAACGATGAACGTACACTCAGATCACAAAAAATTATTTTTAAGGCCTTCTGCGAAGATATTGACGTGCCCAATCTCTGCTGTATTTTTCTAGACTTTACACGTCTTCGTATAGGTCTGTTAGGTAGAATAGGTTGTCTTTCGGGTATTATGGAATTTTACTGTTTTTTCCTATTTAAGCAAAAATAATCTCTAATATTCAGATTGCAAGACTCAAATTCGTTTGTCAATATCATGTTGCCATAAGGCCACGGTCAGCGTTAAAGAGTTAAAGAAAGCTTATATCTTTGCTATTTGTCAGACATTATACTTGCAGTCCTTATAAACATAATATATACGTTGTTTCCATTTATTAGTATATATATATATATATATATATATATATATATATATATATATATATATAAGCAGAAACCTGATGCGCGAGAGACGCCCCCCGTGCATTCATAAATTCCTTGAACACTTCAGAAGTGGCGTGAATTAAGATAAAACTAACGGGGACCGCGAAACCGGACACGGCGGAACGCTGCGTAAAAAGAGCCATGAAATAGTTTCCTACTCAACCTACCCTTAGGTGGGCCTAACCTATCCCCGGCCTCCGGAATGTTTGTTTGTTTTTGTTTTTTCTTTTTAAACCTACAAATCTCTCTCATGAAAAACCGTCAAGCCTCATAAAGGAAGATAGGGAACCGAAGGAGGACCCCTGAAGGGACCCAAGGAGGAAATTCTGAGATTGATCCATTTTGCTTGTTTTCTTGTTTTATTTTACCTACAAATATCTCTCATGAAAGACCATGAAACCTCATAAAGGAAGGTAGGGAACCGAAGAGTGAGGTGGGGCCCCTCAAGGGGCAAACCCACAAATGCTCCTCATGAAAGATGGTGAGGCCTCATAAACGGAGGTGAGGAACTTAAGGAAGGGGGCCCCCTCATTACGGAGGCGAAGGCCTCCAGGGGCAAGTTTCAATGCGCCCCAATTCTGTCTCCCTTTTTGCGGAGATACTACTCATACACACACCTTACCTTTACGTCGTTGAGATTCACATGTGATCTATTGCAGGTGGTTCTGCGGAAATCAAAATGGCGTAATGTCTTCTTGACGTACTCCAAATAATGATGAAAATTCTTATACGAGACCAAGACACCTGAAAATAATAATAATAATAATAATAAATTTCATATTTCCTATATTGTTAACATTCCTTGTATAAATAATAAAAAACAAAACTTATAAAATATACTAAATTGATTCCAAGTTAAATGCAGTTAATAACTCTAACAATGACAACGTAAATCAATTCTATTTTACAGTTTAATCGTTAAGAGATAAAGGAAATCTATTGTAGCAGGATTTAAACTCATTTGTAAAACTTTTATTTACAGAGGACTATCTTCACTATCTTCAATTACAAGACAAATAATTTTGTTTATATACTGTACAGTATATATATATATATTATGTTGACCCAAAAGTTATCGGAATTTTTACTAGGGCTGATCCTTGGACGCGAAGACACTATTTCGATAAAAAAAACGATAAAAACGATAAAAAAAACGAAAGCCTACAATATGAAGAAATAAATTCCGAAAACTTTTGGGCCACCCTAGTATATATATATATATATATATATATATATATATAATATATATATATATTCTATGCCCTAATTCCTCTTTTGTAGAAACTTTAATCCAATTGTTCGAGAAAATTAATTGAATCTTTACTGAAAGGCAAAATGTGCGGCACAAGTAAAAAGACAGTCAATCAACGTATCTCTATGTTATATAGGCGAATTATATATATATATATATATATATATATATATAATATATATATATATATATATATATGAGCGGCAGAAAAATCGGCCCACTTGGAATATCGCGAAAAGCAAAAAAATGGGCAAGCTTACGTTTATAAAAAATTTAAAATTCGAAAATTTAGCCCATGAGGACATTAAAAAATCTTCAAACATCTGCTTAATAGAATTTATTATCAAAAAAATACTGTACAAAAAATTTTAACTAAAAAAAAATTTCGACAAAAACGAAAAATTAAAAAAAAAAACAATAAAACAAAAAACAACTTGTGATCCAGGGTTAATAAGAAGTGTTGCCTCCCCTAGCTTGAATGACTGAAGCTATTCGTCGATTTATCCCATGAATGAGATCGGCGATCACATCCTGTAGGATTCCCTCCCACTCTGCAGTTAAAGCTTGTTGTAGCTCCTGTAGTGTTAGGGGCTACTAGACGGGCCCTAAGACGCCGTCCCATCGTGTCCCAGAGATGTTCTATGGGATTCAGGTCCGAACTTGGAGAAGGCCACTCGATTCGATTAATTCCAGCTTCGTCAAGGAAATCGCTAACGGCTCTTGCCGCATGGAGTCTAGCGTTATCGTGCTGTGGAAGGAAGTCTTCGCCAAAGAAAGGAGCAAAACGGACCACATGCTCCAGCAAGATCTCTTCCACGTATCTCGCGGACGTCAATGACCCACCACTAACAACGACGAGCTCTGTGCGCGAGTTTGAAGTGATACCACCCTAGACCATGACTGAGCCTCCTCCAAAGGCAACCCTCTCCGTAAAAGTGCACGGGGTGAATCTTTCTCCTGTTCTTCTCCACACTCTTTCCCGTCCATCGGATGTTCGAAGTTTAAATCTTGATTCGTCCGTGAACAATACTCGTCCCCATTGGACCATGGTCCAATTGACATGCTCACGAGCGAAAGCAAGACGAGCATTGCAGTGGTGTGGGAGCAGTTCTGGGAACATTGCTGGCCGTCTAGCATGTAAGCCACTTTCCATAAGTCTCCTTCTAACGGTTCGCTCCGATACACTGACGTCTCGAGACCTTTCCAGATCATTGCGGACGTTTGCGGCAGTCAAGCGACGATCTCGCAAAACACTCAGACGATGACACAATCGTCACGGGCAGATGTGCAGCGCGATCTTCCAGATCGTGGTCGTCGGGTGTACTCTCCTGTCTCCAAATAACGTTGGTAGACACGTCGAACCGTTGTTCTTGGAATTCTTAGCGCATCGGCGACGTAACGCTGGCTCCAGCCATCTTCAATTAGGGCAACGACTCTCGCGACGTTCACGGCAATCAAATCCATTGTAAATGTCCAATTCTGAAACCCAAAAGAATTAGAAGTCTATCTGTTACTAAACGCAAATGCCTACTCCACTAGTGGAAGAATAAAGTGGCACTACCAGTCTAAGAGCAACTGAATGTCAGACTGTCGAATTCTTAAAAGAAGTCGAAAATTCTTTACAGCTAGTGTATTTGCAGCTGACGTTGTTCTGTCTCGTTATTTGGTAGCCTCATGGACTATATTTTCGAATTTTAAAACTTTTATAAACAGAAGTTTGCCCACTTTTTTGCTTTTCGCGATATTCCAAGTGGGCCGATTTTTCTGCCGCTCACTGTATATAATGCGACGGCAGGCGGCGCGCAGCAAAACTCAGCTGTTCATCCTTCCACACAATAAAGAAACTGGTTGGTAGATAAATGGGTACCCTGGGTAGCCTAGTGGTTAAGACGCTGGGCTGCTGGTGGGGCGTGGTTCAGATTCCACGTTAAATTGTAGGTCTAAGGTGGAGTGACAAGCTTGACCTTCGTCAGAATTAACAATTCGGGCGGAAGCAAAACCAAGATTAACAAAGGTTAACTCGTAAATCTTAAATGAACGTTGATTTAAAGTTAGCTAAAGTGATACGATTTTTTTTTTCTAATATTGAATTTCAATTTTGTTTCAGCGTTTGAAGGGTGACATGTCAATGTTGATTTCAATCCTTGTCATGAATGAACCTTGATTACAAACACTGATCAACGTTGGCTGAGATTACATTGACTCGAACACCAGCTGACTTTCAGAATTAACATTGAAAATTTTGTGTTCTATCAGCGTAATTTCAGGATTTTAGTTTTGGGTTTTAACCACGGTTCAAAGTTTGTTTCACGAGTTGTTGTTTTTTATGTAGGAAGGAGGAGGAGCCAAGGGCGAATAGAAGAAGAAGAGCTAAAATCAAGGTCCAGAGTTTTCGAGATACGGGATATTCTGCGTTTGAAAGATTGGAGGTCATAGACAGGGGGAAAGTTGGACTGAAGAAGGTTGTTCCAGAGCTGACTTGTTGTAGATGAAAGATTGAGAATACCAATTAACTTCGCGTTAGAGAGTTGGACAGAACTCATCTTCACATCACAGTCAACCTAACATCAGTGTTGTTATCGTTGAATGAACTTATGGTAACATCACTGGTGCTATATGTGGTTGTTAGATGATGCGCCAACATGACTCCATTTACGTAATTTATGCCTAGCATATTTATTTAACTTGACTTCTATAGTCACACAGCATACCCTCCCCTCTCTCTCTCTTTCTTTGTTATGACGTTATTGAAGCGGGGATTAAAATAAGCCATATATCCTATTATTATTGTACTCTCTCTCTCTCTCCGTCGCACCCCACACACACACACACACAGCAGCTGCGACAATAAAATATTTATATCCGAAAGACATTCGATCATTTTATATAAAAAAATAAATAAATTCCTTTTCTTTATCGTAAACACACATCAATATTTATGATGGGAATTCTTCATCTTTTTTGGGAATTCATTTTCGCACGAAAACAATGACTGGATCTCATCAATCAAAGAATGACAATTTTTTTTGCTCTCCTTCATGCATATGAATTGACTTCAGGCTTAAATGAAATGTCAGATGTACGATGTAGCGCCAAGAATCTCGTTATTAATGTGGACACAGTATTCAGAATGAGCAGACAGGTGTGGACAAAATGTGAACGAAAAACTTAACGATGAGAGAGAGAGAGAGAGAGAGAGAGAGAGAGAGAGAGAGAGAGAGAGGCTAAAAAAACCCTAAGATCTACTCTAGAGTAGCCCAAGAAGTACAAAACTTATACCGTGCTTATACTTATAGACGTGTAAAGCTTTCAAACAGGAATATTAGTAATAGTATAGAACAAACAAGGTTCTCTCCCTCCTTCGCCAGCCACTTCCGACAGAAAAAGTGGTGAGAGAAGATTTATAGGAAAGTAGGAAAGAGTATAATGAAGAGAATAGCTTCAGAGTTCATTCACACCATGCGTACACTTATCTCATGTACGTATTAGAAGACAACGAAAAATAAAAGATAGCATGAATATTGAACTACTTAATCTAATCTACACCATGCATTTTTAATGATTTTTTTTTATTTATGTACAAGAAGTCATCATTTCGTCGTTGCATCATTTCTCCGTAGCCCGCCAGAGCCACCGGGATAATTCTTAAAATTATCCCACATGCAATGAACACTATCTACCGCTAACGGTTCATCACAATTTATTAAAGTAATAAAACTCTAAATTCACCGAAATTTGCTCTCCTAAACTCAGGCACCATGAAGTTATTTAACTCTTACAGTTTTAACATTAACCGAAAAACGCATCATTCTATGATAACTATTGCATAAACTTTCTCCGACGTCTACATTCTGAACGGAATTATCATTTGGCGTTAAAACAAAGTCCAAAATATTCACACCGCGGTAGGTTCTAATACTTTTTAAAAGAGAAAATTATCTTGTAAAAAATCTATCAAACGTAGACCCACAGCATCGCTGTTTAAGCTATTGAAATTAACGTTTCGGCAGTTCAAGTCCCCGATAATAATTGATTCCTTATGCGTAACTGTGCTGATTAAAATATCATACATTTCAACATTTAATTCTGCTCTTTGTGAAAGAGGCTTCTATCCAACCCCAGAATTAAAAACTAAGTTATTAGCGTTAATTTCTCAAATAATTATATCTAAATGGTCACTGGCATTAACCTTCTTTTGAACTGGACGAAAATTTTCTTCACAATAGAGGATAAGAATATACCACCTGCCATTTTTTCACTTCTATCCTTGTTAAAAAAGTTTATAACCTTTAATATGGTATTCACCTATCAAATCCCTCTCTGCACTTTTTATCTATGATTTAGTTATTGGCATAATATCGTAATTTTCAATGTGAACTAATGCTTTAAATTCGTTAAACTAATTCCTTACGCTCCTCGCATTAAAAACACTACTCTCAAACTATTCTTTAGGTAACTACTTGTTCTTCTGAACGTGTTCAGTTTCCCTGAGGCCAACGAGCTACGTTTCCTAAACGAGAAAAATCTATTTCATCTTCCCTATGTTTTAAATAAATCTTACATTCTGGTCAGTCAATCTCCCGAGTCACGAATTACCAATTTCATTCAAGTGAACGCCATCTAGAATGAGCAAATCCGCCGATTGAAATTCCGACCAAAAGTTAACGAGTTATCTTCAAGGACAAACATCGCTTTTAATTTACTCTTAGTATTGAAGTAAATTGCTTTACTTAATAATCTATTATTTTCATAAATTCTCGGAAGTACCCGAAAATTCAGTACATTATTCGACTAATCTTTCAAGGATTTAATAAAACTTCGATATTTAGCTAACACTTCTTCTGTCCTACTACTGAAATTGTACAAGTCGTTAGCTCCAACGTGAGAAATTAACAGCGAATTTGCAGTTTTTAACTTTAATTTTAGTCATTGGGAATTCTATTTCAGTCATTGAATTCTATTCTATTGAATTCTATTTCAGTCATTGAATTCTATTCAATTCTTTTTATTTTAGCGCCTGGCACGCATATTCTCTTTCGCTTTACTCTACTTCTTAAGCAAAATTCTTTATCCATATGCCTAACAATAGACGAGCCTTTGGCTGAGCACCGTTTCTAATAAAAATAAAACTATTAACAGCTGAACTACTTCTATTTGACCGAGTGTTATTAACAATTTTATCAACTTTTGCATCAACCTTTCGCACATTATCTTCAACTTGTTTAATATAATCGTTTAATTTTCCCACGGGATTTGAAGAATTACTAAGTTCAACTCCCTTTAAATTATCTTCAACATTTGAAACATTTTATTAAGTAAACAAAGACTTTTTTGCACGTCAACATTATTATTTTTAATTAATCTATCTTCGAATTTTTAATTAAATTCTTTCGTAAAATTCTTAGAAATTTCATTCTTTAACTCGTACAACTTTTCATCAATATATGATTTTAAATTGCAAAATTTTCAAACACTATTCCCGAATTCAGAATTATTGACATAAATGTCTCTAGTGTATTGAGATAAGCGTATGGCGCATACGTATTTTGGAAACGGCATTTTTAAACTATGAAATAAATATTTATCTCAAACTATTTCACAACTAAGTAATATTAAATACTTCAATAGATAGAGAGATTGTTTGTTTATATAAATGCACGATCTCAATAAACAGTCCCAAACAGTCTTTTGAAAGGAAATAAGTAGACGTCTTCACAGTATGGTGTGGCGAGAGAGAGAGAGAGAGAGAGAGAGAGAGAGAGAGAGAGAGAGAGAGAGAGAGAGAAGGAAAAGAAGTACCTCAAAAGGCCTTGCGGCCCATACCGAGGAGGTACCAATGGCAACGGGTGCCACGAAAAAATTCATACACCCTCAAATAGTGTGCAGGATTCGGTCTAACCTTTTCTTCAACTGATCCACAGAGGAACTATTCACAAATTCTGAAGGTAGCCTGTTCCACGTGTCTTAGATCTTATAGGTAAAGTAATTCACACACACACACACACACACACACACACACACACACTAGGGCTAAACCGTTTCAACTCCAACTTCCAACCATTGTTGCGAGTTGATTTATCAATTAAACTAAACATGCTTCTAAAATCGACATCGTTGAACCCGCGTAAGAGCTTGAAAACCTCGATGAGTTGACCGCGCAGCCTCCCAATTTCCAGCGAAAACAAATTCAGGGCACGTAAGCGTCGATTGTAGCTCATATGCCTAACGGAAGGGATTAACTTTGTGGCCCTCGCCTGCACTCGCTCCAGCCTCTCAATATCTTTCCTGAGGGTGGGCGACCAGAACTGCACAGTATACTCCAGGTGTGGCCGAACCAGGGAATTGTACAGAGACAGCACAATCTCCTCGTTCCGAAATCGAAATTGCCTCCTGATATAACCCAACAGCTTCTGGGCTTTCTTTTCCACCTCTACCCACTGTTTGGTAAACTTAAGGTCACTGCTAATTAGCACACCTAAGTCCTTTTCCAAATCAGTGGCCTTGATATTACTCCCCAACATGGAGTAGTCCGACTTGGGATTGGCGTAGCCAATGTGCATGATCTTGCATTTACCCAAGTTAAACGGCATTTGCCATTTTTCGGACCACTCTCCTATCCTACGTAGGTCTGCAAGCAGTTGCTCAATCGCCTCGGGCGTCCCAACATTGGCCCCAAGCTTGGTGTCATCAGCGAATTTGGCGATCCTACTGACGATGCCACTGTCGATATCATTTATGTCAATGATAAACAACAGCGGCCCCAAAACGGAACCCTGAGGAACTCCACTAGTTACCGAAGCCCAACCCGAACTAGCCCCTTTAATTACAACCCTCTGCCGCCTATTCTTCAGTCAGTTTCCAATCCAGTTACCTACTTCCCCATCGATACCCAGTGCACGGACTTTGACCATTAGCCGGCGGTGAAGTACGTTATCAAAGGCTTTCTGAAAGTCGAGATAAAGTATATCAATCGCCCTACTCTTATCATACTCACTCCACATGACGTGGGAAAACTCGAGCAGGTTAGTGAGACACGACCTACGCCGCCAAAACCCATGTTGGGAGTCTCCAAGCAGCTTGTAGGAATCCAAATGGTCAACGATCCTGTCCACTATTATCCTCTCTAATAATTTACCTGCGACCGAAGTGAGACTAATGGGACGATAGTTCCCTGGACTTTCGTGATTCCCTTTCTTAAAGATAGGGGTCACGTTGGCTTCCCTCCAGTTACCGGGTACCTGGCCCGTCTCCAACGATTTGTTGAAAACTGTAGCCAGGTGGGGAACCACCTGGTCGCGCACTTCCCGCAAGACTCTGGGGAGGAACTGGTCTGGCCCAAAACCTTAAACGCGCTCAGTTTGTCTATTCTATCAGCAACGACTGTCGCGACACCGAACACTATCCAGGCCAGCACCTTCGTGACTGACGCCTGAGTCGGAGATGACGTGGGTGTCCTCCCTGGTGAACACTCCCGCAAAGTACTCATTCAGCACATCAGCGATGTCCGCGTCGGAGGGCCACAGCGCGCCGCTGGGGTCAAACAAAGTCCGCCCGCCGTAGATCGAGCTTACTGCCTCTCGAGTTACTACGCTTCACCCGAGGGACGGACACACGGAACCTAATCAGACCATGATCACTCCCGCCCAACGATTCGTCAACGGTGAGGCCAGTGACGAGGTTGTCTTCGGTCGTGCATACTAAGTCTAGAACGCTTTCGCCTCTTGTAGACCCACTGAGTGAGGAAGTTCTCATCAGCAAAGTCAACTCGCCTCCTCCCTTCGGCATCAGCAGTCCTGTCTTCCCAGTTTATGCAGCGACAATTGAAGTCTCCTGAAACTACACACACCCTGTCCCCTACCAGGCTACAGAGTTCGGTGTACAGGGCTGTATCCTCCTCGAGGAGGAGATGCGGAGGTCTGTACACCAAGATGAACCTATATCTCGTCCCTCCCACGTTCAGATCGACGCCAAGCAGCTCCCATTCCGATCGGAACTGGCAGTCAACCCGACTCAACGTGTTCCTGACGTATATTAGTACCCCTCCCCCCTCCCCACGGGTGCGGTCCTTGTGAGAGAGAGAGAGAGAGAGAGAGAGAGAGAGAGAGAGAGAGAGAGAGAGAGAGAGAGAGAGAGAGAGAGAGAGAGAGTTCAGTCATTTTATCTATGGGACCCAAATACTATACAAAAGAGCTTTGAATTAAATGCTGCCATTACCTCGAGTGAAGGAGGTTAATATCGTAAAACCCCCTTGACATCTCTTGACGCGAATATACGACACGTTGCCTTAACTCTTATCCTGTTGTATATGATGATAACGATCGCGACTCCTACTTGAGAGGTCCCGGGGTCGAATCCTGGAGGGGATTATTTTTGTTTCATATATATACTGAATAGTCACTGAGAAATATCCCGAAATAGCGTCGAAACCAAATATTCAAAATAGTAAATAAAAATAAAAAACATTTTTTTTACAAATCAAAATGGTGAAGCCATTTCTGCTCAAGAATGAACAGTAATGAGAATTCTTATAATTTCATAGGTATAATCTCTCTCGAAGTCAACTGTAATCTTGGGGAAAAAAGTTCTTACAGACCTAAATTGTAAAAAAATTGGAAATTGGTAAGATTGTTTCCTTTGAATATTTGGAGGGGGGGAGGGGCAGTAAAAAAAAAAAAAAAAAAAAAAAAAAAAAAAAAACAATCGTTACCAATTCAAATTAAAAATTCTAGCCTAACATTTTTCCGAAACTGTACTTAAAACTATCATATATTAACTTCAGAAATTAATTTGGTTGTAAAACTTTATTATTATTTTTATTATTATATATATATATATATACATTCAACTGCAAAGAACACGCAGTATAAATAACGTAAAGAACGACGCTTGTATAGGAGATATTCCGCGCAAGAGGTGCCCCCTTGGGGCATTGGTTTCTGCGAGTATGTAGAAGAATTACGGCATTTGGAAGAGTGAGGTCCATGGTGTAATGGTATCGCGTCTGACCGGCAATCGGAAGATCCCGGGTTCGATTCCCAGGTGGTTACCTCATTTTTTCATTTGTTTCGTTCTCTCTCTCTCGTCTTGCGCGGAATATCTCCTATACAAGCGTCGTTCTTTACGTTATTTATACTGCGTGTTCTTTGCAGTTGAATGTATATAATGTTACGGCATGCGGGAGGTGCCCCCTTGGGGCATTGGTTTCTGCGAGTATGTAGAAGAATTACGGCATTTGGAAGAGTGAGGTCCATGGTGTAATGGTATCGCGTCTGACCGGCAATCGGAAGATCCCGGGTTCGATTCCCAGGTGGTTACCTCATTTTTTCATTTGTTTCGTTCTCTCTCTCTCGTCTTGCGCGGAATATCTCCTATACAAGCGTCGTTCTTTACGATATATATATATATATATATAGAGGGTGGGCGGAAAGTAGCTCCCTATTTTGGATTGGTAAAAAAATACGTATATTACACTAGGCAACAAATTTCAACTTTTTTTTTGTTACAGACACGTGAACTACTGATTCCTACTAAAGCGCTGATGCTGATTTCAGATCTGATATCAAAATTTCTCTATCACGTCTAGATTTTGTGTAACTGAAAACCCCTATTTTTCATTTTTTTTCTCACCCGCTTCTATTACGAAAGCCGTCTAAGCTACTTTTCCGTGCCACGTTTTATATTAAGCATACTTAAATAATTAGTGAACAGGGATGTCTTTCCTCCTTTATTCTGGCTTAAGACAGACAGCGGAGTTACCACCCCTGCGCCCAACCATCCACCCAAAGCGCGTTAGTATTTTGTTGTTACTACTGAAAGGCAAATTCCTGTTCTTAAGTGAAACTTTGGTGTGTCCTCTTCCTTTGTCGCTTGTAGGATGACGAGCTCTCCTTCTGCAGGAACCAACAATAATCTCCCATCATATTTGGGTTGAAATTACCTTGGTATCTGTTTTCCATAACTGAGATCTGTTGGTGGAAGCGCTCACCATGCTCGTCACTTACAGCCCCAAGGTTGGCCGGGAAGAAGTCAAGATGAGAATGTAAAAAATGAATTTTCAAAGACATTCTGCATCCCATTATTTCATAAGATTTAAGCCTGTTTTCTACGAGTTTACGGTGGTTTTCAGCTTTGTGGTTTCCAAGAAAATTTTTGACAACTTCAACGAAAGATGTCCATGCTCCTAGTTCATTCTCATTTAGGTTAGATGGAAACGATGAGTCGTGGATGACACTGCGGATCTGTGGTCCAGTGAAAACTCCAGCTTCTAGCTTAGCATCTGTCAATATTCCTTTGAATTTATCCTTTAAATATTGGAAACCACTACCTTCATGATCCATACCCTTCACGAAATTTTTCATAAGGCCAAGTTTAATGTGAAGTGGTGGAAGATGTACTTTCTGAGGGTCAATAAGTGCTGGGTGTTTCACATTGTATTTACCAACAACATGTTCAGTTCTAGATGGCCAATCATGTTTTTTGTAGTGGTTCTTGTCATCTCTGCTGTTCCATAGACACAAAAAGCACATATGCTTTGTGTAGCCCAACTGTAACCCAAGAAGTAATGATACAACTTTAAGGTCGCCACAAATATTCCATGTGTGGTCCTTATATTTGATGAGTCTTAGCAGCAGTTTCATCGATTCATAAGTCTCATTAAGGCCAGTGGCATGTGCTACAGGTATTGAAGGTTTTTCATTGCCGTTGTGCAGTAATACAGCTTTAAGGCTAGCTTTACTAGAGTCAATGAACAGTCTCCATTCTTTTGGATCATAGCGACAGCCAATCCCTTGCATCAGACCACTGATATCGTGGCAGAAACAAACGTTTTCTTCCTGTAAGTAAAATGATGAAAACTGCAAATGGCGATGGCGGAAATGGGAAACTTTGGTGTTTGGTTGGAGAAGATTAAATTCTTGAAGTCTTGAACCAAGCAACTCTGCCTTTTCTTTTGGTAATTCCAAATCGCGCACTAAGTCATTTAACTCCGCTTGACTTAACAAATGTGGGGAAATATTTGCATCTGGAACATATATGCCATCTTTCCCTGTTTCTATATCACTAGCAGAATCTTCAGATGAACTGCTGTCTGTTATCGTTGCTGGTGGAACTGGTGGTGGATTTGTTTCATCATGTGGTACTGGTTTCATTGCTGATTCGCAGTTTGGGTACGTGATCTTTGATTTGTTTTTCTTTGTGAAACCAGCAATCTTTGTCAAACAAAAATAACAATCATTGAAGTGATTTTTCGGCTCACGCCAAACCATGGGGACTGAGAACGGCATAGCTTTTCTTTTACCATTCATCCAAGCTATTAACATTGCATTGCACTGTGCACAGCAAATATGTGGTGCCCAGTCCCTCTGTTGGTCTCCTAACTTACAGTCAAAATAACACTTGTAGGCAAGTTTAATCTTTATGTTTCTACGTTGTGGCTTAGGTGTATATTGTCCACAGACAAAGCAGAAGTTGTCTGGGTGATTTACACAAGCACGTCTATTTGATGCCATTTTTAATTACCATACAATATCTGAAAAAACGTAGAAAGTAATTATTACGATGTGCAAAATAAAAAGAAATACACACCGTAGTACAAAACAAATGCTATAAAAACACACAAGTCACCACAACCTGTCACTTGCTCATCAGCAGAGAGCTTCAACAACCGTTCTGCTTGACTGTCACGTAGCGACTGACCGTTGGCAAAAAATATTGCTTTAACCTTGAAAAGCAAGTTTCATATTACTGGCATTAAGCCGATTAAAACCAAAATCTGGACGTGGTAGAAAATTTTACTAAAAGTTATTTGCATTTTACACAAAATCTAGACGTGATAGAAAAAATCTAATTACAGATTTGAAATCAGCATACCGAAATTAGCTAGGAGCACCTATTTGGTCTTCTGTAACAAAATCTTTGTTGCCTAGTGTTATCCATTTATTTCAGAAGAAATAATATGAAAAGGTAGGCATACATGATAGGTTTTCTCTAAAATTCAATGTGGGCTCCAACTCTTTCCACCAGCTTCTGGAGCCGCCCAGGAATGGCGTCCACTGACTTTAGCAGGAACTCCGGCGGGATGGAGGACATGACTTCCCGAATTCGGTCCTCCAGTTCTTCCAATGTCCTCGGTTTGGTGCGGTAGACTTCTTCCTTTACCCACCCCAAAGAAAGAAGTCGCACGGTGTCAAGTCGGGGCTCCTGGCTGGCCATTGATGTGGACCACGACGACCCATCCAACGCCCAGGGAAGTGGGCATCCAGCCACTCACGGACAACAAGAGCGAAGTGCGGAGGGGCGCCATCTTGCATAAATATCAGATCGTCGATGTTCTCCCATGTGCTGACAACCGGCCAGACCTCGTTTCGCAACATAGCAAGGTACCGCTCAGCATTCATGGTGTTGCGCAGAAGGAACGGGCCCACAACCTGATCTGAGGTCATACCACACCACACCGTTACACTGAACCGATTCTGCCGTTTTTCAGCGGTAACCATGGGATCCTCTCCTGCCCAGTAGTGGCAATTGTGGCGGTTGACAAAGCCTCCGACGTGGAACACCGCCTCGTCGCTCCAGAGGATGTTGCGGAAGAGATGGGGCCAGTCTTCATGCCAAGCCAGCATGATTTCCCCGAACTCCATGCGAATGTCGCAGTCCTCGTCCGAGAGAGATTGGCAGTAATGCGGCTTCCACGCACGCCAGTTCAGCTCCTTCTTCAGCACAGTTCGCACTGAGTAGCGGAGAGTCCACTTTCCCGAGCTGCCTGGCGAGTTGACTTTCGTGGACTCCGTGCGAACATTTCCTGAATGCCTGCACCGCTCCTGGGCCCTGGATGTCGAAGGGCGACCACATCTTCGAACATCTGCCACAGACCCCGTGGTCATGAGCTTCGAGGGCAGTTCTTGATTGTTTTCGGGTCCACTTGGGCACGTGGTCCGTGAATGGCTCGCCACCATCTTTGAACTCGAACGACAGATTGCCAAACTTCGTACCGTGCCGCCAACTGGGCACGCTCCTGCAGTGTTAAACGCTCAGCCATGTTACCCTTCAATCTGAAATGAAAAAAAAAAATGAACGTTACAATTGTACCACTTTAGAGAACACAAAGAGAACACTTTAGAGAAAAAAAGATTACCGTTACAATTGTACCACTTTAGAGAACACACCCTAACAATATAACAATACAATCACAATTTATACATAATTTATATGTAATTTAAATTAGGGAGCTACTTTCCGCCCACCCTGTATATAATATATATATATATATATATGATACACACAGACCGTGCATGGAACAAGGAACTCTTCTGGGAAAATTAAATCACCTATAGTCCGAATAAGTAATGGTAAACGACAAATACCATAGTTTTTCTTTTTCATGATGCGAGCCCGACGCGACGTGGGCAACGGGTCACTCGCAAAGAGGTCCCATAAATATACAGTAGCTTCCCTCACCAGCTAGCTATCTGCAAAGCAGACAGGATCCAGCTGGATTCGGGAATCATCAGAAATCGAAAAACACACGTGGTGTTCAAGAAGACAAACATCCTTACTTGTATGTAGAACCGACCGGAAACTCCTTTCCTCACCTTCGCAAACATCCGGGAGTTATCAGAAATCGAAAAACAAAAGGATGTTTTTCTTTCCTTGAACACCACGCGTGTTTTTCGATTGATTTCTGATGATTCCCGGATGTTTGCGGCCGTGAGGAAAGGAATTTCCGGTCGGTTTATATATATATATTATATATATATATATATGTTAAACACAGACCGTGCATGGAACAAGGAACTCTTCTGGGAAAATTAAATCCACTATAGTCCGAATAAGTAATGATAAATGACAAATACCATTACTTATTCGGACTATAGTGGATTTAATTTTCCCAGAAGAGTTCCTTGTTCCATGCACGTCTGTGTTTAACATATAAATTTCTCAGGGGACCATTCTGAGTTTGTGTATATATATTATAATATATATATATATATATAATATATATATATATATATACGATACCACTCAGAATGGTCACCTGAGAAACTTTTATGTTACACAGACTGCGCATGGAACAAGGAACTCTTCTGGGAAAATTAAATCCACTATAGTCTGAATAAATAATGGTAAATGACAAATACTAAAGTTTTTCTTTTTCGTGATGGAAGCCCAACGTGAGCAACGGGTCATGACCGGGTCATGATTTAATTTTCCCAGAAGAGTTCCGTTTCATGCATGGTCTGTGCGTAACATTATATATACGAGTATTATCGAATATTTGGTGCAAAACTATTCGACCGAATTCCGAATATTAGTTTTATTTGGGATAGTAGGCGTCACTATAAAAAACTGAAGCCTCTATCAGTTTGACAGCACATAGAATTAAGAGTAAATGTAAGCAAAAGCAGCATGTTTTAGCCACCAAACATCTGCCAGATTTCCATACTCATGAAAAATTTGCAACTGCATTGACTTCTATATTGCAAGAATGGTCAATAAAGAACGATCGTGTGCATGCAGTTGTGCACGACAATGGCTGTAATATTACTAAAGCTGGTAGCGTTCTCAATTTACTCCTGTTGCTTGTGCTAATCATACTTGCACTCGCAGTTGATGAAGCCCTTCTTAGCCAGAAGTCTGTTTCAGAGATATGTGCAATTGCGCGCCCAATCTGTTGCATTTTAATTATTGATCTCCAGCCTTTGACAGACTTAAAGAATTCCAGAAGCAACATAATTTACCCGAAAACAAACTTATAAGAGACGTTATCACCCAATGAAACTCTACATTCTATATGCTACAACGACTTCTTCAACGAAAAACTGCGGTTGTTGCATACGCCTCGGACTATGACATACTGTAGCAACCTTCACTAATCATCATGGGACTCTAATTCACTGTGTTGTAAAAGCTTCTCAGTCGATGTGAAAAATTAACGAATAACTTTCCTCTGATTCTTTTGTCTCCCGATGTAACAGGTCTAGTGGTATTTTTGCCTAACATAACTGATGATGCAGATGTTCATACTATGAACAACGATTAAATAGAAAATTTACAGAATCGTTTCAGGCAGTGGAAGGCAGACATTACTCGCATGATTTCTCATGTTTTAAATTCTCGTTTCAAATTTGCTTGCAGAACAGTGCCTGAGTTTATAAAAAATGAGATAATCATTATGTCTGCATCACCTAACGCTAGTCCTGTACGTAATATAACCTATGGCGATGAAGCAACTGATTTTGTTTCACGAGAAGATCAAAAACCTTTGAAAAAGAAGCCGAAAGTTAATTAAATTATGGAGTTATTTCGATGAGGTTGTGCCTCCACCTATCAAAAATAGTCAGAAAAGTTATCCAAAAGAATTAGACATCTATTCAAAGGAGCCACGAGTCAGTCGCTACCCAGGGTGCCCATTTATCTACCAACCAATTTTTTTATTGTGTAGAAGGATGGACAGCTGGGTTTTGCTGCTCGCCGTCTGACGTCACCAGGTCTCGATCCCGGGGCCGATGGATTCATAATCAGCGATGCGAACCACTACACCACCGAGGCGCGTATGTATATATACTGTACAGGGTGTCCCAGAATTAACTATCTATTTCAATGAAATCGGACAAATTTTTTAAAAACACACTTTTATTTATGTTTATCATGTTTAATATGTGTTAAAAATGTATAAATTTCTAAATTTTGTTCATAATTTTATTTTCATAATTTTTTCATAGTTTTTCATAGTTTTTCATAGTTTTATTTTCATTCTCTTTCAGAACCCTATTAATAATGAATACACAAGAACGCATCTTTGTTGTAACATCCCGTATCAAAGGAATGCAATGTAATGAAATCAGAGAAAAATTTACAAGAAGATTCCACAGAACCGGTCCTACAGACAAAGCGATTCGTGAACTTGTGAACAAATTTAAAAGAACTGGATCCGTACACGACGAGGTGGGAAGAGGACGCCCAAGGACAGCACGTAACAGTACCGAACAGGTACGACAATTGTTTGAGGATGAACCAACAACTTCGGTTAGGGAGGCCAGTCGAAGACTCAACATATCCAAGACAACAGTTCATAGAATCTTGCGTTCGACACTGATGAAAAAGGCTTTGATACGGGATGTTACAACAAAGATGCGTTCTTGTGTATTCATTATTAATAGGGTTCTGAAAGAGAATGAAAATAAAACTATGAAAAACTATGAAAAAATTATGAAAATAAAATTATGAAAAAAATTTAGAAATTTATACATTTTTAACACATATTAAACATGATAAACATAAATAAAAGTGTGTTTTTAAAAAATTTGTCCGATTTCATTGAAATCGATAGTTAATTCGGGGACACCCTGTATATTAGGGTGAACCACACATATATGGTAAAACATTAAAATGCACAAAGAAGAGCTCCTGATGCATTTTCTCATTCCTTATATGAGAAAAGATCTCCGACCGGATTTTGAGCTAAATCCATTAATATTTAAGGGTGGCGCAAGTTTGAGAAAATTTGTCACTCCAAAATGTATTATAACGATATCAAGGCTTCAAGTTGCGCCACTTCTAAATATACATGAATCGATCCAGTTTTTTATTTTCAACATCATTTGTCGTTGTGGAATATGGGTAAATGTCATGTAAAATATATTTTTCATTTCATTTTTTTTGGACCACTTTATATATATATATATATATATATATATATATATATATATATATATATATATATATATACAGGGCGTCCCAAAAAAATGTATACACACTTTAAATAATTATAAAGGCAGTGTTTATTAAAATACATTTCATTTTCAAAATGTAATAGAATCTACAGACATTATTTAATTGTTTTGTCAACGCCTGTTTTCAAACTGACGTCCGTTCTGGTCCAGGCACTGCTGATAACGCGAAGCAATGGAATCGCAAACATCACGAAACATTTCGTTTGGTATTTGTGTGCATTCTCGTTCAATGGCTTCTCTCAATTCAGCGACTGTTGCAGGTTTTATAGCGTAGACTTTGTCTTTTAAGTATCCCCATAAAAAAAGTCTAGTGGTGTGAGGTCTGGTGAACGCGGAGGGTATTCTACGAAACCCCTTCGTCCAATCCACATCCACATCGTGCCAAGTACCACTCGCAATACTCCACTCTTCGGTCAGGATCATCTTCATTAATAGCATGGACTAATCTTGGAATGTAACTTTTCCATTGACAGCGCTTCAAAATGCGTTGGACAGACGATTCTGAAATTCCTACCTCACGACTCGCTTGCCGCACAGATTTTCTTGGACTTTGGTGATACGTTTCCAGTACTTTTTCTTGCTTTGTGGGGCTTGTCGATGTCCGTGGTCTTCCGGAACGCTTCTTGTGGACATTCTGAACAGTTCAATCGGCTTCAAACTTATCTCTAATTCGAGTGATGGTAAGTCGCGTTGGTGGATCTGTTTGAAACTCCCTCCTAAACTGTCTTTGCACTTCAACTGCGTTTTCACACTTCCAGTAGCATTTTAGAATGAATTTCCTTTGTTCAAAGCTTAGTCTGACTGCCATTATTAATTCTAATGGGTTTAACTTGGAAAGAAAGAAACATCAATTGAGCTATCAGCTGTTAAAGTGTGTATACACATTTTTTTGGGACGCCCTGTATTATATATATATATATATATTATATATATATATATATATATACAGGGTGGGCCGTAAGTTTCCATACATAGGAAAATTAAACGTTTGTTTTTATGTTTCAGATACCCTAAGAATATGCATTTGACGTAAGATCTTGTTTACTGATGAAGCAAATTTTTACGTCAATGGAGAGGTTAATCGGCAAAACATACGTTATTGGAGTAATGCTAACCCTAACTGGCTGAGTCCGACGAAGATGCAAGGTGCCGGTAAAGTGATGGTGTGGGCGGGATATGGGGTGACAGAATTATTGGACCAATTTTTGTCAGTGGAAATCTTAATACCGAAAGGTATCTTAACATGTTGCAAGAAGAGATTTTCCCATCCCTGCTAAACGAGGAAGGTAACTTCCCAGTTTACTTCCAGCAAGATGGAGCTCCACCTCATTATGGTCTTCACGTGCGTCAGTATTTGGATCAGCAGTTTCCGGATGCTTGGATTGGTCGGCGTGGTCCTGTGGAGTGGCCTCCCAGATCCCCAGATCTCACCCCCTTGATTTCTATCTTTGGGGGCACTTGAAGGCCATGGTGTATCAGGAAAAGATACGAGACATAAATCATCTAAAGGAACGTATCACCAACGCCATTACAAGCATAACGTCAACTGTGCTAATGCGTGTTCATCAACAGTGGGGAACACGTATTGAAATGTGTTTTCAAAACAATGGCAACCATGTAGAGCATATTATATAAATAAAAATGGTTGTCCATAAAAAAATGTTTATTTTTCCTATATGGAAACTTACGGCCCACCCTGTATATATATATATATATATATATATATATATATATATATATATATATATATATATATGTAGCGTATCGACAAAAATAGACCAACAAATCGACAGACATACTTTCTTTCCACGCTACCATAAAACAACTTGGAAAACACACGTGGGCAAGAGTCAAACAATGGAGCGTCTATTTCTTCCCAATGGGAGCGAACAAAACCGTTAACAACTAAAAGACGCGTGGACAAAGCGTCTTAAGAATGAAGTCTACGTCACAGGCCTACGGTATAAAAGGAGCTTCCACTTTATACTCACTCTCACTCACTCGTACGCACGTCATCACGTGAGCAGCGCGTCCACCAGCCGCTGTCCGGCCCCCTGGCCGGGGGCCACGGCCGCTACTTTCTTCAGGGCCTACAATTTGTCTTCACGTAAGATCTAAAGACCACCTGCAGAAGCAATCCAACGAGGCCCAACCGGAATCACTTCGGGCCTGTGGTTTGCCGGGTCGGCCTTCAAGTTTCTCCACGTTCCTCGAGATATATTCAGCATTCCCAGGCCTACGCCTGCACCTCACAAGGCCAGCCTGCACCTCGAGAAGTAACATCACCTCAGGCCTCCACGAAGCCTACATCCATCATCTCAAGAGGCTTAACGGACAACGACAGCTCGAATCTGCGTAATAGGTTCTGTCTTCAGCCCGTCTTCAAGTTTTTACATCGCCCTAAGCTAAGTACATCATATTCGTAAGTACTCTTGAAACCTACATTAGCCTACCGCCGAACGGTAGGCTATACTCCCAAAGTGTGTAATCACGCGTCCATTGACTCCCGTTAATAACGCAGTAGGCCTATCATCCAATTCAAGTGTAATTTCAATACCGTTGTTTCCGCGTATCGTCCGTCATTATGTTCGAGTCATATTTGTGTGTTAAATATTCTCTTGACGTAATCATTTAACATCACATGATGTTCTTATATATAAATGATACTGTGCAAGCATTTCAATCCATTATTATTAGGCCACATCAATTATTCTATGTGCATCCATGCAATCATTTAGCCTACTTAATCAGTGTCATGTTTTTCCATTCAATGTACCAAACGCACGTGCATTCTTTATATCATTAACTAGGCCTATTCAATGTTACATGTCGCATGCCATTTACATACCATCGATGAGTATTACATCATTTATTACGTGTCAATTAAGCTATTAACATTTCATCTTATTAGCTAAGCCTATGCCATAAGCATAACGTAAAACTACCAATTAATTACTGTCAATTCTTGTTATATCACAGTGATAAAATAACGGATTTATTTCATAATAAACTACAAAACCCATAAGGTGTCTTTTATAACCTTAACATTAATTTGCTTGAGCGTAAATCAAGCTGGTGACCGCTGCCATTTCGGTCACTTCCAATAGTATGGTGGGACCTAATCAAATAACCATTCATTCCAATCGGTGATACTGTATTACATCATAAATTATTAACCCAGCCTATCATTATAAAGCAGTCAGTCATTGCCTTAATCAATCGTTGCATACAATTAAATCATTATCACCTTAAACGGCTAAAACTAGCTCCATATATATATATATATATAATATAATATATATTATATATATATACCTATACACTTCATGTTCTCCTGAAGGAAGCATAACGGAGTTTCAATTTTAGGAATTTTCTCAAGGTTAGGCCATAAAAGAGTATTAGTCAATTAACGCGCAATGAAAACCAAATTTTATAATCTTGGCCAAAATATGAAAGTTATCCTTTTTCGATAAAATGATGAAAAATACAAAAATTAACTTTCTCTTAAAAATAAAATCTAAAAGTTTTACGTTAATGTCGTAAAATCGTATATTTTACAGGGTGTCCCATAAATCCGGTCTCATAGGAAAAAAAAATTTAAATTAAATTTACAAATGTAATACATTAGAACTAAAGCAAATGCTCAAAATGATGTCTTGTTTTGGGACCTTTTTTTTCTGTTGCAGGTAGGATAACACGTGAGGAAATAACTCGTGAGGAAAAGACCTAATGTATTACTTTGGTCTCGTAGGAAAATTTATATTAAATTAAATTTACAAGATTTATGGAACACCCTGTATATATATGTATATATATATATATATGCGCCTCGGTGGTGTGGTTAGCGTCGCTGACTACTAATCCATCGGCCCCGGGATCGAGACGCGGTAACGGCAGGTGGCACGCAGCAAAACCCAGCTGTTTATTCTTTCACACAATAAAGAAAGTGGTTGGTAGATAAATGGGTACCATGGGTACCCTGGGTAGCCTAGTAGTTAAGACGCTGGGCTGCTGGTGGGGCGTGGTTCGGATTCCACGTTAAACTATAGGTCTAAGGTGAAAGCAAACCAAAGGTGTATGTATATATATATAATATAATATATATATATATAATATTATGGCCAGTAGCCAGGGGGAGTCGAACGACCCCCACTCTGACAGGAAAGGTCCAATTTTGTAACCATAGTTATAACTACTTATAATGTGATATTATAATATATAACATCATTTAATAAATAAACACTTATATTTTTTCTTTCGAAACATCACAAATTACTCTAAACTACTCTAAACCCCCTTCGCAGTGACTAGGTCGTTGCACCGAAAGGTCCCCCTTTCTACAATTTCGACCCCCCGCTCCTTGGGAAGTCCTGGGTACGGGGACTGTATATATAAATGCGTGTTTTCAGAGATTAAATGAAGTCTTTTGAAGATAAATATTTGACGTGTGTCACGACGTGAAAGTTTCGTTTACATGAATTATTTTTTTAAGTGCAATCACCGCATTTAATTAAGAAGGAAAAAGAAAAAGCAGTAAAGTTGGAAACTTGGAGCTAAGGAGGATTTCTTTGGGGTTCTGGATCACGTGATTGACAGTAGCGTTGAGTATGAAACGAAGCGGCGCGGGTTCAACTTCCACTAGGTTCCAGTTACCCATTTTAATGTTCCCCCCCGCCCCTTTTTCCTTTCGTCTATATGATTTAAAATGTTGGGTTTGTAAAAGAAATCTACAGATCTACAGAAGCTAAGGCTAACAAAGACCCTAAGATCCACTCTAAGGTTAGCCGAGAGAAAGAGGAGAGTAGGGGGGTTAAAAGAAGAGAATAATGGGAATTCACCGACAATGCCTCAAAAGTTTGTATCTAATTGGAATTACTTAATTTAATTACTTAATTAATTATATTTAGGTGCTTCGAGTGAATGGAAATAATTGATGATTTCTATAATATAATTCCATAAATAAATGTTCTTCTCATCGGATAAAGAGTTTCAATGTACTTCCCAATTGGGTACACACTTTTCGGACACTATAGGCATATATACGGCTTTACATATCGAGGAAAGAGAATCCAAGATATAAAGTTTTATAGTTACTGGGGTCTAGGAATGACAAACTTTGTATTCCACAGTTAGCGAACCACTAATTCAAGATTTATTTAAGTTCAAACAATCACGATAGATTCCAAATTAGTGGATTCCCCAATTAGTAATTAATATCAGTGTTAATTGTACACTCGTAGTCATCAATAATGTCAATACAGTCACGGTTACAACTGTATACGAGCTGAATGAGTTGGGGGTAACACCTTATTAAATGGGAAATTAGGAACTAGTGGGGTTCGAATTCGCGTCAAATGATTTCAAAATTAGCTTTCCTACCGATCACGCCATCTGGAACCCCACACGACGCGGGTTCGAATCTCACTCGTGCCCAGTTACCCACTTTATTGCTTTTTCCCTTACCATATGGAAGCCACTATCCTAAAATAGTGCGGTAATGAAGACCATTCAATCATTGTAATGTCTAGCATGGTTCAACGGTCGCTCAAGATTATCTGTTATGGGTAGTAACGCGCCGATCAACTAGGAGGTCTCTCTTCTCTCTCTCTCTCTCTCTCTCTCTCTCTCTCTCTCTCTCTCTCTCTCTCTCTCTCTCTCTCGGTGGCAGAACATTGCAAAGTACGAACGACTCAATATATCACTTACCACATAAACACCTTTCAAGGCGACAGATCCAAGTTGAAACTCTGCGACATTCAAAGAATTGACACACATATACACATGACAGAACGTCCAATTACAGGAAACACACTCACACATTTACCTGCCTTGTTAAGAGACTAGATAAGTATTTTGCAGAAACACATAATTTCTTAATAAACAAAAAAACTAAAAAACTAAAATGCATGGCATGGATTAATTGAAGTAAGCTTCGCTTCTGTTGTTCCTCTTTCTTTTCTTCCTCTTCTTCTCTTGGGTGGCTGGGTGCATATGAAGTATGATGGCATGGTGTGGAAAATCTGATTTCCTTTCTCAATTCCTGTTTCAGCCCCTTTCCTTTAGAGGAAGCGCTTTATCACCTTGCCGGCGTGATGGCTTTGCGCGTACATGGAGTTGCTTATGCCTTTTGGGGCTAACCTGGAGTTGGCCGACACCTTGATAAATAGAGCTGTAAATATTTTCCATAAAATCAAAACACACGTTCGAGGTTGTGACGATACGAAGTAGATGATATACGATCAGCACAAATATATTACGAGTATTATGTTAGTTTATACAACGATGCTCTCTCTACTGTACGATTTCTGTGTGCATAACGTAATTGTAGAGCTAGTTTATATATTCTTATCTTTCCTGTAAAATTTCTTTGGCTACTTTTCCAGGGTCAAGGTATTTTTCCAACCTTTTTTCGTACCCGTCTCTGGCGGGGAGGAAGCGAAGGGTGGGAAGAGAGTCTTATGCTTTTCTATCCAGTTTCTACTACTGCTAGAATAATTAAAAAAGGCACTAGTTCAATAACAGGAACTTCCCCGAGTGGACCGAAAGGTCTTTTCGGCTTTCTCTTGTCCTGGTAACTCCTTGTAGCTGTCACACACACACACACACACACACACAAAGGTTTCCAAAATATTTAGCAAATTTTATTAAGAAAACTTTAGAAGGACGACAGACGGCAATTCAAAACTTCTCGTTTTGAATTGTAGAAAATTAAAAAAGTGTAAAGGTAGCAGTCATGAAGCTCATCTCCCCATGTTGTGGGGGTGAGTGCGTCCCAAGGGTTACTTTTAGCTCAAGCAGTGACAGGGTAAGCGGCCAACTCAAACCAACCCAAGATCCAGCGGGTGGGAACGAAGTAGAACCTCACCACTAAGGGTCCGCCACTGTACTGTAACCACCGAGTCAATGGGACGCCCTATTTTCACGACGACGAGAGAAATAAACGATAGCAGCAGCAGCAGCAGAAGCAAGAACAGAAGCAACAACAAGCTATCAATTTGCTCACCGACCTTTCTCCCCAACGTCAAAGCGATCAGCGCCCTTTTTCCGCCTACCGAGCTGAAACAGGCTGCGTGTAACGCCTGGGGGAAAAAAAAAAATCTAAATAAAGTCACGATAATGGAAACATAAATTGATCATTAAAATAATAATTAATTTAATAAATTAATTCCATTTATTCATTACGAAAATTAATCGAGTGAACATTAATGGAAAAATATAAATACACAATTGGAGCATAATAATTAACCTATTTATAATCATTCTATTTCTATAACTTGCTTTGGATTAGTTATTAAAATAATTGTAAAAGTGACAATAGTACGTACAGGGTGTCCCAGAAGTATGGAGGGGTTTATTTGGCTATAACTTTTTTCTGATTAATTTATTTTTATTTTCAATTAAAGTACCCTCGCTGCGATTAATGAAAATGGAATCCTGGAATGTGCGACAAAGAGTGGCTATTGTGGAACTTTATTTGACAAACGACTCTTCCATCGTTGCAGCTCAAAGAACTTTTCGATTAAAATTCGACGTTACGTCGCTAAATTTCGTATGGGAAAGGGTCAGGGAGACGAACCACGGACTGGGCGTCCTCGGACGAGCCGAAGTCCAACTCTGGTTGAGATAGTTCGTGAAAGCGTTGAGGAAAATCCACATCAGTCCGACGGCGCAGCCAGGAATTAAACATTTCAAGAAGTTCCTTACGTCGAAATTTAAGAAAGGATATCAATCTTTACCCGTACAAAATTCAAATTGCTCAAGAAATTAAACCACAAGATCATCAGAGTCGGATAACGTACGCTAATGCGATTTTAGATTTACGCAATGAAAATGAAGATTTTCACCAGATATTAAATTTGTAATTAAAATCGCAATAAATATATTTTAAAATGTTACAAACCTTTTTTATTTGATCCCCAAACAAAAAAGTTATACCAAATAAAACCCCTCCAAGACTTCTGGGACACCCTTTATAATGAGAGTCAAACTAATAGCAATACCATCAATATGTATGAGAGATACTTTTTCTTCAGTTTGTATGACATTTTCCACCTGGCTATAAATGTTAATTTCGCCGATATATATATATATATAATACAGGGCCGGCCTTAGGGCAAGGCGAGCTAGGCAGCCGCCTAGGACCCCGCGCTGCCAGGGGGCTGGGCAAATAAATTTTTTATATTTCGCTTTCACCAGATTCCCCGACTCACGCCGGCTGTCATAGGAAAGGGGAAAATTAAGGACAGTTTAATGAAATATAAAACCATTGCTCTAAGAATATTTTTAACAATTCCTGTGACGGTAGCATCAGGAGAAAGAAGCTTCTCAAAATTAAAATTAATTAAAAACTGCTTAAGGTCTAATATGGGCCAAGATAGGCTAAAAACCTTGGAATATTGTCAATTGAACATGAAGAAGCAAGGGGTTTAAATTTTGAACCCCTTTTAATGGAATTTCAGAAAGGAAGGTTAGAAAAATTAGTCTTTAAAATATATTATAAATTTATAAAGTATGGTATTTTTTTAGTATTCTTAATGAAAGCATTTTTTTTGTTATTCTTAATATTATTAGACAGATGTCTACAATAAATGTATAGCACTTCAGATTATTTTTTTGCCTTTTTACTATGAACTAAAATCTTTTCTGGAGTGGGGCCCCGTATTATCAAAATGCCTAGGGCTCCGCACTTGTTAGGGCCGGCTCTGTATATATATATATATATATATATATATATATATATATATATATATATATACAGGGCGTCCCAAAAAAATGTATACACACTTTAAATACTTATAAAGGCAGTGTTTATTAAATACATTTCATTTTCAAAATGTATAGGATCTACAGACATTATTTAATTGTTTTGTCAACGCCTGTTTTCAAACTGACGTCCGTTCTGGTCCAGGCACTGCTGATAACGCGAAGCAATGGAATCGCAAACATCACGAAACATTTCGTTTGGTATTTGTGTGCATTCTCGTTCAATGGCTGCTCTCAATTCAGCGACTGTTGCAGGTTTTATAGCGTAGACTTTGTCTTTTAAGTATCCCCATAAAAAAAAGTTTAGTGGTGTGAGGTCTGGTGAACGCGGAGGGTATTCTACGAAACCCCTTCGTCCAATCCACATCCACATCGTGCCAAGTACCACTCGCAATACTCCACTCTTCGGTCCGGATCATCTTCATTAATAGCATGGACTAATCTTGGAATGTAACTTTTCCATTGACAGCGCTTCAAAATGCGTTGGACAGACGATTCTGAAATTCCTACCTCACGACTCGCTTGCCGCACAGATTTTCTTGGACTTTGGTGATACGTTTCCAGTACTCTTCTTGCTTTGTGGGGCTTGTCGATGTCCGTGGTCTTCCGGAACGCTTCTTGTGGACATTCTGAACAGTTCCATCGGCTTCAAACTTATCTCTAATTCGAGTGATGGTAAGTCGCGTTGGTGGATCTGTTTGAAACTCCCTCCTAAGCTGTCTTTGCACTTCAACTGCGTTTTCACACTTCCAGTAGCATTTTAGAATGAATTTCCTTTGTTCAAAGCTTAGTCTGACTGCCATTATTAATTCTAATGGGTTTAACTTGGAAAGAAAGAAACATCAATTGAGCTATCAGCTGTTAAAGTGTGTATACATTTTTTTGGGACGCCCTGTATATATACAGGGTGTCCCATAAGTCCGGCATCATGGGAAAAATAATAAAAAAAGGCAAAACTAAAGCCTTTTATTTACAGAACGTGCTCAATATGTCCACCATTGTTTTCAATACACAAATTCAGACGTGATACCCAGTCAGCAAGCACACGTGAATGATGTCAGGAGTAATGGTGTTACAATAACATGCCCCAATAATGTGCTGCCGCAAATGTTCAACACTCCTAATTTTCTCTGCGTATACCAGCGCTTTCAAGTGGCCCCAGATATAAAAATCTAGTGGCGTGAGATCCGGGCTTCTAGCTGGCCATTCCACAGGCCCTCGACGTCCTATCCAATGACCAGGGAATTGTTGATACAGGTATTCCCTTACTTGGGTGCTGTAATGTGCAGGAGCGCCGTCTTGCTGGAACCATGTTTGGAAATTTCCTTCTTCGTTCAAGACACTTGGAAATGCCTTGAGCATACGTAGGTAGGTGCCTCCAGTGACATGTTCATCGAAAAAGAGGGGGCCTATGATGCGATCCTTCCAAATGCCACACCATACCATCATCCGAGATGCACCTTGTTCCTTTGAAGAGGTATATCAGTGAGGGTTGTTTTGAGACCAGTAGCGGGTGTTCTGTCGATTTACCTCACCGTTTCCATAAAAAACAGCCTCGTCACTGAACAGAATGGTGGACGGGAAATTCGCATCCCGAGCATAAGAAAAATATGAATTATGGTTTGTAGAAATAGAAAAATATGAATTTCTCCTATGATGCCGGACTTATGGGACACCCTGTATATATATATATATATATATATATATATATATATATATATATATATATATAATCATCGATGCATTCATAGTTTAAGTGGAAGTATGAAGAATTAAAACATCTTTTTATACATCATCATTCCGCCCATACGCCCATTTCAGGGTACGAGCAGCTCGCAGCAGCATTGCCAAGCAAACAGGGGATTAAAGTACTGATGAGTCTTTTTGTACGTAGTTCATCACCACTGAAAGTAACAATGCTCTGTGTTAGTCTGGTCCAAAGAACATCCATATCCGTATTCAATTGATTGCAATTTTTGTTAGTTTGTATTGCAGATACCCCAGCTATTATTAGTCCTGGTGCATGATTCTTCAGGAACAAGATGCGCCGCAAGTTTGTATTTCTTCCCCAAGGCAGCACAAATTTACCTGTATTAATCACAGTCACACTCGTACTACCTTAGGCTTGCTCTACATAAACTGGATCACTCCCCCTAAGTATCCGCAATCGCAAACCGTTCATATACGGGCTCCAATAAACCTTAGCCCCCCACCCCCACCCATGGCCTAAACCATTAGAGGTACAGTAAAACTAAACATACCTTACAAAAGAGAATTTAATCCTGCATTTAATGATGAACAATTAAAACTTGGTGTTCCCGCCATTGGCTTCCAAGACAGCCTGAATTCGCTTTGGGTAGCTTCCCAAAAGTGACGTGAATAGATCTTGATCGTTACGCAAATTTGCTAAAACAGTTTCAATGTGTTGCGTCATTGTATCCTTCGAAAATCGATTTGCTGCAGGTTCTTGAAACAAGAGACATTCAACCATGTCCTTTATAACTGATCCAATGTGTTCACAGACGTTCAGGTCAGGAGAATTTCCTGGCCATTCTTCATTTCCAAAGAAATCGATCTCATGGTTCCGCAACAACTGTTGAGTGGCTAATGCCTTAAAGAAGGGGGCCTTATCGTGCGGAAGTGTGACCTGATCGACATCCATAACATTGTTTGGGTTTCATAGAAAAGGAATGACATGCTGGGATAGAATAATATCACGAAAATACTGTCCATCCCAACTCTGACCATTTGGCTTCAGCACCCACATGAGCTTCTTTGCAGTGAACAAAACAAACACACCAACACAGTCTGGACTTTTTAATAATTCGCGATAATGTTCATTGTCGTCGATTTCATCTGGTGTTGTGGCCCACACTCGATCATTTTGGTAGTTAGGCCGACGTGTTACGTAAACAAAAAATTCATCGGAGACAGCTAAATGCATGAAATCATCCACATCCCAATCTTCAAGATAATGGGCAAACCACATTCTGTCATCGATGTTAAGTTGAGTCTTTCTTGGCTTTGGAAGTTCATGCCAAGGCTTTAAACCTTGCCTCTGACGGTACAGTCGAATGATCTCACCACTAACGATCTTTCCTCTCAACACTTCGATCTCTCCAGAAAGTTTAGCACAGCTGTTTTACCGCTTACTCGTACCGCTTTCAATGATGTCCTTTGTTTCCTGAGAGAGTGGCAAATTTGGGCGCCCAGATTTGGTTGTATCCATTTCACATTCATCCAAAGTTTTATTCCAATTTCTTTTGACGAAGTCCTTACTTCTTCGCAACTTTTTGGCAACCCATCAACGCGTTATAAAGGTGGCTCCAGCATCACGAGCTTCCCGAAATGTTATTGCTCGTACGCGATCTATCACACGTTGCCTCTCCGAATCACCAATTAATTGAGAAGCCATTATATTATCACTTTATCAGCTAGAGTAATTTTAATACCTGCAATAAATAAAGAATTTTATATATTTTTATAATCACTAAAAGCTATTTCGATATAAGTAAACACGTAAGCTGCAATTGGGGGGGGGGGGGGCTAAAGTTTTTGGAACCCCTTACAAGGCCTGTACTGCATTTTGTTTAGAATAATATTTTTATATACATCTGTAGACTCAACACGGAAAAAGTTGTATTTGTAAACTCAAATTAAATAGAATTTAAAGGAGACTCCGTCGTACGATAGAATAACTTCCCCCAAAAAACACCAAACCCAGAATAAAATTCGAAAAAAACTTTTAATACCTTACCTTTTCCCTCCTTTTATTATTAATTCTAGAGAAAATACCCTCGTTGTTCTCTCAAAGTTCCCTTTTAACCGTTTGATTTTTATTTTCACTGTTTTAATTTTGTCTATTGTCTACTTCCGAAACCTTATCGTTCTATTATCTAGCCACCTGATTTTCCACGCTCGCACTTCCGTATCTCATTATATAACTGTTTAAAGTTTTCCTGAAATTGTATTTTATATATGTAGTCTTACACCAGTATTTGGCTATGTACGGGGTGTCCATAAAATCACGCATTATAGGAAAATACTTTTTTTTTTTAATTTATTTGTTCGAAATGATTCTCACCAATTTCAAAACATGTTTGTAAACGAAAAAGCAGGTTTCTTTGAATGTTCCCCAACATATTTGGCCTGATGGAGACAAATAAATAGACATTTCTTATGTTCCTATGATGCGTGACTTTATGGACACCCTGTATTTTTAATTTACCCCCCTGATTTCGTATTCCTTAGTTATAGTTACTGTCTGAAATTATTTATTTTGTAGTATACTGAAAGAGGACTTCTATATCCTAAAATTTGCATTGTCGTAAAATATCAGTTTATTTTTATTATGTTTATATTTCTATATCGTTCCCATATTTATTTTGTATATATTTATTTGTGTATATATATATATATATATATATATTATATATATATATATATATATATATATATATATATATGAAAAATTATTTCACGAAAGTGACACGTGAAAAATATTTATGATGAATAAAACCACGAAGGGAAAAGAAACACAAAGGGGTGCTCAAGCGCTTTCGTCTAATGACATCCTCAGGAACACTGGAGTGAAAGGACAGATCAAGGCAATATATAGGTTACAAAAATAAACATACATACATACATATTCATATATATATATATATATATATATATATATATATATATATATATATATATATATATACATATATATATATATATATATATATATATACACATATATATAGTAAGCATAGAAAAAATTGTGGGAGGAGCAAACACATTTGTATGGGAAATTGACACTTTTAGCACTTCGGCCGACATTCAATATAAATTCAAATGGCTTGTTTATGAAACAGGTCACAAAAGAATAAAGAAATAAAAATAATAATAAATATAAATAAAATGAGGAAAAAAAAAAAAAAAAAAATTAATTACAAAATAGTGCCTTAGTGATATATATGTCACAGCCTAAATAACCATAAAGAAATAAACCAACAAATAAAAGACCATATATATATATATATATATATATATATATATATATATATATATATAGTAAGTAAAGAAAAATTGTGGGAGGAGCAAACACATTTGTATGGGAAAATGACACTTTTAGCACTTTGGCCGACCTTCAATATAAATTCAAATGGCTTGTTTATGGAACAGGTCACAAAAGAATAAGAAATAAAAATAAATATAAATATAAAATAGGGGAAAAAAAAAAAAAAAAATTACAAAATAATGCCTTAGTGATATATATGTCACAGCCTAAATAACCATAAAGAAATAAACCAACAGATAAAAAACCAAAAATTGTAAGTGGAGTCTACAAATTCAAGCTCAAAAGGGATTTACAATCAATTTAATAGATGATGCCAAATTGATATATATGTCACAAAGAAATAAAGAAATAAACCAAAAAAAAAAAAAATTTTTAAAATAATAAAAAATAATAATAAATTGAAAAATAAATTTTAAGAGAGGCACACCAATTTATAAGGGAAAAATTACCAAAGGTTTATTAGTTATTGTCTGAATCATGCATATTATGGTCACAAACGAATAAAAAAGTACAAGTAAATATAAATTGGAAAACAAAATGATGCCTAGATGATATATAAAGAACCATAAAAATATATACAACATATATACGGTATATATACGAAATATAAACGCAATATATACAGAATATACACGGTGAACCAAAAGTAGGTGGACAGTAGGTTGAATACGGTTTGTGTTATATTATATTATAACTATGGTGTTCATTATAACTATGGTGTTTGTGTTATATTATATTAAATATTATAACTAAATTTATTTAAATTTTATTTTGTATTATAGTATACAAAAAAATTAAATATGTATTCTCAAAATAAACGTTATCATTTACTGTCCACCTACATTTGGTTCACCCTATATATTATATATGCATAAGGGAAAAAATTACCAAAGATTTGTTTTTATAATTATTGTCTGAAAAAACAGTAGGTCGCAAAAGAATAAAGAAATAAAAATAAATATAAATTGAAAAAATTACAAATAATACAACTACACATGTATACCCGCATAACCAAATATATATACATATATACATATATACAAACACACACACACACATATACATATATATATATATATATACACATACAAGCTTGACCTTCGCGAAATGAGAAATCATCGCGCGGAACCTTTGTAAGGTTGTAAGGTAAGGTACATACACATATATACATACATATATATATATATATATATATATATACACACATATATATATACACATACATACATACATATACATATACACACATACATACATACATATACATATACACACATATACATACACACATTTAACTGCAATGACCACGCACATACTCACATACACATACATACATACACATACACGCATACAGCAAAAATTGAAAAATATAATTGTAAGAGAAAACCTACAGATTTATAAGGAAACAAAGACAAAAACAAATTTTTACCAAAGATTTAACAACCTGCCCTTTTTGTTTAAATCCATTCTGAAGGAATTCAGAGCAACGGGATCGAGTTGAAACAGACCTTTACTCATGTTAAGGTTATTTGTAAGTTGAATTATAGCCGACTCAAGAATATTTCTATTAACAATGTTGCTAGAGTGAAACAAAACTGAAGCATTATTCCAATCAATACAATGGGATAACTCTGACAAATGGACAAAAAGGGCACTGGACAACTGTCCCGTTCTAACGGAATATTGATGCTGTTTTACACGCGTTTGCAAATCCTTTCCCGTCTGACCTATGTAAAAGGAATCACATTGCTTACACCCAATTTTATAGATAATGCCTAAATTATTGGTAGGGCTATTTTTTACTATGATGTTTTTCACAATATTGTTATATGAAAAAACTACACTGATATCCAAAAGTTTAAGTACATTAGCAATGCCTAAGAAGCCCGGGAAAAATGGAAGTACTAAAATATTCTTTGACAAGGTGCGAGTGTTATTATTCACACGATAGAAGGTTCGTTTAGCTTTATTAAACAAGATTCCATGAACGCAGATGGGTAACACAACTCACTTCCAATACCGTTGATATTTTCCAATTCGGCATCGATGTATTCCGGACTGGCGATCCTAAGAGCGCGGAGAAACATTGAGGAAAATATGGCCTTTTTAATAGGGGTGTCATGTCCAGAGTAAAAGTGTACGTAGGACAAATTGTTTTTTTTTTTCCGATAGATACTAAACTTAAAACCCGGGCTATCCCTATGAACACGCACATCCAAAAACGGGATTGAGTTGTCTTGTTCCACTTCTAAAGTAAATTTAATGGAGGGGACTTGGTCATTTAACTGAAGGAGGAAGTCATCCAGGTCACGATTCATGGGACAGATACACAAAATACACTGTTTTGGAACTTATTAAGCTTTGTATCAAGGATTGTAAATTCACTTTCAATGGCGAGCATTATCAACAAGTTTTTGGGATGGCCATGGGCAACCCTTTGTCGCCCCTTCACTCTAATATTTATATGGAGTTTTTTGAAATTACTTACATTCCGAGAATCCTGGGGGTTGGCATCCCTTGGTTGCGGTACGTCGACGATATTTTGTGTATCTGGCCATGAATCGTGACCCTTTTGAGCTTGAATTTGTAGACTCCACTTACAATTTTTGGTTTTTTATCTGTTGGTTTATTTCTTTATGGTTATTTAGGCTGTGACATATATATCACTAAGGCATTATTTTGTAATTTTTTTTTTTTTTTTCCCCTATTTATATTTATATTTATTTTTATTTCTTTATTCTTTTGTGACCTGTTCCATAAACAAGCCATTTGAATTTATATTGAAGGTCGGCCAAAGTGCTAAAAGTGTCATTTTCCCATACAAATGTGTTTGCTCCTCCCACAATTTTTCTTTACTTACTATATATATGTATATGTGTATATATATATATATATATATATATATATATATATATTTGTGGTCTTTTATTTGTTGGTTTATTTCTTTATGGTTATTTAGGCTGTGACATATACAGTACAGTATATCACTAAGGCACTATTTGTAATTAATTTTTTTTTTTTTTGTCCCCAATTTATATTTATATTTATTTTTATTTCTTTATTCTTTTGTGACCTGTTTCATAAACAAGCCATTTGAATTTATATTGAATGTCGGCCGAAGTGCTAAAAGTGTCAATTTCCCATACAAATGTGTTTGCTCCTCCCACAATTTTTTCTATGCTTACTATATATATGTATATATATATATATATATATATATATATATTATGTATATATATATATGTATATATATGAATATGTATGTATGTATGTTTATTTTTGTAACCTACTGTATATATTGCCTTGATCTGTCCTTTCACTCCAGTGTTCCTGAGGATGTCATTAGACGAAAGCGCTTGAGCACCCCTTTGTGTTTCTTTTCCCTTCGTGGTTTTATTCATCATATATATATATATATATATATATATATATATATATATTTTTTTTTTATATACTTTTTCTGTAGTCTCTCTATAGTCAGTAAATCTTCGTGAAGTTCTTCAGCTCAGTCGAACTTCCGTAATTACAGTAAAAAAAACTTTAATTTAAACAATAAATCTGTCTGGCTTTCAGACTTACAAAACAAAAACAAATATAAAGTCCAGTTTTGTTAAAATTCATCTAAATAAATATCGTTTATTCAAAAATAAGTTTTGTTCACATTAAACATAAGTAAGATTATATTTACTGGGAATTTAAACATTTTGAAATTTGCCACATGAAATCAGTCCCAGTTACGTGGAAATACAATGTTGCGTTTGTTTCATTTGAAAGACGCTTATTTTGAAGTACTATCATCTGTTTTGTTAAATTTTGATAAAACTTGGAGTGGTAATTTCGAACATGGTACTTTGTTAGTCTAAAACCCAGAAACAAATTCTTGGTTTAAATTGAATAAAGAGAATTTGGGGTTCATTCGTTGGATTAGATTTTAAATCCAATTTCACAAATTTTGATTCCTCCTAAGCTTCGGATGTAAAACTCAAAATTTTGATGGCTGCGCTAAATCTTTTGATCAACTAAATGTTCAAGATTATACAGGATGTCCCATAAGTCCTTTTACCCGCCCTATTCTAGTAGGAAAAGGTTCAGAGGTAGAGGGACTTACGGGGTACCTTGTACATAAGGGCGCAATCTTTCAACCAGATGCTCATTTCAATTAATTTAACATTTTCTCTTCATTAAGTAACGTACATAGTAATTAAAATAGAATTATTTAAGTATTATATTTGGTGATACCCAAGGGCATACCAAGAAGGTATGACTCGAGGACATACCTTGAAGGATACAATCCCACTCGATGTGATTCACATTTGATTCCGCGTCCAAGAGTGAGAAATCCGAGATTGAGAATCTCAAAAAGAGGCAATTCTCAAATCGATCTTTCCCATTTTATGACGTTCTCATTCTCATTCACGGTTTCTCCACTTTAGTCCACGGTAGGTTAGGTCAATGTTAAGTTAGTTTAAGTTAGGTTGAGTTCAGCTAATGTTAAGGGAATTGGAATGACAGTGATGGGAAGTAATCACTCAACTAAGAAAATTGAAAATTGTTTTCATCTCGAATTCAATTCATTCTATCAAATATTTTGTGGTGTCAACGCATTTTTTATCTATCTTTTTAAATGTTAATCAATGTCTATATAAGATTTTAGGGTGCTGATTTAAGGCATAATAATAATAATTATGACTGTTCGTGGGTATTAAGAAAATAATTCTCTGTCATACCACCATTTGGCCATTAACCCATTGGTGCCCACTGGTAGAATTTCCTACCGACAAAATCAATGTCTATATAAGATTTTAGGGTGCTGATTTAAGGCATAATAATTATGACTGTTCGTGGGTATTAAGAAAATAATTCTCTGTCATACCACCATTTGGCCATTAACCCATTGGTGCCCACTGGTAGAATTTCCTACCGACAAAATTGTTTGTCATTATCGCATCACTTTTTCTAGTATTCAAGTGATCCTCGGTATGAGTCATTGATATGACGCAATCTAAAGATCGCGTCATATCATCCGCGTATTGTACGCAATTTAATGGGGTAGAAAGATGAAAATCGTTGACGTGAATTAGAAATAGTAATGGCTCAAGAATAGATCCTTGTGGGACTCCACGAGTTAACATCGTCTTGTCGGATAAATTGTCTTTTGAGCTGATGTACTAATGGCTATTTGACATATATGATTCAAACCAATCAAACCAATTGAGGATATTTCCTCTTATTCCATATGTGTGAAGTTTATTCAATAAGATTTCACGCGAAAGTGTATCAAATGCTTTTGACAAGTCGAGAAAGATCGAGACAGTGTGTTTTTCGCTGTTTAAGTTCTGATACACATTTTTTAATAGCATGTTCATGGCATCTTCCGTTTTATGTCCACCTCTAAACCCGAATTGTGTTTTAGTTAAAATATCGTATTTGATTAAGAATTTAGTAAGTTTATTGTACACGATTTTGTCAAATACTTTACTCGAAGTTGGCAATAATGGAAATGGGGCGATAACTGGATGGAGTGTTTGGGTTTCCCAACTTACATACTGGGCATACTCTGGCTTCCTTTAGACTGTCAGGGAATATACACCTAGCGCTACTGATTCATTTGTTAGCTTACTGAATGGTATCGCAATTTCATCAGAAACTAATTTGTATGTTTTTACCGGGATCGTATTGATGTCAGAATCTTTAATTTTTAGAATGTTTATTGATGGAGAGGTATCGTATGGTAGGACTGGATCAAAGAAAAATTAGTTTGTATTTGGTTGTGGCATGTATTGTCGGTAGTGAGTGTCTGTAATTGGGATGGAGGCTGCAGTATTGGAGCCGATATCTGCAGAGAAGATTTTTAATAATATTTCGACGAAATATCTTTCAAAAGTTCAAAAGTTATTCCATTTTCAAATTTGGTACAATTTTAACTGCGTTTTCTAGCGTGTTTTACTTTTGTCGTTTAGCCACTTCTTAGCCTCATATATATATATATATATTTTTTTTTTTTTTTTTTTTTAGTTCAGGAAGAACCGATTCGCCTCTATTTAAAGGGCATATCTCAGCGGAAAAACAAAGAAAAAGTGAGAGGAAAGACAGAGGAAAAAGAAAGGGTGGAGGGGACAGTCGAAGTGGAAAAAGACCAAGGATGACAAGGACTGCAGGGTCGAGCCCCATCATCCTTGGGTGCTAGGGCCGGGAGGGCGCACGTGAAACCTCCAGGAACAAGCACGTACAAACGAGCACAAAGAGCACTCAAGAGCACGAGCTTAGAACCCCCTTGCGGGGATATATATATATATATATATATATAATATATATATATATATATATATATATATATAACATTTAATGTTTAAGCATTGATTTAACGGAAAAGTTGCCACTTTGGTTTCATAATTACCACCATTAAGGAAGAAATGAAGGGGCACGTATCCCCTCACCAAAATCGTAGGGAGGGGACTGTGGTTTTCAATTTGACTATAAACTTGTCATTGATATGACGCAATCTAAAGATTGAGTCATATCAATGACTCATACCGAAGATCACGTGAATACAAGAAAAAGTGATGCAATAATGACAAACAATTTTTGGCGGTAAGAAATTCTACCAGGGGTACTGATAGGTTAACTTGAAATCTAGCTGGACGGCAAATTGTACAGCATGCAAACCTACAATTGAACAAGTTTTGGGTTATTCATCTATAACTATTACTTTTGAAAACATCACAGAGTATTTAATAACCCTGTGGCGAACCGCCTAAAAAGATCACGTAACACAGGTTGGGAATCGCTGCTCTGTAGCAATTGTGCGCTCCGACAAATAAATACAGGGTGATCCATGAATTCGGACATCATAGAAATAAACAAACTCTGTGGTCAGTGAACTTTCATATGACGCTTAACTTTATGGGCACACTGTATATAATTTTTGCATCGTAAAAACCCATGTTTCCAATTTTTACTTATTATTTTGACTAATAATAGATAGTTTCGGGGCTACCAGTTTTTTGACCAAAGTCGAAAGGTACGCTCATTTCATACGTGATACCATTCAGGGTGAATCTTATCCCAGTTTAGGCCCCGTGCTAGGTTAGGTGGTAGAAGATTGGTTGGCATTCATCAAAGTCATCAACTTTTCACAATTAGGGATCATGGGCGGGCTTTCGACCACCAAAAAAACAAGTGTCCGCAAAACTACATATTTACCATTATAAGGGGGAGGCCATTCGTCTGTATGATTTAATTCCATTTATGAAATTAAAACGTGTGTAAATAAAGTTTAAATACGAATACAACTGCGCTACATTGTGAACACCGCAACACCGCTTCTCGTATAGGATCAGCAAGGATAAGCGACGTTGTCTCACTGCAGTAGTTGGAGGATGACCCTCCTCCGCGTTCAGGTGATGTAATGAACCTTAGATGGTTCAGGTTCCACGTAAGTTGTAGACCCCCCCCCCGGAAACATTATCATCTATTTATCTCTCTACCTATCTATATAGGCCTACATACACACTATCGTCTACACGACACACTGGCAAAAAATGCACAAAAATAGAGTAGATTTTTATTCAATTTTAAATAGCACGAACGTTTAACATTATTAACTTAACACACCATTTTCGCGCGAATTTTGAGCACTTTTTCCAGTGAGAACAACCAAAATGTTGAAATGGAAGTTTTCTAAAGTTATCGTATAAAAATGTCTATGCAATCAAAAACATTTTAGTACGAGTAAATTTAATTTTATATCTTATCAAAATTATATATATATATATACACACACAGGGTGTCTCAAAAGTCTTGCCTCATAATGTACAACATGTATTCGCCTTTGTTACCTTGGTTTTGCTTCCGCCTGAATTGTTCATCTGACGAAGGTCAGTTTGTTGTTCCGCCTTCGATATACAGCTTAACGCGCAATCCGAACCACGCCCCACCACGGGTGGTCAGAAATACAGTCACCCAAACTCGATCTCACGATAAGCAGCCCAACACCATAACCATTAGGCTACTCAGGGTACCCATTTATCTACTAACCAGTTTATGTATGGAAGGATGAACAGGTATGTTTGCTGCGCACTGACTGCCGTCACCGGGAATCAACCGGTGCCGGTCCATTCAAATCAGCGATGCTAACCACTACACCACCGATGAGCATATATATATTATATATATATATATATGTGGTGGTGTGTGTGTGTTTGTGTGTGTGAGGTGTGTGTGTTTAATTAGGAAGGTAAATATAATTTACACATCTATTTTTATTTTTCATTACCCCACGTAGCTTAAAGCTTATAAATACTTATACATACATACACGCACATACTGTTATGTATTTATAAGTACATATATGTACATATAAGTAAGTATGGGAATGAACTCAGAATGGTTCCCTGAGGTTTTTTATGATACAACAGACCGTGCATGGAACAAGGAACTCTTCTAGGAAAATTAAATCCACTATAGTCGTCAGGGAACCATTCTGAGTTCATTTCCCTTCATGAAACGGAATGTTATGTGCCTTGAAAAGTGGACGCTCAATTCTGCCAGTTGAGGCTTAAGTTTTGGTTTTTGGCTAAAATATAAAAGTTACCCCTTTTCTTTGATGTATTCAATCTGACATGAAGGCAGCGAGTCTTTTGCTTCTATTGAGGTTCTAAATGTAGCTGGGCTAGGCTGCTTTAAACCCTAGATCCTGTCCCAAAGCTGGATCCTATCTGCTTTGCAGACAGCTGGTGAGGAAGCTATATTTTTGGGACCTCTTTGCGAGTGATCCGTTGCCCACGTCGAGCTAGCATCATGAAAAAGAAAAAACTATAGTATTTGTCTTTTACCATTACTTATTCGGACTATAGTGGATTTAATTTTCCTAGAAGAGTTCCTTGTTTCATGCACGGTCTGTGTGTATCATAAGTAAGTATGTATAAAAGCAGGCCCCTGTACGTAAGCATCCGCATAAATTTCAGCACAGTTCCAAATTCCTGATTAGACACCGCTAACTAGCAAAGTTTGTGAACGAACTTCTTCCTAATTGGGTGGGCTCAGCACCGAAGAAAAAGTTACCGTTACGAATCCTGGAAAATGTCAAGGAAAGCGGTAATCAAATTTAAACTTATAGATTTTGGCGGACAACGAAGAGTATCACCAAACTTATTTAATATTTGGTACGTGATATTGACATTAAAAAAAAATGCAACGTCACAAAGTTTGTGACTTGCCTCCCTAAGTCTCATATATATATATATATATATATATATATTATATATATTGTATTATATATATACATACTGAAAACAAAAACTTTGAAATTCTGATGTATAGAGAGACAAGCCGGCTTCCTAATGAGTAGCCTTCGGCAGGCTACTCTTGAACAGTGTCCGAAGTGTTTTTTTCCCCTTTAACTTTTTACCAGGGTTTGGATTTAATATAGAGGCGTATTTTTTAAGTTTCCAGTTATATTCACCGCCTTTTCAGATTTGAATCTGGACATTGCTTTGAATTCAAACTATTTTGTCTTTTTCATTCCAATTTGCAATTTTAAAGCCCTTTGAAATACTTCCCTTCGATATATATATATATATATATATATATATATCTGGCTCGTAGACACTTGTAGAAGTTTCGTGCGTCGGTTTCTTCACACGAAGATTTTATATATATATATATATATATTATATATATATATATATATATATATATATATAATATATATATAATATGATAGAACCCAAGCAACAATGCTGTTAGATATTATGGAACATTACGCCTTCACCAAGGAAATCTGTGAAGCCACAAGAAAAGAGAACGTTTTGGATTTAATCTTGACAAATAACAACGAGATGATAATAAATAAAAAAGTAACGCACACAAAATTCTCCGACCATAACCTCATCGACATATAACTGAAGTTAGCACCCAGAGGTCTGAAAACATCCTAGAGAGTCAGAAGGAATAACTGAAGGCTTAAACGTAAATTCAAAGAGTAAATTAGGAAAACTTAAATAAAGATTGAAAGGAAGTAAATTAGGAATTGCTACTTCACGAGAAGATTCCACACGAAATACTATGTATAATGGAGACTGAAACTAAACCTATAATACTGAAATATATTCCAAAGAGACAGAAAAGAAAACGTAGCAAGCTCGAGAGGAAAATTAGGACACGATTCAGGCAACGAAGATAAACCGTAAAACATCCCCACAGATGCAGAACTGATGCAAAGAGACTCAAACTAGAGAGGAAACTTGGCGAAATAGAAATGGACCTAAAGCAAACATTCATGCAAAAGACAAACGAGGAGGAAAACAAGGTAGCAGAAAACAAAAAATAACCCAAAATACTTCTACACGTTTACGAGAAGGAAAATGCAGTGTAAGGAGAGTGTTGGTCCGTTGATAGACGGGGAGGCCAAATACACAAATGAACCGAAAAAAATAAGCGAACTGCTTAGGGAACAATTTAACTCTGTGTTTAGCACCCCTAAGTCCGAGATGGAAGTGGAAAACCCAGACGAATTTTTCGACAGATACAAATCAACCAAGAACAAATTCTGGCACAGACGTATTAATGGACTTTGATTCACGGAAGATGTAATCAAGGCTTTATCACAGATGCGAAACAATTCAGCGGCAGGGCCAAACACATGGAGTGCCACGTTTCTAAAGAAATGTAAAGAGAGTATTGCCAAACCGCTATACTTACTATAGAGGAAATCACTCGACACAGGACAAATTCTACTCCCCTTAAAGAACGCGAATATTGCCCCCCTTTTTAAAGGTGGTGACAGAGCAATGCCCAAGAATTATGGGCCAGTGGCTCTCACCTCACACCTTATATAACGTGCTTTGAACGTATAATTAGAGGTAAAACTACCTATTATCTACAAGTAAAAGACCTATACAACCCAAATCAACATGGCTTCAGGGATGGAAGATCATGCCTATCACAGATACTAGACCACCAGGAGAAAATATTGGAAACATTGTGTCGAGGATAAAACATAGATGTAATATATATATACGGACTTTGCTAAAGCCTTCGATAAATGTCACCATGGAATCATTGCACACAAACTTAAGAACACAGGAATTACTGGAAAGTTAGGAAGATGGATATTTAATTTCTTGACGCAAAGAACGCAAAGAGTGGTGGTAAACGGAGTTAAATCGAAAGTCTCGGAAGTCGTGAGCTCTGTCCCACAAGGGACAGTATTAGCTCCCTTGCTGTTCATAATAATGATTGCAGATATTGATGCAGATATTAAGGACAGTATTGTATCATGTTTCGCAGATGACACAAAGATATGTAAGGAAATATTGAACGAAGGTGACATAATAAAATTACAAAACGACATTGAAACATTATTCCAGTGGGCAGAAGACAACAATATGAAGTTCAACGAAGAAAAATTCCAACTCCTAAGATATGGTAATAACAAGGAGCTGCAGAACAAAAGGTACAAAACTCTGCAAGACAAAGAGATAACACCAAATCTACAAGTCAGTGATCTGGGAGTAATAATGTCGTCGGATACAGAATTCAGAGAGCACTACATCAAAATTACAACGGCTAGAAAAACAATGGGAATCATCTGGAGGAGCTTCCGCAGCAGAAAAGCAAACATCATGCTCAAATTATGGAAGAGTCTAGCCCTACCAATAATTGAGTATTGCTCAGTACTCACAAACCCACAGAAAACGAGACATTGCGAACAATGAAGCTATACAAAGGACTTTTACATCTAAGATAAAAGAAACAGAAGGTGAAGACTACTGGTCTCGACTACAATCCCTGAAACTCTACTCTCTCGAAAGAAGGTGAGAGTGGTACAGAATAATATACATATGGAAAATACTCAAGGGCTTTGTCCCTAAACCCTAGAAATGAAATAGAAACAAATTGGAATGAGAGAAGAAACAGATTTTGTACAATCCCAGCTGCTGTGGGACAGGCCATGAAAACGAGGATGGAAAATTCCCTCAGAATACGAGGCCCAAGGCTTTTCAATGCCCTACCGAGAGAAGTAAGGAATCTCCAGCACATCGACCTAAATAACTTCAAGAACCAGCTGGACAGATTCCTATGTAAAGTCTCTGACCAACCATGCGTGGCTGGTTACGAGGGCACGAGATCAGACAGCAATTCCCTCCTTCACGAAATCCAGCAAAAGAGGCGGGATAATGCAGAGGGGTCTACCGCAGGTCGATCCTGAACCGTCGTTCGAACTTACACAAAGTGTGATGTGATTGGCTTTATATATAGTCCTATATACAGGGTGTCCCACAGGTTTGGTCTCATAGGAAAATTTATTTTAAATTAAATTTCCAAAAGTAATAAATTAGAACTAAAACAAATGTTCAAATTGATAAATTCTTTTTTTTGCAGGTAGAATAACACATGATGGCTTTTCCTCAGGAGTGTAACTCACTTCCATATAAGCCATTGCGTGCTATTCTACCTGCAACAAAAAAAAAGGTCCCAAAACAAGACCTGAATTTGAACATTTGTTGTAGTTCTAAAGGGCCGTTCAAAAATTACGTAACGCTATTTTTGTTAAAACTTGACACCCCAGATCCACCAGGAACGCTAGACCAGACACCCCCTAAGATGTTATGTAACACTTCCCCACCCCACACGTTACGGAACGTTACACAGGGGGTTGAGGGTGTCAGGTTTTAGAAAAATAGCGTTACATAATTTTTGAACGGCGCCTAATGTATTACTTTCGTAAATTTAATTTAAAATAATTTTCCTATGAGACGGGACTTATGGACACCCTGTATATACAAGAAGTATGTAGCAATTTATCTTCAATCAACACTTTTGTTGTTAATTTTTTAATATAATAAATCAAATTACAAACAAAATAACTAAAAATAATTACTTTTTCTTCCTTCGTTTGGCAAACATTATTAAAAATTTTGTTTTTAATTTCTCAGCGCTGAAGGTAAATTAGAGAGAGAGAGAGAGAGAGAGAGAGAGATAGAGAGAGAGTTACAAGGAGTTACAAGGAAAGAAGTACCTCAAAAGGCCTTGCGGCCCATACCGAGGAGGTACCAATGGCAACGGGTGCCAGGAAAATTTTGTAAAAGTTTATTTTTCTTTCAACTATCTAGCAATAGTAGAAAACTGGATAGAAAAGTAGAGGCTCTCTCCCCACCCTCCGCTCCCTCCCTGCCAGAGGCAGGTACGGAAAAAGGTTAAGAAAATACCTTGACCCTGGAAAAGTAGCCAAGGAAATTTTACAGGAAAGTGGAGAATATATAAATAGCTCTATATTTAGCTTGCTCAGAGACACCGAGCAAGCGAACTCCTGCAGAGTTTTCTGAGGTTTTAACTTAAACTATGAGTGTGTTCAGTACTTTGTCTAGCCTATTTTTAAACAGATTTACACTTTAACTGGAAAACAACCTCTGAGGGAAGTTGGTTCCAGATATTAACTATTTTATAGGAAAAGAAATTTCCGCAGACTGAGGTCCTAAATGTCTTTACACACTCAAATAGTGTGCAAGATTTCGTCTACCCTTTTCTTGAACTGATCCACAGAGGAACTGTTCACAACTTCCGAAGGTAACCTGTTCCATGTGTCACAGATCTTATACGTAAATAATTCCCACACACACTAGTCCTAAACCGTTTCAAATCCAACTTCCAACCATTGTTGCGAGTTGGGTTATCATTTAAACTAAACATACTTCTAAAATCGACATCGTTGAACCCGCGTAAGAGCTTGAAAACCTCGATCAGTTGACCGCGCAGCCTCCGAGTTTCAAGCGAAAAACAAGTTCAGGGCGTAACCGTCGATTGTAGCCCATATGCCTAACGGAAGGGATTAACTTTGTGACCCTCGCCTGCACTCGCTCCAGCCTCTCAATATCTTTCCTGAGGGTGGGCGACCAGAACTGCACAGCATACTCCAGGTGCGGCCGAACAAGGGAATTGTACAGTGAGAGCACAATCTCCTTGTTCCGAAACTGAAATTGCCTCCTGATATAACCCAATAGTTTCTGGGCTTTCTTTCCACCTCTACACACTGTTTCGTAAACTTAAGGTCGCTGCTAATTAGCACACCCAAGTCCTTTTCTAATCAGTCACCTCGATATTACTACCCAACATCGAGTAGTCCGACTTGGGATTGGCGTAGCCAATGTGCATCTCTTTGCATTTACCCAAGTTAAACGGCATTTGCCATTTTTCGGACCACTCTCCTATCCTACCTAGGTCCGCACGCAGTTCCTCGATCGCTTCGGGCGTCCCAACATTGGCCCCAAGCTTGTGTCATCAGCGAATTTGGCGATCCGACTGACGATGCCACCGTCGATATCATTTATGTAAATGATAAACAAGAGCGGCCCCAAAACGGAACCCTGAGGAACCCCACTAGTGACCGAGGCCCAACCCGAACTAGCACCTTTAATTACAACCCTCTGCCGCCTATTCTTCAGCCAGTTTTCAATCCACCTACCTATTTCCCCACCGATACCCAGCGCGCGCACTTTCGCCATTAGCCGGCGGTGAGGTACCTTATCAAAGGCTTTCTGAAAGTCGAGATAAAGTATATCAATCGCCCTACTCTTATCGTACTCACCCAACATGACGTGGAAAAACTCGAGCAAGTTGGTGAGACACGACCTATGCCGTCTAAACCCATGTTGGGAGTCCCCAAGCAGCTTGTAGGAATCCAAATGGTCAACGATCCTATCCGCTATTATCCCCTCTAATAATTTACCTACAACTGAAGTGAGACTAATGGGACGATAGTTCCCTGGACTTTCGTGATCCCCTTTCTTAAAGATAGGGGTCACGTCAGAGAGAGAGAGAGAGACTCAGTTATATATAACTTATAACTAGGGCGGTCAAAAGTCAATAAAGTCAAATTGTTTCCTTTGGGGCACTTTTCGCTGAAACGACTGAAAATGCAATAAAAACACCTGTAGGGGGTATATTACCAAAGTTAATAGGTCAACCAAAAGTCAACTTTTACCTGTTAGGTCAAAAAATAGCAATGAGGTAAATAAAGTCAATTTTTTGGAATAAATAATTAAAATAACTAAAATTGGCATCTTTTGGTTAAATGGCAACTTCGCTGCTCGTATTTGTCTTATTCAGTTATGTCTGTTCAAACAGTCAAACAATACATTGAAACAAGACTCAAGACAAATGGTATTTGTGAAATAATTAACCTCAGTAGACCTGAAATCTCACCAACAGTTTATGGTCAGCTTTTGCAATGTCAACCAACAACTGCCGCTGTAGAGAGATCTTTCTCCATGCTTAATAAATTATTAAGTAAGGATCGCAATTTTTTGCCAGAAAATGTCGGCAAATACTTCATAATTTACCACAATCGGTCAACTGATGTAGAAGAGCAAGAATAAGTAATTAAAGTATCGTTTTTATTATTGAAAGTAAAGGCAACTTTATAAGTCAATTTTTTCAATTCGTAAGGTCAACTTTCTTAATTTTTTCGGTCAACTTTTGACTGCCCTACTTATAACACACGTATAAAACAGCATCAATATTCCGTTAGAACAGGACAGTCGTCCAGTGCCCTTTTTATCCATTTGTCAGAGTTATCCCACTGTATTGATTGGAATAATACTTCAGTTTTATTTCACTCTAGCAACATTGTTAATAGAAATATTCTTGAGTCTGCCATTATCCAACTCACAAATAACTTCAACATAAGCAAAGGTCTTTTTCAACTCGATCCTGTTGTTTTGAATTCCTTCAGAACAGATTTAGATAAGAAGGGTAGAACGCTAAATCTTTGGTAAACTTGTATGCTACTCAAATAACTTTTATTTTTTATTTTTTTTAAATTTATTTTTATATACATCGAACCTAAACAAGAAGGGCAAGGTGCTAAAACCCGGGCAGATTTCCAGTATAAATTTTTTTTTTTTTTTTTCCATAACATTGGTTGGAAACAATTAATTTCATCTTGTGCTAATCTTGTGCTAAAAATCGGTAGTTTTTCCCTTACAAATTTGTATGCTCCTCCCACAATTCTTTAATGTTTAATAATTTTTAAAAAAATTTTATCTCTCCATTTATTGTATATATATATATATATATATATATGCATTTAACTGCAATGACCACGCAGTATATAAATGAATAGAAACGACGTAAATAAGGAGCGTCTCTGCACACGGGGAAGAGAAATAACGAATAAATGAAAAATGAGGCGAACCGCGGTTCGCCTCATTTTTCATTTATTCGTTATTTCTCTTCCCCGTGTGCAGAGACGCTCCTTATTTACGTCGTTTCTATATATATATATATATATATATATATATATATATATATATATATATATATATATATATATATATATAGCCGCAAAAGGGGAGTGCAGGAATGTTGCAGGTTATTATGTAATGTTGCAAAGGGGGTGGGGGTTGTTGCAAAGGGGGGAAGGGGGTTGTTGCAAAGGGGGTGGGGTTGTTGCAAAGGGGGTGGGGGGAAAACTTGGAGGCGGCGTTATCCCCCAAGAGAAAGGAGGAGGAGGAGAGAAAGGAGGAGAGGTGTTCACCTGGCAGGAGCCAAGTGCACATTAAGACTTCAGCCGAGTTGGCGTTGTTTTATAGGCTCCTAATCAGCCAGTTGGCGTAATTGGCTTGAGTTGCCAGATACCGCGATACCATTGTATACATTATTATAGACTCCTAATCAGCCAGTTGGCTGGTTGTCAGATACCTCTTTTTAGCAGTATTATTGCATACATTATTATTATATACGCCTAATCAGCCAGTTGGCTGAGTTGCCAGATAGCGCCATGTATTCCGAAGACAGAGTTGCCAGATACCATTGTATACACTATTATAGACTCCTAATCAGCCAGTTGGCTGGTTGTCAGATACCTCTTTTTAGCAGTATTATTGCATACATTATTATTATTACATACGCCTAATCAGCCAGTTGGCTGAGTTGCCAGATAGCGCCATGTATTCCATTGTATACACTATTATAGACTCCTAATCAGCCAGTTGGCTGGTTGTCAGATACCTCTTTTTAGCAGTATTATTGCATACATTATTATTATAGACTCCTAATCAGCCAGTTGGCTGGTTGTCAGATACCTCTTTTAGCAGTATTATTGCATACATTATTATTATATCGCCTAATCAGCCAGTTGGCTGAGTTGCAGATAGCTCCATTATTCCGAGACAGAGTTGCAGATACCATTGTAACACTATTATAGACTCCTAATCAGCCAGTTGGCTGAAGTTAAATATTGCCAGATACCATTTATACACTATTTATACCTCTTTGTATACCTCTTTTTAGCAGTATTATTGCATACATTATTATTATAGACTCCTAATCAGCCAGTTGGCTGGTTGTCAGATACCTCTTTTTAGCAGTATTATGCATACATTATTATTATATACGCCTAATCAGCCAGTTGGCTGAGTTGCCAGATAGCTCCATGTATTCCGAAGACAGAGTTGCCAGATACCATTGTATACACTATTATAGACTCCTAATCAGCCAGTTGGCTTAGAAGGCTTAAATATTGCCAGATACCTGTTGTATACAGAATACCGGTAGTAGAAGGCATAACAATAAACAACATTGCATCATTCTTTTTATTATAAATATATAGAAAATAAATATACATTTGAGGAATATGCGTATAACAGAAATATATACACACAATTATGGATATATATATATATATAAATAAAATATACATTTCATATACATTTCAATATGCGTATAACAGAAATATATACACATAATTATTATAAAATAAATATACATTTCAAATAAATATACATTTCATATACATTTCAATATGTACATAACAGTACAGGAGAAATATACACACACACACATTATGGTGATATATAAATAAAATATACATTTCATATACACTTCAATATGTACATAACAGTACAGGAGAAATATCAAGCAAAATATATATATATATATATAAACACAAATCAATAGAAATATGCGTATAATCGTCAAGCAAAATATATATACAATTCACTTTTTTTTCAAAATACTAAAATCGGTCTTAATCGAGTTTACAATTACATCATTATTGCTCTGCATTACGCAGTCTATGCGGCTTAATAATATTTCACCGCTTAAAGTATAGGGAAACCTGTATTCGATATGAATGGCTTTCATATCGTTCAGTACTATTTTTGTCCCCACTTTACAACCGGTTGGCAAGTCATCTTTAAATACGTCTAGAATACAATCAAAAGCACGCACAAAGAGTTCATCGTTAGCTACATTATTAAACACAAGTTTATAAGAATGCTTTTCCAATCGAGGGTTTATTTCTACCGACTCGAGCTTTTCAATCGTGAACTCTTCACTCAACATAACGGCAATTGAAATAATCTTCTAAATCGTTACGGCAACTGCGCGTTATATAAAGAAATAGTTCTTCAGGGTGAACGGTGTAGGTGAGCTCAGCCTTGTACCGATCAATTGCTTTGTACCAAAGTTCATGGTATTTCAAAGAGTCTAAACTTTTTAAATAAACATCCAGCACTAGACCATTCTCACCAGTCCTACACTCGGTAAACCCATCGAGCAGAGCAGTGTATGCGTATTCAAGAACTGTATCAAAATAAAGCATATCCGTAACACGCGCGTCTAATATAGGTTTCAGTTTACGGAATCCGACGATTTCAAACATTCTGTCGAGGATGAAACGGTTTCGCGTAGGAATAAGAGCGTTATTATCAGAAGCATTCTTCCACATAGCCTTATATCAATGCACGGCCGATCGTTATTTATACACAACGTACATACAACGGCGTATGAGGGCGCGTCACTAATCTGCTCTCTTCTTGTACCTACGTTAGCAGGTATTTTATAACGATCTTCACACCACTTATCAACTATCACAAAGATTCTATTCATCTCCTCGATACTTAAATAAACCCGTTTGTTTGTCGGTCTACATTCCGTTTCCAGTACATAGCTAATGGTACCGGAATTACGCCTGAACACGCGCAACGATTTCGTCACGGACACATCGTACGAGGCGTTGAGAATGCTGCTCAAAGGAAGTTCCATCGTATTCGAGGAGCGCACGTCTACTCGGTTCAAGCTCTGAGATAACTATGAGCCGTGTGAGGCACAGGCAGGAACGGTTCGACGGGCGGCTGACTCGATGATACGTGAATGGGCATGTTCGTACGACTCGAATTGTTGCACATATTTGTTTTTCCGTTTCGTCACTACCAGCCTACGCACTTTGGATAAGAACTAGGCGCTAATCATCTCCACACTCCGGCGCACTATTTGAGAGGAACATATGCTCATATTTTTCCTTTCTACCCATCAAACGATACTCGTCTCTAAAATCTGTTAAAAACTCACGCATGGCACTAGCCACAACCTCACTATGAACCTCATCATGATATACGTTAATATAGTGATAAAAACACCTAAGATTGTCCATGATCACGAGATTCACATTTTCAGACGTAGGGTATGAGTAATCGACATGGTGTAGCATGACGTAATACCGCTTGTCACACCACCCATCCACAAGGCTCATTATCCATACCTGCTGCTTCTCTTCTGCACGCGTTGTTTCTTTTACTTCACGGTGTATGTGAGACTTTATAAAGTTTAGCCCTGCAGCATACTTCAGCACATCGTCTGTGCAACGAAAGCCTTCAACAGTCTCACCAGAACATCCGTAGAGTATTTGTACATCTTGGAACTTCGCACAATCCAATGTGGTTTAAAAGAGGCATAGGAGGGGGGAATAGGAAGTTTTTCGGTATCCACCACATCCTCACACTTTACTGAATACCATTTCATAAACGTTGTGCAAGCAATATTAAAGGTAGCCATTTCAATATACGTCTGATCTGAATACACGTCTGATCTCTCGGGCTTACTGCGGTCGACTGACCACGCAGGGACTCCCAGATAGTAGCATGACTCACGCAGTGGGCGGAGCTTAGAACTTTCACCTACACACACACACACACACACACAGGAGAAAGTGAAACGCTATTTGATTTATTGAGATATTCATATATTTACAAATACGATTCGAGATATTCAAGTTATATATATATATATATTTACAAATAGATACGATTATATACAAGACGTGTGAGTTAGAAGCATCATTGGTATCCAAAGGGTACGGTATCATAGGTGCCAGGTAACTGGTAACGTTTCCTATAGGTGTTACGGCACACCATCGTACCCCTAAGTTCCTTCACGCCTCCCAGCTTCTGCGCCCGAAAATTGTGGGTGCCTACAATTAGTTGGTGAGGTTCCAAACATACTAGATCCTTCAACGACTCAAAGTTAACAACCTCCCGATTCGCATGGTTGAGCGTAATACCCTTTGCCTTCACGATATATTTCATTTCATCCCCTACCCTGACCCGTACCCCATAAGTCTTAGGTCCTGTTGAGATAAAAGAGTCGGCGTATGCGTCGTCCCCATACTCATCCTTGATCTCATCAGTGAGCTCGCCGAGGAACTCCCCAATAGCGGGCATGTAATCACCCTCCCTCTCTGTGAATATCACGCTATCTGTATCGGCATACAATACTCTCCGCCCAAGAGAATGCAATAGACCCCAAAGTTTTATACGGGCGTAGGCTGTTGTGAAGCTCGCCACAGGTATGTTTGTAACCCTTGAGGTATCTGTGGCAAATTCAGTGTTGTTGTACTTTATTACGTAAGTATTACCTACATTCACGATCTCCATGACCTCTTTATCGGGGGCATTGGCATAATCCCAGACATCGCTATAACTTTGTGCCAAATGAATGTTCCCTCTGCCGGTATTCTGCGCAAATTTTCCCCATAGACTGTTTAGACACAATTTGCACTAAAGCGCTTGCCAGGATTCTTTACAATTTGGACACGATCAAGTTGTATACCTTCGCGGTCGCGGTAACGTTGAATATAGGCAGACTTTTCATCTTCGGTATCAACTCCTCGCGGATACCCTGATGCTTCAACCTTATCCTTCAAAAAGGCGTTTATATATGGTGTGAAAAGGTTGGGGAGCTTCTGAAACCTCCACACCTCGTGTATCTTCAGTATTCTATAACCATGGCGTACGGCTAGGGCCAGCTCAGGACTTGTATATACGCCTCTGATCTTACGCTGGTGGGGTATATGGTTACATTCGCCGTTATCCTCTTCCGCGCACTTCACGCACAGGGGAAACATGAGCTTGTCGTCGATAACGACAGGTAAGATCGGCATCCATAAATTGCGTGGGGGGAGTACGTCTACGAAAGAGAGCCCAAAGTAATGATCATTCAAATTTTTTGAAAATTCATTGATGGATGGTAGGCTAGGCCCCACCAGTTTCTCAGGAGCGCCCACGGGGTACGGATGCTCTTCATCACGTATGGGTATAAAGAACAGAAATCGTAGTAATGGAGCTTCACGCCCTCCGTAGGTGGAAGTATAGTCTGAAAGGATTTGTACGTCCTCCAAACAAGCTATCACCACATTTGAGAGGATCCAGCACCATTGAACGCTTGATCGTTTTTATTTCCTCACGGTATACATCGTCTGTCTCCATCCGTGCATCATATTCATGCTCCCACAAGACTTTGTGAGTGAACTGTGATCCTATAAGTTGATCGCGGGTGCGGGTCCCTGCAAGACAGTCGGCAGGAGACCTACCGTGGATATCTCCGACGATACCGCACTCAGGGCGGGGGCATCCATGCCACCAGCATCCATTAAAGGAATACACAGTCTTCACACCAGTGACACGGTTTTCACTTAACCCATCAACCCAAAAAACACGTCCATTAATCTTAATGGGTACTTCACCCGTGTTGCGGGCGTGCTTTATGTATACACCTGTTTGTTGCTGCAGGTGTATGAGCCAGTAAATAGCCTTGTGTCCGTAACTGCGGGGGTTGTTTCGGTGAATAATGGCTAAGGTGTCTTTAGGCATGAAGTTATTCTTGAACACCGTAAAACATAATGATGCGATGGTGGTTGCGACTTGCAGTGGATCGCATTTGAAACGGGCTATGTACATACTTCTAAAGGCCTGGAAACATACTCTAAGCACGCGCACATCATTCACGCAATAACGCTCACATTCATCAGCTATATTATAAGGGTTACTTTCATTAAAACTGTCGTAGTATCGATCAAAGTCTTCACGTTCATCCATGCAGTCAAAATAATGTTTGGGGGGGTGGGCCTACGTAGTTTAAAGTCTCGCTGGTGAGGAAAGTGTATGGGAAGTATCCTTTGGAAACTTCAGCTGCTACTCCCATCACCTTGGGTAGCTTTGCTAATTTACAAGGTGTGAATAATAAAGTATCTTTAAATTGTACATTGCCTCTTATCTGCATCTGTATTAATTTGTTGCCTCTTTTCAATGGATCACCTGTAAATATCTCAGAGGATTCGTGTTCAAGCAACTCCTTATAAAGGAACTGCGTGTCAAACTTTGCCCCGTTATGGGCGAGAATATACACAGTCATTTTTTTGAACTTGTCGGCTAACTTGACAATATAGGACACAAATAGTTTCACAGGACTATCGCTGACATTCGTTTTAAAAACGTTTGTCCGTTTACCGCATTTGGGGCACTCGTCACATTCGATACCCATACACTCATCACAGATGGTCTGGCTCACAAGTAAATGTGGAATTACCTCTTTGGTTTCAGCGTTCGTATATGTTTCTATATCGTAGTACACAGTTATACAAGGGTTATTTTTAGGCTTAGCATCTTTCATATAACACACATGCTTTACTCCATCCGCCTTATATTCCTCCTGGCATGTAGGACAGTGAATTACGTCGCACTTGTGCTTAAATTTTCCCCAATTATCCATTGTGTGAAACATACCACATTCACAGATTCTCATTTTCCTGCACGTACCAATTGATTTATGGAGATCAAAGCAGCTATTATTGAAAAATGTGCGTCTACACACATCACAGTCTCTCTTCTCAACTACACGGCTTTCACATTTGGTGCTTTTACACTGCTCACATACCATGTGACATTCTTTACAATGTCTCACTATATCATCCGCAAACTCGAGGCACCCCTTACACAAATCATGATGTCTCCCATATTTTCGACTTTTGTCATAACTCGCGTAAAGCCCCCTTATATTACGGATGGGGAGATACGTTGTCCTGACAATCCTAAAATAAGTAGGGGCCTTGTACGATCTCTCACACAGCTTTTAAAAACATACACAGTCCGGCGGCGATCATCCAAACCAAATATAACTATGCGCACATTCATTTCCTGTTCTACCTTTCTCAGCTCTTCAGGACCCATATTACAGTCAAATTCAAGTTCACAGTCTACAGCTAGTTTACGGGCACGCTCAACGATCGTAGGCAGCCAAATTTTTTGAGTCCGTGTATTTTGTACAGTAAACATACGTGCTAAGAGTACTGCTATAAAGCCGCAACCACGATCGACGTTTATATGCCTTCGGTAAATAGTTGGAGAATTGAAGTTAAGAGTGTACGGTATGGCACTATGACCCGCAACACGGAATACACGGTCAATATTTACCGTGAAGTTGTCCATATTGAAGGCTATACTACTTTGGACGGCTTGCATTATACGCCCTAATATATATTCTACATCTTCAGCAGCCAAACGTCTAAACGGTACTATCACCCAATAATCGTCTACATCACCGTCATCTGACCCGAACCCAAAGGACAGACTCGTCCTGACCTCACGCTCGTCGCGATTCTGAAGAGCAAACTCTATAATATGCTGTACTACCCTGCGTATCCCGCGCTCAATTCCATTGCTATACAGGGCTCTAGGGTCGACCCTGACTCTATACCGATTTCTAGTCAAGGCGGGGGTGGGGGCTGCGGCGCACTAACTCGAACGTAATAACATCCTCAACAGAACGGGGGGCGGAATTAGTGGCTATATTAGGTGCTGCTGCTGATGGGGGCCCTGTTGCGTAGGAGGGTTGGGGATCTATTATTGTAGACTTAACAGAACGGGGGGCGGAATAAGGGGGTATATTAGGTGCTGCTGCTGGGGAGGTTGTTGCGTAAGAGGTTGAGGGTTGGGGGTCTGCTGCAACAGGTACGTATTTCGGCGCTTTATACCTGATGTGGGGTTCTCATACCTCCGCTTTGGACGTGCAACCTGTATCGCTGGTGAGGGTTCAGGGGAAGATCACAACTACACTGTCATCGTCATCCGTAATGATAGGGTGCTCTACCTCATCGTCGGTTCTGTGGGAGAAGAAATATAAGGATCAGCACTCAAAATTTGTAATATTTTGTAAATGACCCACTTAGGAGTGTGACGTGTTAGAAATGGACTCTGTAGAAAAATTCAGATTCACGAGCCCATCCACATGTATTATATCTGGACCTACAGGATGTGGTAAAACTGTGTTTATGCTTAAAATCATTAAAGAAAAGGGCGAGATGTTCTCGAAATTTGTGCATAAAGTTATATGGTGCTATTCGACGTATCAATCAGTGTTCAACGAGTACCAAGATGATATTTTGTTCCACAAAGGTGTATATGACGTTAATTCGCTAAAGGGAACTGAACATACAATCATTGTAATTGACGATCTCATGTTGGAGATGGATAAAACGTTTGCCGAGACATTTACAGTATACTCCCACCATCTTAACATAAGCGTGTTCTTCATCAATCAGAATCTATTTTTCAAAAATAGATACATGCGCGATGTGTCGTTAAATACGCAATATCTAGTCTTATTCGCGCAACGTAGAGATGTATCACAAATTGGGGTATTAGCCAATCAAATGTTCCCGAATCAGCGTAAGGAGTTTTTGGAAGTTTATAAAGAAGCTACAAGCACGCGTTACGGATATTTGCTTTGCGACCTTCATCCGCGAAACACGTTTAGAGTGCTTCTGCGAACGAATATATTTCCAAACGAGCCTGAAACGGTGTATATTCCAGAATGACAAAGAGACTAAAGAAATACCATGAATTAATAAAAATCTATCATCGACTGCCCCGGGCAATGCAGCAGATGTTTATTAAAAATATCGACGCCGACTTTTTAAAATGCATCTGTGAAATCTGTCTTAACGTTATAAATTGCAATGTATCAATGAAAACCCATCAGAAGGCTCGCCTACGCCGCTACAAGAACATAATACGTACACTCGCTCGTAAAAGTCAAACTGTAGCGAAGAAAAAACGAGTTATTGTGCAAACAGGAGGGTCATTTCTCCCCATCTTATTTTCAGTTTTGGGCCCTTTACTGACTAGATTAATATAATGAAGAAAGTGGTAGTGATTCCCCACGAGGTGTACGCTTCACTGCAAAGAGACACGGATCTAGATCCCCGTAAAAGCAGACTTAAAAGAATGGAAAGCGAATTGTTAGCCCTATTAAACAGTGAAAAAACACCTGATGAGAAAAGAATCTTATACCAAGAAGCTCTGCAGAAATTTCTTCACGAGTACGAAAATTATAAGAGCCCTACGGAGATTCCTGTGGTTATTAGGCACAGCACGGGGGACGATGGCGACATAGGATCTGTACCGACGATACAGCTGATCAACCAAAAAGATTAGCCACACAACATATCGAACATGTATTAAAAAATACCCTCCCACTACATTGAGGAGTAAAGGCTTAGGTCTTTATAATCTATTGAATGAGGATCCAGCCATACAATGGACCGATACAGGGAGATCATTGTGGAAGGATCAAAGGTACAGGGATCGAATATCGTAGACATTGTCCATGATCTGGTGAGAAAGTGGGATAGGCCATCACCATCAGGATGGAAGCATATTAAAGCAAGACTACAACAAATAAATGTCCCTAAAACGTTGATAGGAAATCTGAACAGGTTAAAAGACTTGGAACACGCAACGCCTGTGACACAATTGAAGGCGCCGTCACCCCCTGCGGTAACACCTTTGAAGAGGAGCAAGAAGAGGTTAAACCAACCCTACCCACGTGCCTCTAAAATACGCAAATGGCTAACGTATTAACTAAACGTTATTATGACATTTCTACCCCATCCTCTTACGGCGGCGTAGATAGACTGCACGTTTACGGAGTAGGAAAAAAAGATGTTGAAAGATTTTTGAGGGAGCAGGACGCTTATACGCTTCATAAGCCTGTGAGAAAAAGGTTTAAAACAGCCAAGACAACGGCTTCCTCGATTGATTCTATTTGGCAAGCAGATTTAACAGACATGCAAAGATATTCTGTGTATAACGATGGTTACCGCTACATTCTATTCATAATAGACGTATTCTCTAGATATCTGTGGCTAGTTCCTCTGAAAAATAAATCACCTGAAACAGTTGCTAAAGCCACCAAAACGCTAATGTTAAAAGAAAACAGGGTTCCTGGCTATTTTTGTACGGATATGGGGAAGGAGTTTATAGGCCGTGCTTTTCAGAATATGTTGACAGAGTTTAATATCAGCTATTACACAACCAATTCTATACATAAGGCTTCTTTAGCTGAAAGAGTTCAGCGCACCATAAAGGAACGCATGCACCGTTATTTTACACATAAAAACACATACAGATTTCTAGACATTCTGGAACCATTGGCATCATCCTACAACCGCTCACACCATCGCACGATTGGGGCAACACCTAACGAAGTTTTAGAAAGAGGTACGCTCCCGAGAAGAGATGGACCACCACCACCACCACCACCACCACACTCTGTGCGCTTCAAAACAATGATTATGTAAGGCTGTCGCGTTCGGGGAATAAATTCGCAAAGGGTTTTGAGCAAGGATGGACACGCGAGATTTTTAAAGTTAGGGCTGTGAGACCTAAAGGTGTGATAATGATGTATTACATTGAAGATTTGAATGGGGAAGAAATCTCAGGAGGCTTTTACCGCGAGGAATTGCAGAAAGTTGCGTTTAATTTAGAAAAAAATGTGTTTAAAATTGAGAAAATTTTAGGAAGCAAAGGTTCAGGAAGGAGAAAAATGTACCTGGTGAAATGGCTAGGGTACCCAGAAAGCTTCAACACCTATATAAAAGCTGATGCAATAATGAAGCTTAAATAGTATGCAACATGGCTCCTAACCATTTCTACGTCACACTCCCGTCCTCCTCGTCCCTGTCTGTACACCCTAACAACACGCTAGCCAACTTTGTAACAGAACTCCATGGGCACATTGAATTGGGTCGTGATTCGTATGAGGTGGGGATATGCGAAATTCAGCTGGACACCGTCTTTTTAAATATTGAACATAAAGAAACCGTTTTTACGATTCTTAGAGACATTGACGAGTGTGAAAAAGCTGGGGTAGCTATGGATGAAACTATGCGCATCGCTTGGACTAAGATTGCACGGTATTACAGTACAGAAGTAAGACTAGGGCCGGGTCAATATGGTTCGGCCGAGGATGTTGTGAGAGGCTTAAACGTAAGTTTAAGAAACTCAAACCTTACGAATGATTTAGTATATGAAATCGTAAACAACCCTGCACATACACTAATCCTAAAATCAAAGACTAACAGATGTCTTAAAGAACATAGAAAGTTCAAAATTCTAACCAACGGCCGATATAGCGCAGCCTTCCAAAGAGACACATTTCACGAGACACAGTATAACTTGTCCAGATTAATGTATCAATTGAAGATGGAGAAATTGGCTGAAAGGTCCCCAGACATGTGCTATATTTACAGTAATATAGTGGAGCACCAGTTTGTTGGGGATACCCAGGCACGCCTGCTGCGCATTGCTCACATCCCCAACCATAGAGGAAGGAGTTTGAGTATTACATATGACAGACCCCATTATGTGAATGTCGCAACTAATTTAATAACCAATATCACAATATATATAAGAACGATTGAGGGCGAAAACTTCCCATTCGGTAACGGGAGCTTAACAGTGAAGCTACACTTTCGACGCACTGAGTTATAATGGATAGAAAGCCTTTCACCGTCTATCGAGGGATGCGATACCAGCGCGGTAGTGGACTTGGATCCATTTTTTCATCCATACTACGTACGGCTGTTCCTTTGCTGAAGAGGGGTGCCAGATACCTTGGAAGGAAAGCGCTACAATCAGGCCTTAACACTGCAGAAGACATATTGGCCGGGGCTAAACCTAAAGAAGCCCTAAAAAAACATTTAAAGCGTACACGGAACGAAATCATCAAAGATGCAAAGAGAAAAATGCGTGGTGGCGGGAAGAAGAGGGCTCCCCGGAAGAAGGGGTCACGTGGTATTAAACGTAAAAGGCTATCAAAAAAGAAATGCTGTAAGCGAATGAAACCTATGGTTGACCACTTTTTTGACTGATATAAGCTAAGGATATTGATCTCATGAATCATAGTTTGTTTACCACTTGTCGAGAGAGGAGTCACTATTTCGCCATGGCACGCTTCATCCACCCATGTAGTTCACAATGCTGTAAATCGGAGCTGTCCTTTTTTGAGCTCCCGCCAACCCAAGTTTCTATTGAGCACAGTGACTTTATTACAATTAACCCTTTAAACACAATTAGTTCCCCGAGTGCACCTATAGAATTCGTGATACCCAGCTCAGGTCCTTACTTTTTTGATCCAAGCTGTGTGCACATGTACGCTAAGCTACGTATAGCCCATTCTGATGGAACGGCCTGCGATGACAAATATGCTGTATACCCTGAAACAAACTTTCTGCACGCCATATTCAACCAGTGTGACGTATATTTAAATCAGACCAACATATCGGCAGGCACGGGGTACTATCATCTACGAGCCTATTTGGAAAATGTCCTCAACTTTTCCAAAGAAGCGAAGGCTACCTTTTTAAGTGCGGAGGGATATTATCAAACTAAAGATGAAAATAGTATAAAGGACAAATTTAAAAATTCTAAAAAGAAAATATACGAGTGTTTTGGACGGTTGCACACAGATTTCACTTTCCAGGAGAAGTTGCTTGTGAACGGGGTGGATATGAAAATAAAGCTCACCCGCACGAGTCCTGAGATCTGCTTAAATCTGGATGCGAATCAAGAAGAGGGCGCAAAGTCCGTTGTGGTTCACATTATGGACACATACCTCCGCGTACGGCGAGTGAAATTAAGTTCACCAAAACAACTAGAAATTGAGAAAAATTTACTAAACGCTACAGTGAAATATCCTATTAACAGAGTGCAGATCAAACTATATACGGTTCCTGCAGGGTTGGCATCGAAGCAGATAGAAAACATTGCCCTGGGAAATCTTCCTAAAAGGATATTAATCGGCATGCAGGACCACGCTTCGGTGAATGGAAAATATAAAAAGAGTGCCTTTAAATTCGAGAATTTCGGACTTAAAAATATAACTCTATACGTTAATGGCACTGCTTTGGGTGGAACAATGGGTACGGACTATTCATCAGACGCTGTGTTACCTCTTTGTGCCAGAGCCTATAGTAATCTGACCCATATTGCAGGTGATTGTGATGAGCTTGGTAATGGGGTAACGCAGGAAGAATTCATTGATCAATTTAACCTTTATCCGTTTGACATTACACCTGACTTATCTGCTAGCGTAAATACCCATTTAACACCACAGCAGAGCGGTAACATCTCAGTGCGGCTGGAATTCGCAAAGCCTATAGACGCTCCTATTAGTGTACTAGTATATCTCGAATCGCAAGCCCTAATAGAAGTAGATAGATTTAGAAGCGTTATCACTGACTTTTAAAATGGATGCTAATACACTTCAGAAAGTAATGGAGCGAGTCACACGTTCCAAATTTATCGGCGTGTTTGCGAAGAATGAAACATTGAGTTTGCCAAGTACGCGAGAATGCGGTAGTCTTATTGTGAACACAGACATCATCGGTAATGAAGGGATTCACTGGATCGCTGTCTATTTTAAAAATAGACAGCGCCTGTACTATTTTGATTCACTCGGTACTCAACCCTGGAGTGACCCTATTATTGTAAAATTTCTCGCTCAGTTACATATTCCCGAAGTTGTATGGAACCCATTTCGTATGCAGGGATATTTTACTAATGTTTGCGGAATGTACTGTGTCTCATTTCTCATGCATATGTCAAATGATAAAGAATTTATAAATTTTTTAAATTTATTTGACCCGTGTCACACTCACCGAAACGATGAAATGGTATGCAGACAGATAAAAAACCGTTTTCCAATTGTACGTACTCGTTGTATATTATAATGTTTTTGTTCGTATATTTGTATATTCGTTTATTGTACTGATTTCTTTCATTTAATAAATTTATGAAAATATATTGTGTCTTCTTATCCCAAAAAGATCGAAAAACACTTACATTATTTGACATTGTTGACTGATTAGTATATCATCCGTATTCCCTTCAAAAGATTGTATAACTCGTGTCAAATCCTCATCGGACCTTAAAGGAAAACATATACAGAGTATACAGACAGACAGATCCCCATTATGTGAAGATATCTTTGGTTCGAGGAGTGAACGCCATAAAAATTTCGATTTTAGCATAATGGGGAAATAACATTGATTGACATTTTTGACTAGTATCTATTTGACGAAATACTACAACTCTCCGTATATATATAAAATCGAATTATGGACACTTACATTTCTATGGTAGTCCCTTGCGTCGGATTGTAAGGAGCGTCACTGCAAATATCTTCTACGGTTTGCGTCGAAAATAGTTCGCCACAATCAGCCGCATTGAAAAGACTAATTGTGGTTAATGCTGCAGTATCACGTTCTTCATACAAGTCTGGGGAGACGTACAGGTCCATGGTGGAGGATGTGTGACACTGCTGACTGATCAGTATATCATCCGTATTCCCTTCAAAAGATTGTATAACTCGTGTCAAATCCTCATCGGACCTTAAAGGAAAACATATACAGAGTATACAGACGACAGATCTCCATTATGTGAAGATATCTTTGGTTCGATTACCAATTTCGATTTTAGCATGATGGGGAAATAACATTGATTGACATTTTTGACTAGTATCTATTTGACGAATACTACAACTCTCCGTATATATATAAAATCGAATTATGGACACTTACATTTCTATGGTAGTCCCTTGCGTCGGATTGTAAGGAGCGTCACTGCAAATATCTTCTACGGTTTGCGTCGAAAATAGTTCGCCACAATCAGCCGCATTGAAAAGACTAATTGTGGTTAATGCGGCAGTATCACGTTCTTCATACAAGTCTGGGGAGACGTACAGGTCCATGGTTGATTATTCACTGATGCGAAAATAGCTACTGTTACTCCCAACTGAAAATATCCCCTTTTATATGCACATTCGCCAAGCTCCGCCCAAAAGACCAGATGTTCGTCGTGATTGGCTGCCGATGTAGCTGGGTGGAGCTATGACGTGTACCATTCCGCTATAACGAGACCGGACGAGTAATTGCATCTTTATATTTCACTAATAGAATTAATGCTCTTATTCTCCTTTGAAAATTATTTGGTGATTCGTATAGAACTTTTGATATTGATTCCAAATATGGTTTCAGAAGTTTTCTATCACCCATAGTTTTCGAGAAAATAATATTTCCATTTACTCAATTTCCCGCATCTCTCGCTCTCTTTCTATATATATATATATATATATATATATATATATATATATATATATAGTGTATGAGAGATAATTGTTATTATTACTAAATTGAGGTTATTGGTAATGGATCTGGGCAAGGTGTAATAATGTAATAGACCATAATATTCTATTGAAATAATTTGTATTGTTATGGTTTTAGATAATTTAAGCTCAAGACCTGCATTGTCTACATCGACTCCATCCGTGATATAAAAATAAATGCATATTTTATTTAATTATTTCATTACATTTATCGAATGTAAATTATCTGCTGCGACTCCCCATCCAACTACCACTCAGATCCAACGTCGCTTAGTTGCTCGGCTGAGTTATGATAAAAAAAATTATGGCAGTGGGTATGAGTAAGTTGTTTGATGTAATAGAACACAACATTCTACTCAATAATTTGTGCTGTTGCGGTATTAGAGGGTCAATCAGTGACTGAATTAAAAGTTATTTGCCCGATAGATATAATATGCATCAGTAAATGAGGCTTGCACCACTAAAGCATTTGCCAAACATGGTGTGCCACGGTAAATTCAATTTATATATATATATATATATATATATATATATATATATAATTATATATATATTGGGGGGGAGATCTCTCACCCGTTCTTCGGCCCGACCCCGTTTCATTGTAGAAATATAATAATATATATATATATATATATATATATATATATATATATATATGGGATGAAATTCACAATAAAACGTGAAATGAGTGAATGCTGAAACAAGGTGTGAGGCGAGGTTTTGCTTGCTTTGACTCGTAGAAAGGTAAAATAAAGCCGACCGAGTTGGGCAGATTCTCGGAAATCCTTTCCTCTATCGGATTATGTTTTGGGTATAAAAAGGTCTCTAGGGACACGAATCGAACGAAAAAGGTCTCTAGGGACTCGATTCGAACTGATTTAGTTTCTGCCTTTCATCGTGTGTGTGTGTGTGTGTGTGTGTGTGCATGAGTTGTTTATTATATATATATATATATATATAGCGGGGTCGGACGTTTTTTCCCACTGTTATTCGTGACTTAAATATTTATAATAAATCAAGTGTCTAAAAAGTTATTTAATAAGCAGAAATAAGATGTTTAAAAGAACAGATATTCTCGACCCCGCTATAGTGGCTCGGGCAATTCCAAATGAATAATTTCTTTATTTATCATCATTTTTTCATTTTTTTCGTCGCAGGAATGAGGCTATATGTTTCATAAGTTTTCATCTCGTTTGGTGGAATTGTATCGTAAATTATTTAAATGAAGTTTCAATTAATTGGTTTTACTGTTATTTAGGAAAATTTTATTGTGGAAGGATGAACAGCTGGGTTTTGCTGCGCGCAGGCTGCCGTCGGGTCTCGAACCCTGGCCGATGGATTCGTAGTCCGCTACGCTAACCACTACACCACCGAGGCGGTATTTGTCATTACTTACTCGGACTATAGTGGATTTAATTATCCCAGAAGAGTTCCTTGTTCCATGCACGGTCTGTGTGTAGCATAATATATATATATATATAATATATATATATCTATATATATATTGTGTGTACGTTTTTCCCACTGTTATTCGTGACTTAAATATTTATAATAAAATCAAGTGTCTAAAAAAGTTATTTAATAAGCAGAATTTAATTGGATTCATTGTAGAAGTAATAACAATGGCCATATTAATATTTGGAACATTGAGTACTTATCGAGAACTGCTGATATAATTATAGTAAACTTATGTCGAAATAGTTACCCATAAAATTAATTATTTTCTATTATGACGTTTTCGAAGGTAAACTATGTTGTTTGTTTCTTTAAGTTCAATGGAGTTAATGTTAAATTTGCTTCTAAACTAAAATTAAATGTTATAAAATAAATAATATATATATATATAGCATAATAATATATATCTAGCAATCCGATCATTGCAAAAAAAAACTGGAAAGGTATGCAATTAATAAAGGTGTATTTAAACAGAATTTAATTGGAATAACTATCGTCATATATGTGTTACACGATTAATGGGACACATGGCGCTATCTGGAATACCTTGCGCTATCTGGCAACTCAGCCAGAATAGAGGATTATAAAAGATCGCGAAGCTGGTGAAGAACCATTCCCCCCTCGGCTCCGGCCGAGTAAGGAGCTCTGCTCCTTCTATTTCAGGCCCTTTGGTAAACCCCATAGTGGCCTCTTAGGTTAGGAAACGAAATAAATTGGGGAGAACTCCACTCTGTCCTTCAGGTGTCTCTCTCCCTCCTTCAGCTCTCTCTCTCCTGCATGTATCTTCCTCCTTCAGGCGTCTCTCTCTCTCTCCTGCATGTTTGCCTCCAGCATGTGTACTGCATGTGTACATCCAGCATGTTACTCCTGCGTATGTGTGTACCTCCAGCATGTGTACCTACTGCATGTGTACTCCTGCATATATACGTATGTGTGTACCTCCAGCATTGTACTCCTGCATGTGTACCTATCCTCTCTCCTTCAGGCGTCTCTCCCTCCTACAGGCATCTCTCTCTTCTTCAGGCGTCTCTCCCTCCTACAGCATCTCTCTCTTCTTCAGCTCTCTCTCCTTCAGCTGTCTCTCTCTCTCCTTCAGGCGTCTCTCCCCCCTTGGCTCAGCCAACTGGCTGATTCTGGCTGATTAGGAGCCTATAAAACAACGCCAGCCCGGCTGGAAGTCTTAGTGTGCACTTGGCTCCTGCCAGGTGAACACCTCCTCCTCCTCCTTTCTCTTGGGGGATAACGCCGCCTCCAAGTCCCCCCCCCTTTCAACAACCCCCACCCCCTTTGCAACATTACATAATAACCTGCAACATTCCTGCACTCCCTTTTGCGGCTATACTACTAAATATATATATATATATATATATATGTGTGTACAGTTTTTTTTTTTCTGTAACCTATATATAGGCTATAACCCTTTATGTACTTCAGTGTTCCTGAGGATGTCATTAGACGAAAGCGCTTGAGCACCATTCTGTGTTTCCTTTCCTTCGTGGTTTTATTCATCATATATATATATATATATATATATATACACACAGGGGCGTAGCCAGAATTTCTTTTCGGGAGGAGCTAATTTATATATTATATATATATATATGCTACAAACCCACAAGGAAAAAGAAAAATGATTCCAAGGCCTTTCGTGTATTCAGAAGTATACCTCTTCAGGGAATGTACTTCTGAATACACGAAAGGCCTTGGAATAATTTTTCTTTTTTCTTGTGGATTTGTATCATTTATTCATTTCACTTGTTTAATTATGAAATTCATCCCATATATATATATATATATATATATATATATATATATATATATATACCTTTCAAATGTTCAGTGCGACGACTCATTTCACGAAGGTCAAACTTGTCGCCCCTCCTCTCGAGTTGGCCTGGTGAAGTAGTGAGTTGGTTTATTGTACTCTCCACCTCACATAGCCAGGTACGCCCGGCTCATCTGGAATTGTTTTGAGCCAGGCGTGTATTATATATATATATTATATATATATATATATATATATATATTAAGTGTGTAAATGAGTAAAAACACATTCCTAAATGTATTACAATAATTAAACATGTGCTGAAAGTACTTGGCATGGCGTACTTATAAATAATGCATAGAAATATCAAACCTATGATTTTATTTCGGGGGCGGCTGAAACGTCCCTGTATATATATATATATATATATATATATATATATATATATATATATATACACTTCAAAAGGTTTGTATTTTTTGTATTAATTGAAATAAAAACCTAAAATATTGAAATATTTGTAAATATATTTTTTACTTTATAATTGTTTTGCATTACACGAGTTGCAGAGCTTAGCCCTCAGCCATCTTAACATCTTGCATAGCCTAGGTCATCTTTATTCAAAATGGCGTTTTCATAGTCTCAAATACAATGTAGTCAATGTTAAAACATTCTATTCTAGTGGAAATTTCTGCCGAGAGAACATCACATAGAGCATGTTTTGCACTAGGGGACTAATTCCTCATGTGTAGAGAATGTATAGTACAAATTTTATCTTTTTATTTCAATTAATAAAAAAAATACGAATCTTTTATTAATGTGTCAAATTTTTAAAACAATCACCCGATATATATATATATTTTTTTTTTTAATTGGGGTTGTTTAACCTCCTTCACAACATCTAAGGTCATATGACGGAGGGGATCTACAGCTTAACGTGGGATCCGAACAACGGGTCGCTACATAATCTGGGCTCGGAGGACGGTCTCCCATCCAACTACTACCCAGACCCAATGTCGCTTAACTTCGCAGATCTCCGAGAAGCGGTGTTACGACATCGGCCACTACGTAGCCCGTATATATATATATAATATATATATATATATACGGGGCTCCAATAAACCTTAGCCCCCCCCGCTCATGGCCTAAACCATTAGAGGTACAGTAAAACTAAACATACCTTACAAAAGAGAATTTAATTTTAATCCCGCATTTAATGAGAAACAATTAAAACTTGGTGTTCCCGCCATTGGCTTCCAAGACAGCCTGAATTCGCTTTGTGTAGCTTGCCACAAGTGGCGTGAATAGATCTTGATCGTTACGCAAATTTGCTAAAACAGTTTCAATGTGTTGCGTCATTGTATCCTTCGAAAATCGATTTGCTGCAGGTTCTTGAAACAAGAGACATTCAACCTTGTCCTTTATAACTGATCCAATGTGTTCACAGACGTTCAGGTCAGGAGAATTTCCTGGCCATTCTTCATTTCCAAAGAAATCGATCTCATGGTTCCGCAACAACTGTTGAGTGGCTAATGCCTTAAAGCAGGGGGCCTTATCGTGCGGAAGTGTGACCTGATCGACATCCATAACATTGTTTGGGTTTCTTAGAAAAGGAATGACATGCTGGGATAGAATAATATCACGAAAATACTGTCCATCCCAACTCTGACCATTTGGCTTCAGCACCCACATGAGTTTCTTTGCAGTGAACAAAACAAACATACCAACACAGTCTGGACTTTTTAATAATTCGCGATAATGTTCATTGTCATCGATTTCATCTGGTGTTGTGGCCCACACTCGATCATTTTGGTAGTTAGGCCGACGTGTTACGTAAACAAAAATTCATCGGAGACAGCTAAATGCATGAAATCATCCACATCCCAATCTTCAAGATAATGGGCAAACCACATTCTGTCATCGATGTTAAGTCGAGTTTTTCTTGGCTTTGGAAGTTCATGCCAAGGCTTTAAACCTTGCCTATGACGGTACAGTCGAATGATCTCACCACTAACGATCTTTCCTCTCAACACTTCGATCTCTCTAGAAAGTTTAGCACAGCTGTTTTTCCGCTTACGCGTACCGCTTTCAATGATGTCCTTTGTTTCCTGAGAGAGTGGCAAATTTGGGCGCCCAGATTTGGTTGTATCCATTTCACATTCATCCAAAGTTTTATTCCAATTTCTTTTGACGAAGTTCTCACTTCTTCGCAACTTTTTGGCAACACATGAACGTGTTATAAAGGTGGCTCCAGCATCACGAGCTTCCCGAAATGTTATTATTGCTCGTATGCGATCTATCACACGTTGCCTCTCCGAATCACCAATTAATTGAGAAGCCATTATATTATCACTTTATCAGCTAGAGTAATTTTAATACCTGCAATAAATAAAGAATTTTATATATTTTTATAATCACTAAAAACTATTTCGATATAAGTACTATAAACATGTAAGCTGCAAATGGGGGGGGCTAAGGTTTTTTGGAACCCCTTATATAGGTGGGTATTCGAAGTTCACTTTTACAGTATATCTATCATGCATAAATTTGAATCCAAACTTTTAGTATTAACACAAAGTTATCTTTAGTGGATCAATCTCATTATCTAATTAACTACTCGAATGCCTTTGGTTCACGTAAGTGAATAATGTTTCGACTGCCACATTGTTACACGGTAATGTCTGACATTTGATTGATTATATTGACAAATTCTTTTTGTTCACATAGTATATATATGGACAAACTGTGCTCCATTGAGAAAAGAGAGGACAGTATTTTCCTTATTTGGGCATTGGGAGTTGGGACCCCAATACAGTTCCCAGAATGGCCGGTTGTTTTTATGCAGGAAGTAGGATACAAGGGCGAATGCCCACAAAAAGCGACCCCCGCCCCCATAGAAGAAGAGAGCCAAAACCAAGGTCCAGGGTTTTTTGAGATGCCTAGACACTCTGCGTTTGAAGATTGGAGGTCATAGACAGAGGGAAAGATGGATTGAGGAAGATTGTTCCAGAGTTAATAGGTTGAGTAGATGAAAGATTGAAAATATCGATTAACCCTCGCTTTGGAGAGTCGGACACAAAAGGAATGTGTCGAACGTCTGGTACTGCGTGCTCTCCTTAATTAATTAAAGGAGGAGGAGACACAATTAGAGAGACTTTGTAAGAATACTTAAAAAATATTAAAAAAAAAAATTAATCCCATAAAAAATAAGAATTTATAACAATTTATTCATCGTTTCATTGAAAATTGTGTATAAAAATCTAAATTATAAATCAATTAATAAAAATATTTATTTTATATTCCTAAATTTTTACAAATAATTTATTTTAATAAAAAGAAGATTGAAAGTTTGGAGGCTCATTTCAAAATGTATCATTGCTCATTTCTTGATTTTTTTTTTTTTTTTAATGGACATGAAATATAAAATTTATACATTTCATTTATATAAAATTTTGCTGTTTTATTATTATTATTATTATTATTATTATTATTAATTATTATTTCGTTTAATTATATTATTAATTTTAGGAATATTTTTTCAAAATATAATATCAGAATCAAATAGACTCCCATATTTAATGCAATTTACAAATATGCAGTCACAATTTGCATTATAGTGGTCGCTGCAACGTGCGGGACTCCCATTCTATTAATGTAAAATCTGGAGTCGTTACGACCCCCAGTCGTGAGTCGTGAGTCGCGAGACGATCCTGCGTGCGGCCGGCCATTAGTAATAGCGCTAATACTTAAACTAATTTCGGACGACTCAAATTTCAATTTGCAAAAGTTTTGTCGTTAACGGATGGATTCTAGTTAAGTATTTCCCACTTAGTATCATTTCCATTCCCATAAATTCGATTCTCATAAACCCCCAAACTGCGGGGCGCGCCGCTCTTTGGGGGTTCAAGACCCGCTGAATGGGCGCTCGAGGAGTTCAGCATTTATCGGGTGATTTTTTTTAAAACGCGTCACATTTTAAAAGTTTGTATTTTTTCTTATTAACTGAAATAAAAACATTAAAATTTTATTGTACTTTGTCTACACATGGGGGAATTAGTCCCCTAGTGCAAAACATGCGTTATGCGATGTTCTTTCAGGTTACGATACTTACACGATACTTTCGACGGAAGAGTCCTGTCCAACGAGTTTCCTACGGTTTATGCTATAAAGGAATATCATGGCCACCAACATCACCAGATCTAAACCCCCGTGACTTTTACCTGGGGGGTTATTTAAAAAATAGACACTTTATATAAAATCCACGCACAATAGAAGAATTGAAAGTATCAATTGAACGAGAAATTTCTCATATTTCAACAGATACTCTGTCCAATGTACTGCAAAATTTTGTTGCAGGTATACAAAAAGTTAATGAGCTGAGAGGACATCGCGTAGAACACGTTTTGCATCAGGGGACTAATTCTCCATGTGTGGAGAAGGAACAGTAAAAACTGAATGCCTTTATTTCAGTTAATAAAAAAATACAAACCTTTTAAAGTGTCATATGTTAAAAAATTAAACCATTTTTAATGTTACCTCACACTCATTATGGTACCAGTAAATTACATTCCATGAATACCATTTGCGCTTGAAATAAGGGGTAGGGGGGGGGGGCTTTGAATAAAAAAGTTGGGGAAACGATGATCTGATCTGACATCGCCTTAACTCATTCTAACCTAACATCGCCTTCACTTAACTACTTTTCAAAACAAATGCGGAGGACGGAAAAGAGACAATGCCCCACCGCAGAAAATATCCATGGGGCATGCAACTGCATCAATGCCTATATTTTTATATCTTTTCCCAAATCAGGAAACTGTTCCCGAATCTAGAATTCTTGCTTCGAGTATTCCTACTTTCGGACCACGAGTGAAAATGGAAATGACAATGAATGGAAATTATTCATCGTATGTAAAAATAAAAGTTATAATCTTGACTCAAATATAGTGATGGGACGATTAATCGGAATCGGAATCGAGAATCGGAAGAATCGAGCATTTTTCAGGAATCGGAATCGGAATCGGAATCGAGAGAATTGTACCATGATTTCCGATTCTTAAAACGATTCTTTAACTTTTAATTGAACCAGTTTTGCAATGTAAACTTTAAAATTTAAATGAAAGAGGATAACAAATTTTATTTTTATTGTATTGTAGCTATACATTAAAACATGTATATCCATGATGTGTAATCAAGAAGATTAAAATGAATTGTTACAACTTACAGTTGATTTTTATTTTTAAACCAATCTATTATAATTTATATTACCATACTCATAATGTAAATAGTTAATCTTACCACAGTAAAATATGACAATTTCCAGAAAAACAAGTATAGAATTATATTTAAAAATATTGAGAATCGGAATCGGAATCGAGAATCGTATCGAAATCGAGACTTTTTAGTGGTATCGGAATCGGAATCGGAATCGTTAAAAATTTTGGTATCGTCCCATCACTACTCAAATATAGTAATTAATTTCAACGTCGCAAAATATAACTCGGTTAATTCAAATATTTGCACAATCTACAATATTATCCAGTTCTTAACATTTTAACTCATAGGTATGACGTATTAATTAACTTCAATTTTAACCCCACTTATTGGGGGTGGGGGTGGGCAGATAATAGAATTCCTGAAATTACGTGGCTGCAACGATGTATGGGCTTGAGGGACAATCGCTTATTTTTATAGAATCGTAAATTATTTCAGGAGTCACGCGTGGAATGCCATTCACAGTGCCAATTTAGCAATACAAAATTCATAATTGCCTTCAAACGCAATATTCTCGTATAATTAATTACAAAATTTAATAAAATATAGAGTTTGGTAATTCAGATTTTAAGGATACAAAATTTAACGAAATGAAAATTAGTCAAAATTTACAACTCCGAATAATCTGCGAGAGCTCTTTAAGACGTACACTAGACAGTACTATCTTATTTACCCATAAATGATGTACATGTGGATCAGTGGTTCTTCACCTTTTTAGGTTGCGACCCAATTTCTGCTTGCGGGACTAGCTCGGCGACCCATGCCTTCAAACACTTCACTCGTAATCTATAATAATAAAAGGATGCGCGTGTGTGTGTGTGTGTGTGTGTGTGTGTGTGTGTGTGTGTGTGTGTGTGTCCAGCCAAAATGGAAGCAGTTACAAACATGAAACTTTACACACATATTGATTAGGTCCCGAGGTTGTGCACCTGGGTGTTAATAAATTAAATAATTAAAATTACTGGGCCCGAAGGCCTCAGCACCGCGATTAAACTACAGAAAAGAACGCAGCCGTGAAAATTTTGAGCTTCACATTGTGTCAAGATTTCTGAATCTTAAGATTTTCATGACTATAGTTTTACTGACCAAATAATTGAACCCCCAATTACTGTCAGTTCGATTATCTGGTCAATAAAACAATAGAAAAGAACACAGTCATGAAAATATTGAGCTTCACATTGCCGCCCGTAATAATAATCTATAATAATAAAAGGACGCAGTTACAAACATGAAACTTCACACACACATATTGATTAGGGCCCGAGGTTGTGCACCCGGGGGTTAATAAATTAAATAATTAAATAATTAATTTTAAAATATTAAATGACGTCATCAAGATCATTATGTATATATATATCGAAACCTATGGTAAAATTATTGAATACCCGGTTAGGTTCATTGAATGACCGGTTAGGTCAACTGTATGCCCTTGACGCTTGGTTAGGTTAGGTCTCGAGGTTGCGCACCTGGGTGTTAATAAATTAAATAATTAATTTTAAAAAATTAAATGACGTCATCAAGATCATTACGTATATATATATATATATATACACACACACACAACCTTACAAAGGTTCCGTGCGATGATTCCTCATTTCGCGAAGGTCAAGCTTGTCGCCCCTCCTCTCGAGTTGGCCTGGTGAAGTAGCGAGTTGATTTCTTGTGCTCTCTCCACCTCACATAGCCAGGTACGCCCGGCTCATCGGGGATTGTTCTGAGCCAGGCGTCTAATCTTCTTTTGAAGATGTCCACTGCAACTCCCTCCCTTCGTGTTTCTTAGGTCTTTGGCAGCTGATTAAACAGTTTTGGTCCTCTCACAACGAAACTATTTTCTTTCAGGGTTAAGGATGTTCCCTGTCTCGCCTTTAATTTGGGAACACGACATAGTCTCTTTTCTACTTTTCACCGTTGTTTGGGGAGTTACAGGGTTCAGAGTAAGATTAGGGACTAGTTCCTCCATTATTTTCCAAGTGTAAATAATGGTGTATCGCTCTCTTCTCCTTTCCAGTGAATATAGGTTTAGTTCGCGTAATCTTTCCCAGTAATTTATATATATATATATCGAAACCTATGGTAAAATTATTGAATACCCGGTTAGGTTTATTGAATGCCCAGTTAGGTCAACTGTACGTCCTTGACGATTGATTAGGTTGAGTCGTGATATTTTCGTTAAAACGCGGGATATTTTTGCTACCCGCACGAAGGACGGGTTCTCAGCGAGTAGATAATAAAATAAATAAGTAATTAATGGTAAAATGATTAGGGATAATAAATAAATGCTAACTGACAATTTAATGATCCAATCAAAACGGCTTGGCGACCCAACGGTTAAGAACAAGTGATGTAGATGATGATAATGTCTGTCTGTCTGTTTGTTCGTTTATTCACGCCTATAAAACTTTGGTAATCTGCACGAAACTTGATATACATATTAAAGGAGAACCAGCGAAGGTTTGAGTAACATATCCGCTCCTCCCAGTCCACCACCGTAAGTAGGGGATTGGGAAGATGCCCCCTAAACGGTTAGGGTACGCCTAAATGGCTAACGTAATTTGCACCAAATTTAGTGTACATATTAAAGGAGAGACAGGGAATGTTGATTGGGTTTTATTTTTTAAATTGCATTTACTATCACAAAAGAGAATACAACATCCAAAGCAAAAATATTACCAATTAGTAATTTTTTATGATTTTTTTTTTTTTTTTTCAATTTTACGTTTGTTTGTAGCCGTACTTTTTAACGAAACTGTACATAAAAGACATTTCCCCCTTTCATGCTTGCATTGACAAACATTTTTCTGTTTTTAAATGAAATAAAAAAAGGTAATAATAGATTTTTTGAACGTGAATGAAACTTTATTTAAAAATAATTAAAATTTTTTTTTTTCTTTTTAACGTCAGTTATGTAATAAAGAACGTCGAAATTTTCTTATTTTGGTCACGAACACGTCACGTATGTCACGAACAAAATGAAGGTAATATATTAAGTCATTACTATAAACACACACACAGCCGAAATTACCTTGATTTTGATGGAATTTGTGCTCTATTTCGGGATTATGACTTGTCGATAGAATGTCAAATCAATTACAAGTACAGGGTGAGTCAAAAGTCTGGAAACATAGGAACGATGGCTTTCAATGCAAATATATATGTATATTTGCATTGAAAAGCATAGTTCCTATGTTTCCAGACTTTTGACTCACCCTGTATATTGTGGGTTAGCTTAGGTTAGAGTTTTGTGAACTGTTTTTGTCCATTATGAACGCACCATAAACTGACAGTAAAAAAAAATATATATATATATAAATAAAATTGTGGTTAAAGCGCAGGGCTGCTAATCGGGAAGTCGTGGGATCGAGTCCGGGATGGAACTTTGTGATTTCAGACTTTCAGGAACAATTCGGACAGAGACTCGTTGTATGACGGTGTTGTTGAACTTCCTCCGCAACATCTAAGTTATATGACGTAGGACATCTACAACTTTAGGTGGGATCCGAACCACGGGTCGCTGCATTATCTGGACACAAGGGATAGTCTCCTATTCAGCTACTATTCAGACCCAATGTCGCTTAACTTCGCTGATCGACGGGAAGCAGTGTTACAAAATTGGCGACGACGTTGCCAGACAGGGGAAAAACAAAGACCAGGTTATATATATATATATGCAATAACCTTGGTTTAACCTTGGTTTTTGCTTCCGCCCGAATTGTTCATTCTGACGAAGGTCAAGTTTGTCACTCCACCTTTGACCTACAGTTTAACGTGGAATCCGAACCACGCCCCACCAGCAGGGTCTTAACCAGTGGTGGGCACGGTTCCGCTAATCCGCTAACCGCTAATTAGCGAAGCTAACTTTTCCGTTAGCGGATTAGCGTTTCCGCTAACTTTGAGAACCGTTAGCGGACCAATTAGCTTCCGCTAAATTTAGTTCCGCTAACTTTAAGTCCTCTAACCCTAAAATCATACATGTTTGTTCCAGTCTGTTCTGAGCGTGTCTGCAACAGTCAGTCTGGCACGCTATTGGCTGACTACGTGTAAACACAAGACGTGATTGGTCGACGCAGCAGCAGCTGAGCAGCGTTGTGTAATTCTGCAGTTCAGTTCACTTACGACGTTACAGTCTTACAGTGTCAGCGACAGCGTACGTATTAACATGCATATTTTCGTCAGTTTACCGAGTCTACAAGTTTTTGCAATGGAAAGTGAAGACGTTTTGGTTCCGCCTGAGGATGTTGGGCCTGTTGATGGCCAGGTCCGCCAGGACCAGCCCAACCAGGAGTCTCAGAACCCGTGGCCCCACCTGGAGGACTACTTTGTCTTTATGTCAAGGGATAAGAGAAACGCCAACCTCTTGTACTTCCGGTGCGTCTTGTGCCAGCCCAAGGAGACCACCATCAACGGACACGCGTCGAGCCTCTACAACTTGAAGTCGCATGTCTGGCTGGAGAACATAATCACAGCCAGCTCAGCAGGGTAAAGAAGGCCATGGAGACCGGCGTGGAGACAGCCCTGAGGGAGACCATTGAGGAGGGCAGCAGCACCAGCTGCACCACCAGCAATGAGGATGAGGAAGATGACTTCTTCAGCAGCATCACTCAGCCCCAGGTGAGCAGGAGCCACGGGTCACTGAAGTCCAAGGCACAGATCTTAGTGAAGACCTGGCTGGAGGCCGGCTCGAAGGAGGTCCTGACTGACGTCGCCTTCTTGGGTGAGCAAGTGTTGATCGACCTGTTCATCAAGTACAACACAGCCATCCCATCCAGTGCTGCAGTTGAGCGCCTGTTCTCCATAGGCAAGGACATCTTGCGCGCCAAGAGAGCCACCCTGTCAGATGCCAACTTTGAGAGGCTGATGTTCATGAAGGGCAACCAGCATCACGTCGAGGCGATGGAGAAGGAGCAGGAGGCCAAGCCAGAGTGAATGCATTATTAGATTATTAGTTATTTTTTATGTGTATTTTTATTTCTTAATATTTTTGATTCGTTTAATACTTTTTTATGTAAATAAACTGTATGTTGAATGTAAACTAATGTTTAATTTCATTTGTTCATTTAATTATTTATGTACACCTTGATCATCATCTGATCTTGGCATGCTATACCTTTTTGGAAAGCTCTATGTCTAAGCTGCAACATATTAAAATTTCAGCTCTCTTTAAGGGTTTTAGAGCCAAAAAACCAAACCGAAGCTAAATTCATATAATAAAAGTTAGCGGTTAGCGGTTATCGTTAGCGTCCGCTAATTTTTTTAGCGGTTTATCGGTTTAGCGTTATCGAAGTTAAGTTTTGAGTTAGCGGTTCAGCGGTTATCGAAGCTAACTTTTCGGTTAGCTGTGCCCACCACTGGTCTTAACCACTGGGCTACCCAGGGTGTGTATATATATATATATACAGGGTGTCTCAAAAGTCACTATCTATTTTGAAAAATAATGGGAATTACGAAAAACTGGTTTAAGACATGAAAAATATATTTATTTCAAAGTAAGTGCCACAAAGAATTAGTGCTATTTATTTATCTGTCTCCACATGGCGACCATCAGTGTCTCTACAGAGCTCAAAGCGATAAGTTGTTTCCCGGAACACACTTTCCAGCATTTGAGGTGTTATTTTCTGAACTGCATCGGTAATACGATTTCGAAGTTCGGCTACATCACTAATTCTTCTACCAGTGTACACCTTAGACTTAATGAAACCCCAGGCGAAAAAATCTAATGGTGTTAAATCGGGTGAACGTGCTGCCCATGGTTGTGTTCCTCCACGACCAATCCAGCGACCGGGGAAGCGTCTGTCAAGATAATCACGTACAATTATTGCATAATGGCACGGTGCTCCATCCTGCTGAAAAACTACCGTGTCAAGAATGCCATCTGTAAGAAGTTGAGGTTCGAGGAATTGTTCAAGCATGTCAAGATAAATTTATAATTTACACAAAATTCGAAATAAACGAATTAACTTTTTTTAAATACACAAATTTGCAGCAGAAGTACATATCTTTATGCCAGCATAGCATTTAAAAAAAAACATCTAATGTCACCGAAATAGATAGACTTTTGAGACACCCTGTGTATATATATATATATATATATATATAACACATATATATATATATATATATATATATATATTATATATATATATATATATATATATACTGCACTTCGACAGGAAATGAAGACTGAAATTAATTTTCGAGATAAGTAAATCATGTAAAACATCTCGACGAAAAAGATTTGACATTCAAAAAAACCCAGAAAAAATCGAATGACCTTATATTTATTCAGTCTTCAACGAACGTTAAAAAACATTTGAAACCTTCTATGCTGCTCCCTCTCTATCCCCCCCTTCACCCCCCCAAAAAAAAAAATCTGGAAAACGATTCTTAAACAGAAATAATTATAAAAATTTGCACTCTTAATGGCTGTGGTAATTACCGACAACTAAATCGTCTTTGGGCTATTTTCCCCAAAACTGAACAAAAACAAGTTTGAAAATGTCGCCCAATTTTTCTTTTTTTTTACTTTCGTTGATAATAATTAATTTCTCTAACAGCTTTGGAATGATCATTTTACTGTAAGTAAAAATTTCTCTCTCTCTCTCTCTCCTGTGCTCGAAGGAGGAAGACACCGTTTTGATTGGGGACTCGCAGATCAGGGGCCAGGAGAAGTACTTTGCTTCTGCAAACCGGGATGGGAGGAAGGTAAGGTGCTTACCTGGGCGGGGAACGGCGCACTTAAGGAAGGAGGTAGAGAAGGTGAGCGTGGATAGTCGGAGGACTGCGATCGTTGTCCACGCTGGTGGCAACGACCTGTTCCTCAAAAGCGGTAGGGTAGGTCTTACAGAAGGGATCATCACCGAGATCATGTCTCTTGCGGATGATCTAAAACTGAAGACAGACAGGGGAATGTTAATGGGTATTTTACCGCGAATGAATGCCAGTGACCACGCGCTCAGTAAGGTCATTGGCATCAACGAGAGGGTGCAAGACTTGTGCGTCCCGCTGGGTGTCAGGTTTATTGACCAGTTCGACGCATTTTCGGGTAGGTGGGACCTTTACCAGAAGGATGGTGTCCACCTCAATAACAAGGGTAAAGGTGTGCTAGGCGAGCTGCTCGACCGGCACCTATACAGAATGGTGAGGTCGAGTCCGGGGAGAGATGATGGGCCCCCACCGGGGAGGGATTGATGAGCCGGTGGCGGACGTACCTTCAACTGAAGGGTGCGTCCAGGTACAGGTGGGTGACCCTCCTTCCACGTTGGAGGGGGCTCAGGCTCCTGCGGAAGTTGCCCCCTCGTTAGTGAGGGGCGCTTCAACTCCCGACAGCCCTGGCTGTTCGGGAAACGGGTCGTGCCAGGGGGCGGTCAGAATAGGGAAGGCTTCCTCCGTGCAATGCTTTTTAATGCTAGGTCGATTAGGAACAAATTTTGCGAGCTACGGGCGCTCTTAGCATCAGAATACCAGGATATCGTTGCTATCACCGAGTCCTGGATTCATACTGATCGTAGGGACTACGTTGGGGAGTTCGAAATTCCGGGGTATAGAATGTTTCGCAAATACCGCACCCGTGGGGAGGGGGGTGGGGTACTAATATACGTCAGAGACACGTTGAGTCCGGTTGACTGCCAGTTCCGGTCGGAACGGGAGCTGCTTGGCGTCGATCTGAATGTGGGAGGGACGAGCTATAGGTTAATCTTGGTGTACAGACCTCCGCATCTCCTCCTCGAGGAGGATACAGCCCTGTACACCGAACTCAGTAGCCTGCTAGGGGATAGGGTGTGTGTAGTTTTAGGAGACTTCAACTGTCGCGGCATAAAGTGGGAAGACAGGACTGCTGATGCTGAAGGGAGGAGGCTAATTGACTTTGCTGATGAGAACTTCCTCACTCAGTGGGTCAATGAGCCTACACGAGGCAAAAGCGTTCTAGACTTAGTATTCACGACCGAAGACAACCTCGTCACTGGCCTCACCGTTGACGAATCGTTGGGCGGGAGTGATCACAGTCTGATTAGGTTCCGTGTGTGCGTCCCTCGGTGAAGCGTAGTAACTCGAGAGGCAGTAAGCTCGATCACCGGCGGGCGGACTTTGTTAGCCTCAGGGATAGCGTAGGTGAGATGGGGTTAGAGGTCGGCGGCGATGTTGAGGGAGTGTGGAGTGCATTCCGGGACGAGTTTATGGTGCTGCAGTCTGCTGCCATACCCTCAAAACCGGTCACCCCTGCTTCAACGCAGCCTAAGTGGTTCAATCGAGACATCGCTTCGGCTATTCTAAATAGGAAAGTAGCGTATAGGAGGGCGAAGGCCAATCGTTCCCATGGGAACACTGAAGCGTATGTCCGCCTGTGTAGGGAAGTGAAGGCGAAGGTTAGAATAGCGAAACGTAACGAAGAATTATGGTGGCAGGCCTCTGCAAGGGGAACCCAAAGGAGTTCTTCAGTTATGTTAATAGTAGAAAGCCCATTAGAAGCATGATAGGTCCGTTAAAGGACCGAAGCGGCGTTCTGCGGACCTCCGACGCGGACATCGCCAATGAGCTTAATGAGTACTTTGCGGGAGTGTTCACCAGGGAGGACACCCGCATCATCCCCGAGCCAGGCGTGAGGCACGAAGGTGCTGGCCTGGATAGTGTTCGTTGTACCGCGACAGTCGTTGCCGATAGAAGACAAACTGAGCGCGTTTAAGGCTCCTGGGCCAGACCAGTTTCTCCCCAGAGTGTTGCGGGATGTGCGCGACCAGGTGGCTCCCCACCTGGCTACAGTCTTCAACAAATCGTTGGAGACGGGCCAGGTGCCTGGTGACTGGAGGGAAGCCAACGTGACCCCTATCATTAAGAAAGGGGATCACGAAAGTTCAGGGAACTATCGTCCCATTAATCTCACTTCAGTTGTAGGTAAATTATATATTAGAGGGGATAATAGCCGATAGGATCGTTGACCATTTGGATTCCTACAAGCTGCTTGGGGACTCCCAACATGGGTTTAGACGGCATAGGTCGTGTCTCACCAACTTCCTCGAGTTTTTCCACGTCATGTTGGGTGGGTATGATAAGAGTAGGGCGATTGATATATTTTATCTCGACTTTCAGAAAGCCTTTGATAAGGTACCTCACCGCCGGCTAATGGCGAAAGTGCGCGCGCTGGGTATTGGTGGGGAACTAGGTAGGTGGATTGAAAACTGGCTGAAGAATAGGCGGCAGAGGGTTTTAATTAAAGGGGTTAGTTCGGGTTGGGCCTCGGTCACTAGTGGGGTTCCTCAGGGTTCCGTTTTGGGGCCACTGTTGTTTATCATTTACATAAATGATATCGACGGTAGCATCGTCAGTCGGATCGCCAAATTCGCTGATGACACCAAGCTTGGGGCCAATGTTGGGACACCCGAAGCGATCGAGCAACTGCGTGCGGACCTAGGTAGGATAGGAGAGTGGTCCGAAAAATGGCAAATGCCGTTTAACTTGGGTAAATGCAAAGTGATGCACATTGGCTATGCCAATCCCAAGTCGGACTACTCAATGTTGGGAAGTAATATCGAGGCGACTGATTTGGAAAAGGACTTGGGTGTGCTAATTAGCAGCGACCTTAAGTTTACCAAACAGTGCGTAGAGGTTGAAAAGAAAGCCCAGAAGCTGTTAGGTTATATCAGGAGGCAATTTCAGTTTCGGAACAAGGAGATTGTGCTCTCTCTGTACAATTCCCTGGTTCGGCCGCACCTGGAATATGCTGTGCAGTTCTGGTCGCCTACCCTCAGGAAAGATATTGAGAGGCTGGAGCGAGTGCAGGCGAGGGCCACAAAGTTAATCCCTTCCGTTAGGCATATGGGCTACAATCGACGGTTACGCGCCCTGAACTTGTTTTCGCTGGAAACTCGGAGGCTGCGCGGTCAACTGATCGAGGTTTTCAAGCTCTTACGCGGGTTCAACGATGTCGATTTTAGAAGCATGTTTAATTTAAATGATAACCCAATTCGCAACAATGGTTGGAAGTTGGATTTGAAACGGTTTAGGACTAGTGTGTGTGGGAATTACTTTACGTATAAGATCTGTGACACGTGGAACAGGTTACCTTCAGAAGTTGTGAACCGTTCCTCTGTGGATCAGTTCAAGAAAAGGTTAGACCAAATCTTGCACACTATTTGAGGGTGTAGAAAATTTTCCGGTACCCGTTGCCATTGGTACCTCCTCAGTATGGGCCGCAAGGCCTTTTGAGGTACTTCTTTTCCTTGTAACTCTCTTATTTAGCGCTTCTAAAGTTATTTCGACTGAACAAATATCCGTTTGCGTTTAGATCTTTTAAAGCGACATTTTGATGTGTCGTATTATACAGCAGTAGATGTTGAAAACTTCATCATCTCTATAAAGTTACAGGTGTTATCGAATGGGATTACGACAAAACGAAGTTCAGTATCCAATAATGTAGAACTATTATCGTGGGACAAGTTTTCAAAGTTAACAATCAAAGTTGAAAGTTTACACTCAAAATCGCTGCAGAAGTGTTGAAATAGCTTCTTAAAACTGTTCTTTACCATTTAACAACTTCACTGAAGAAATTATATATTATTATTATTATTATATATATATATACAGTATATATATATATATATATATATATATATATATTAGTGATGGATCGAGTGGTCGGTTTTTCACAACCGCGGTTGCGGTTGTGTTTGCGGTTGTCGAATTTTTTCCAACCGCGGTTGCGGTTGCGGTTATCATATACTAGGAAAAATGCGTAATTATTAACTGGATTTAGCCACTATAGTGCGATTTAGCCACACTTGGTACATAATATATACTAAATAGTATTTATTTAGTAAATACCTTATGTTGAACACAAGTTTTGCAATACACCGCTACCGCTATTTGTGTGTTGCAAAACTTGTGTTCAACATAAGGTATTTACTAAATAAATACTATTTAAATGAAGTATATTCTAAACTTATATAGCTATTATGAAAGAATAGGTCAAATTAATTAAAACCATATTTTGCACTAAGTGTGTTACCAGGATGAGGGACGAGGACCCATCGCACTGTTCATCCCACCTACCACTTTCCCCAGCCTCCACCCATTGGAAAGTTATGGATTATTATTCAATTGAAAAACTGATGTCACACTTAATGACAGGCAGTGTGAATTTCAAGAATAATATTTTTGCTGCATTTTCACCTTTCAAGCTTTTACAACCGCAACCGCACTTATGGAACGGCGGTTGCGGTTACGGTTGCGGTTGTGAATTTTTGTGCGGTTGTAGTGCGGTTGCGGTTATTCGATCCATCACTAATATATATATATACTGTAAGCAGTAGAGTTCCGTACGCCATGAAAATTTTAAACAGTTTAGCTCCGTGTCACGTGTCAATAGGTTAAGAAAGGTTCCTCTCAGAATTAGGTTCCAAACTGGGGACCGCATAGGCGAAGGCCTTTTCCTCACCAGTGTACTCGCTTCCATATTAGCCCATTACGTGTTATTCTACCTGCAACAAAAAAAAGGTCCCAAAACAAGATATCAATTTCAACATTTTTTAGTTCTAATTTTGTAATTTAATTTAAAATAAATTTCTTAAGAGACCGGACTTATGGGACACCCTGTATAATTATAGGGTTACGTCAAAATTTTTACATAGGTCTCTAAATGCTAAACTTTTATTGTTGTCAAACTTAAAACCACCTTAGTAACAGAGAGGTCATGTGACGGAGGGGAAATACAGCTATACGTGGGATCCAAACTACGAGTCGCTAATGGGAAGCAGTGTTACAACATGGCCACGACGTAGCCCAACTTATTAACGAACTTTCTTAATAAATTTCTGAAGATTCTGAAGATGTTGGACATGTAACAAATTGTAATTTGATACTTGTACTTACTATTAACTTTCTCGCAAGGTCTAGTAATATGGTCATATTTATGGCAATAACACATTTTTTGGCGCTCTTCCAATATGTGCTCTACCGCGAAACTGTGATCTACCATATTCCAATACGTGCTCTACCGTGAAACTAGCCTTATAAGGCTAACTAACGAAAATATCATGACTTAACCTAACCAATCGTTAGGTCAACTATACGCCCTTGACGATTGGTTAGGTTAAGTCGTGATATTTTCGTTAGTTAGCCTTATAAGGCTAACTAACGTACCTGCTGCTAATCCGAATAATCTAAGGTAGATCACGTATTGGAATGTAAATTTTAAGGTAGAGCACATATTGGAAGAGCACCCATTTTTTTTCACCTTTTAGTTATCTACGTTCTTGCGAATGTGAATCGTTGTACTTTGAAGCCGAATTATCCGTGTAGTAGCAATAGTAGCAGTGGCAGCAGCAGTAATAGCAGTGGTGGGCACGCGCAACGATTTTTGTAGCGCCGCAACCGCAACCGCAACTCTGCTGAAATAGTTGCGCCGCACGCGCAAGCGCAACCCTTTTCAAAAAGTTGCGCCGCAAGCGCAAGCGCAACCAAAAATGTTGCGCCGCAGTTGCCGCAACTTTTTGCGGCGCAACTGCCCACCTTTGCATTTAACGTATCCAGTGGTGGGCACGCGCAACGATTTTTGTAGCGCCGCAGCCGCAACCGCAACTCTGCTGAAATAGTTGCGCCGCACGCGCAAGCGCAACCCTTTTCAAAAAGTTGCGCCGCAAGCGCAAGCGCAACCAAAAATGTTGCGCCGCAAGTTGCGCCGCAACTGCCCACCTTTGAGTCTGTAATAGTAACTAATTTTATAAATACTTATTTTAGTTAAAGATGCCCCACAACGTAGTTCACTTTCAGTATAAAGATGTATGTAATTAGTGAACATGCTTGTAAGTACTTCAGTGATTAATATATATATACACACACACACAATTAATCTAGCTAAATATGTTACATTTTGAGATTAATTTTCACGATAACTTAATTAACAGTTGTAACGATAAGCCTCCAACTATTTACAAAATAAGTGAATAATAATAATAATGTCGTTTCAAACTATTATTTTAAAATAGTATCCGACAAATAATTTGCCATTAAATCTTATTCTATCAAAATTATATATATAAACATTATCGTTATTTAAATTTTCATAATTTACAGTATTTCATCCCAGTAGTAAGGAATCGGACACAGATTGAAATATTTCCTGTAATTTTGTACGATACCCTCTATTCTACATTTTCATTAAGGCGCGTTCATAGATGACTACTGTATTTGAATTCAACTCTGGTGTTATTAAGGATTGCCTTTCGGGATAATAAGGCCTTAGTTTAATGTCACTTTCGGAACAATTATCATTTGGGATATGAACTTAATCTTAACAGATTTGGAGCTTTGTCTCTCCGCTCTTGTATTAATATATTAATTATTATTATTATCATTATTATTATTATTATTACCACCATCATTATTACGTTTTTAGTAGGCTTTTCTAGTCAGCAAACTAAATATCTTTCAACTAAGGAAATTTTATTAAGGGGGTGTTATTCTATAGTGAAACACCGATTTCACTTTCGTTATTTAAAATCCAACGTTTCGTCCATACACTTCACGCAATTTCAGGGAAATAGTTTTTTTTATCTTAATACTAAATTGTAATGATAAAACAATAAAATTAAACTAAGTAAAAACTAATTGGAGTAGGAAGATTTGCTTCATTTTTACCAATGGAGTTGCTCTGAAATTTATTTTCTGTATTCGTTTAATTAACGAAAACAGAACGAGGAATTCCTTTAAAAAATACTAATAACGAGAAATATTTGTTCCAAAAGCGTTCAAACTATGAACAGAATTCCGAGAAAACGTCATTTGGACCAGAAAAATATGAAAAATGCCCAGTCCAAATTTCGTTTTAACAAAAAACTCAAACGCTTGTTAACTGTTTTAAAATCTAATATACAATTTACGCTCTTGGGATAAACTTTAAATACTCAAAGGTTTTCGTAACTCTCAGCCTACTCATACCTGAATTAGAAGCTCGTAAAAAGAAGACATAACTATATAAGATTTATGTTTTCAGCGAGTATATTTCTAAGTCATGCATCTTTTTCCATTTTTCACATTTGTATTTGTAACATAAAACAGGGTAAGTCTGAAAAGCTTCAGTCAAAGCTAAAAGAGTCTTTCGTAACCACACCACTTTCCACAGTATCTTTCAGTTGCAAGCTTGGGTTGCAATGCACAGTGAAACAGACTAAGTACTGCTGGCCGAGTGATTTCATTTTTCTTGTCTGCAGACAAAAAGATAATGTATCTCGACACATGAAGTGTATGGGATAAAACCTATAATTGTCTGCAGATTTGTGTCTCCGAATATGTGTATGTAGACAGAGGCGGATTAAGACACCTCGGGGCCCCGGAGCAATGAAGAATATGGGGACCCTTTTCTATAGCTTTTTATTAACAATACATGTACATGTACAGTACATAGTACATTTACACGAATTATATGTACGGTGCTCAGGCTAATTGAGAAACAGACTTAAAAGAACCTTAACACAGTGTATTTTGCCATTTGCCAAAACCAAACAGTATGAAACAAACTTTAATTTAGGGCCTATAAAACAGGGAATTTGTCAGTTTGTGTACTCTGTCATATTTAATCAAAGAAGTTTGCGAAATCTCGAATTATATCATCGAAACTCAGTTGATTTGGGGGCCTCTCAAGCATGGGAGCCTGAGGCTTCAGCCTCAATAGCCTCAGTGATAAATATAATCCGCCACTGTATGTAGATAAGTTTTTAATGTAGACGTACCTTCAGAAAGACTTTTTAATGGATGTAAATTCAAATAAATTCAACAACGTTACGAAGTAAATTTAGGCAACACTCGAATGGAAAAAAAAATTGTAGGTAAGGTCCAACAAGGCTTAATATATCGTACAGTAGAATTTATAGCTAATACAATAATTTCATTCTATAACAATCCTAAGAAATACCGACGGTAGTAACGTGACACCACTTCTGGAGGAATGTCGCTATATTTATTTAAGCAACTTATTAAAAATGCTTCTTCCTTCGTGTTCCTATTTAAAATGTATGAATAATAAAATAAAAATACTAGAGCATTCGGTATACATTTTTGGGCTTTTCCTAGAGATAAAGAGAAACAGGAATGGTGACATCATTTTCGTCCTTAGTTACAAGCGCCAGAGCAAAGACTCAACTTCAAAATTTATGCATTACTTTTGTTAAAAAAAGTATATACTCCATCACGACTATAGTCCTTTTCATTGTTGAAGACAATGCTCTTTCTTAAAATCATACACCTTACAACTGTCGGGCCTAACTTTCGTTCAAAAGAAAAAAGAAAGCATAATTTTAGTCTTAAAATAAGTTGTTTTTTCTTCTTAATATTTGACTTTGAAATAAAAGTATTTTTTAAAGTTATATATATGTGTGTATATATATATGTTGTTTCATAACATGTGGGACGCACTTTCAGGATGGATCCAGCACCTGAAAACAATGAAAAAAGTTTATATAAATATATGCCCAAAATCGCTTTGTTTCCGAATTACATACAGCCCGTTATATGTTCCAGCAAGTATCCGCCTTACCTTTAAAGGAAGTGCTCAAAATGACGGCCTTGCGCTTGAACACACGCCTGAACACGCCTCGTCATAGAATGCCTGACGCATTCAAACATTCCAAGTATTGCTCGGATTTTCTGGCATCCTTGTTCGACACGTTCGCGAAGCATTTCAACGTTGTCAATGGGTGTCACGTAAACGATGGATTTCAGATGACCCCACAGGTAAAAATCAAGTGGATTCAGGTCCGGGGAGCGAGCAGGCCACGCAATGGGTCCTCCAGCCTATCAATTTATCAGGGAAATGGTCATCCAAATAGTCTCTAGCTACTCGACTAAAATGAGGCGGAGCGACGTCATGCATAAACCACATACGACGTCGGACACCAAGAGGAACTTCATCTAGTAAATCGCTTAAATCATTCCTTAAAAAATTGGAATACGATTCTTGTTAATCTTCCATGTAAAACAAAAGGACCGAGTAAGTTGTCGGCAATAAGTCTTGCCCATACATTGATACTAAATTGTTGTTGGTGCCTTGACTGGATGATGGCATGCGGATTCTCTTCGGCCTAGTGATGAGTGTTGTGCAAATTCATCACGCCATTTCTTGTGAAGGCAGCTTCATCACAAAACAACACGGAAGATAGAAAAAGAGGATCCCGAGCACACTGTTGAAGGAACCAAGTACAAAAAGCCTCCCGTGGTGGGAAATCAGCTTCAGTAAGGCCTTGTACTCTGACTGTGATATGGGTAAAGCTGTTTTTCCCGTAAAATTCTCCAAACAGTTGTGTATTTTACACCCTCTGCTGCTGCTATCCTTCGGGTGTTGACACCAGGATGCTGCTCCTCGCGATTCAGGACCCGCTTCTCCAGCTCGACAATTCTGGCGCTGATTGGTCTACCATCATCTGAAACTCGCTTGTTGAATGATCCTGTAACACCAAGACGCTCGTCTATTCTCTGAAAGGTCTTCTTATCTGGCAGACGGCGATTCGGAAACCTTTCGGCATACAGACGTCTTGCTGCGGCTGCATTACACTCGGCAAGTCCATACATGAGGTGCATGTCTGCCATTTCTCTGTTTGAATAAGCCTTCATTTTCACTTCAAATGCACACTATCACTGAATAGTACAAAAACTTCTAAGTTTTTTTTTTTCACAAGACTGCACTTATTCACAGTAAGAAGTTACGAATACGAACAGTGAAACACCGCGATGCACCTCTGACTGACTGATGGCTTTACACTCAACGACATTGAACATGTCCTAGAGTGTACGAAACATTATAATCGACAAGGCCATACATGAAATAAGTCTCGTACACACTCACAAACATTGTCGGCAAGCAGTGTTTGTAAACAGTTTGCGGAAAGAATTGTTGGAACACAAAACGGGCTGTAAATCGGAAACAAAGCGATTTCGGGCATATGTTTATATAGACTTTTTTCATTGTTTTCAGGTCCTGAATCCATCCTGAAAGTGCGTCCCACATGTTATGAAACACCCTGTGTATATAATATATATATATTTTTTTTTTCCTAACTTAAATCTGAGTCAGACGGAGTTTGTACAATTTTGCCAGTTTCTACGTTTGACATAATGTTTAATGGTAATACCACTGCTACAGTACTACTACCGCTACCACTAATGATGGGAGAAGAAGAGCCTTGCCTATCACTACAGTATACTTTAATAACTGCTTTTATCCCAGGATGAATGTTTTACCCTTTAAAAAAGTGTGAGCACGGTAAAAGCTCGAAGATTATGAACTAAATTCAATAAAAAATAAATACAAATAATCCAATAAAGAATTGTATTTTCTACGTAAAAAATTCTTGCAAAAATATTGTAAAACTTGCAATATTTTATTATTTATTTTTGTAAATAGTCTTTTATTTAATTTGAAACTTCGTTTCCATTCCGGAGCCACTTTTCCTCATCTTTTTCGCTCACCAAATTTCCGTTTCAACGAGCTAACCTAGAGTGGATCTTATAAGAGTTTTTGTTAGACTGTAGTTCTGTAGTACATAAAACCATATAATTTAAAGATGAGCAAGAATGAAAAACCAAACTAAAATGAACTGAAATCTCATTGCAAAACATATTATTGCAATGAATGATTCATTTACAAAAACATAAATTAGTGAAGCTCAGGTTGAGGAACACATTTTCAACGCTAGTTTGAACCTCTCCCTCAGGAATAAGAATTAAGCCAATCTGCAAAACCATTAGCAAATGAGGAAACTTGAAATTGACGCTGAAAGATTTGAAACGTTTTTAAAAATCCATTTAATCAGACCTCATTTGAGCTGTCGCCAAAGCAGATGGAACGCAAAATATTTAATACTTTTAATTGTCCCCCCTAAAAACGGTGAAATAGTTTATTTACGTCGCAGAATATGGACACAGCGTAATTACACGTACAGTGTGTAAAATTGCCTCCGTTTTTCTGCATAAATTCCGATAAATAATTAGAGTGAATTTTCTTGCTTGTAGACTCGTAAATATGATGTAATATTTTCGCGTATTGCCATTAAATTTAATATCAATAATTATTTATCAATAAACTCGGTAATTACGTCATAACATATCTAATATCTTCAATAACAAATCGTAGCTGTCAAAGTTTGATGGACAAGTTGGTGTGGAGGAAAGCGCATGAAGAAGGCTGCGGCAGGGGAATAAATACCGATTGGCTACACTGTATACATAAGTCAACTGTGATATGGAACTAAAAAAAAAGAATTTCCTGCTGACGTCACAGCAAAATGTAGGAGTCTCGTTCGATTGTTTTTCATTGGCTTGGACAACTTATTAAAAATAAAAATATTTTCGCACATTTTCACTGATTAAATTTCAAACGAATTTTTCATTACGAATCTGAAATACTTTTATGAAATTAAAATTTGAAATACCACGAAATGTTTTTATTAATTTTGAATTAATTTTAGGAGAAATGATTGTCAAAAGGAATTTTTAATGGTGGACTTTATAAGTATTGTATTTTATAAAATAAATGTATAATTTTCAAATTAATTATATACTGTATATTGTAATTTTAAATAAAATAATAATAATGATCATAATAATGATTAATCTCCTTCGTAATGGATTAATGTCAGTAGTATGGGCGAAAAATGGACGAGTGCAAGAATGTTGCAATTGCAAATATTGATGAATGTTGAAAAAGGGCGCAAAGGGGTTCTGCAACAAAGGGGGGTAGGGGTATGCCATGAAGGGGTTATGCAACATCAATGTTGCAAGGCTTATGCAACATCAATGGTGCAAGGGGGTAGGTTATGCAACAACTCAATGCTGCCAAGGGGAGAGGGGAGGGGGCTTTGGGGGGAGAAGGGAGGATGACCTCCCCCCAGAGGGGTAGCCTTAACCTAAGAGAGGAAGAGAAAGGAGGAGGAGGAGGTTTTTGGGGAAGATGGGATGTCCTCACCCCCCCAAAGGGAAACCTAACCTAAGCTTAACCTAAGAAGGAAGGAGGTGTTTGCCTGGCTGGAGCAAGACGCATTATGAGCGTCCAGGGGCCAAGCAGCTGTTATATAGAGGATCGTGAGTTGCCAGATACCACTTATTTATATATGGAGGCGGTTACTAGATACCACCATTTTTTAATTTTTATTTAGATGAGTTGCCAAATAGTGTTTTTAATTGTTCAGGTATACCTTATTAGGTTGAGTTGTCAAATAATGTTCTTATTTATATGTGGAGGGGTTACCAGATACCGCCATTTAATTTAACTACTTATTTATTGAAGGTAAGATTGACTTTCTCCTTAATTTTGTTCAGCAAGAGAACTAATTATTTAAACGATACCCAATATTAACAATAAAAGAAATACACTAGACAATTGGCTTAGCAAAATGAAATCGTTCATCTCAATATTCATTATAATTAAATTTAAAAGAAATTAAAGTAATTGATAAAAGAATTAAATGAGAAGTCTATATATACTTTTATATTAAACAATAAATTTTAACAAACTTCCGTTCTTTGTTCAGTTTCCCAAATTTTAGCCAACTCCCCATATGAAAGCATGCAAGCAAGCATCCCTCACCATGCATTTTTCTTACTATTTGCAAACATGAATAAAATAAAATAAAAATTTAGTGATGGATTCCGTACCATGTTACGGATTTCTCGTCTAAACTGTAGGTCTAAGGTGGTTCAAAAACAATGCTACTTGACATCTTGTACTTTAGAACGGCTGCCTTCAGCATATAAAAGCACATGTCAGTACAGTGATTTACTCTAAAGCCAAACCTAAAATATCTGTTTACTTTTGTCGTTCCTCTGTATATATATATATATATATAATATATAATATAATATATATATATATATATGTCTTCTCAATTTCATACTTTTTTTTCGTTTATCTTAATATTAATTCATTCTTTACAATATACTAGTGAGAAATTTATATATACACATTAATATTAAATTTCCCATATGAAATCAGGTTTAATAATATACAATAGATATACTAAACTGTATATTAAATATGATGATAAACAATTTTAAATATTCTATAAAAATAATATTCATTTTACTTATAATTCGAAAGACAAGGAAGGCATACGTTAAATATACGCTTAAAACTCGAAGTTAGCCCAAAAGGTGAGAATGGAATGTAGGTCAAACCACTTCTCGTCTCCAAAACTGGTTTTTGTTGCATTTCACTTCAAATATTGTTTCGATTATTGCCATTATTATTGAAGTTAAAAACTGAACTTAAATAATACATAAGCATCACGTGAATGTTTTCAAAATTATTTATACGCTAAATTACCATTTGATTTTTCCTAATCATATTTCCATATGCAACAACAATATATATATATATATAACGTTTAGTTAGCTTCCGCCCGAATTGTTCATTCTGATGAAGGTCAAGCTTTTCACTCCACCTTAGACCTACAGTTTAACGTGGAATCCGAACCACGCCCCATCAGCAGCCCAGCGTCTTAACCACTAGGCCACCTAGGGTACCCATTTATCTACCAACCACTTTCTTTGTGTGGAAGGATGAACAGCTGGGTTTTGCTGCGTGTCGGCTGCCGTCGGGTCTCAAACCCGGGGCCGATGGATTCGTAGTCAGCGACGCTAACCACTACACCACCATGTGTATATATACATATATATATATATATATATATATATATATATACACCCTATGTGTATATATATATATATATATATATATCACACATATATATACACACTATATATAATATATATAATATATATATATATACATATATATATACACATTACAGTAGTAATAATAATAGCTAACTCGGTTTTCCTTCTCACGGAATTGTTCATTTTCACGAGGGTCAAGCTTTTCACTCCGCCTTAGACCTTTAGTTTAACGTGGAATCCGAACTAAGCTGCAGCACGGGCAGGCTGAAATCACGTCATTGCCCTGACTCGATCTCTCAACCAGCACCCCAGCGTCTTAACCACTAGGATACCTAGGGCGCCCATTTATCTACCATCCAAACACACATTCATTTTCATGAGCTAAACACAATTTAATCACACTCCTACGCGAGAATTGGCAGGTAAAAAGTCAAACTGAATACATTAATCAAAGTTGATCGAATAGTATGACCGCAAACATATATTTGGGCGAATATTTGAAGCCATCGTGGTAGACTGTAAGTGGCAATTAACACACACGCACACACACATATATATATATATATATATATATATATATATATATATATATAACCAAATGCACAAGTCAGGAATCTTGGGAAAGCTGAGAATAGCATGACCGAAAAAAATAATAATGCTCAAAAACATTCTGCTTGTAGAGATCTTCTAGATTTCTTATTATATAATGATCTTTGTGTCATCGGATGTTACTGTGCTGTCTCTGGTAATGATCTACTCTATGTCAGGATTATGAAGAGTAGCGGCGCTAATTTTGTTTCCTGTGGTACTGAGCTGATCGGCTCTGATGAAGATGTTCCTGTAACGACTTGCATCCGCTCAAGTTGTCCATCTCCCTATCCGAACTGGGAAAAATTGAGGATCGAATAGTATGACCGCAAAAATAATAATGTAAAATATTGTTGTGATAGATGGCAAATGTTGATCAATGTTGCAAAAGGGTGAGGGATATTGCATAAAGGGGTGGGTTCTAAAATGGGAAAACCGAGAATAGTATGGACGCAAATGCAAATGTTATCGTGGTAGACTGCAGGTGGTAATACACGATGTGAGCATTAAATCTACGGAGAGAATATAAAGACACCATTAGTCGACCAATCAGGACGTCCAAAGCATGGACCCATAATATAGGTGTTACGATTGGTACACATATTTATCATATCTCCGCCCAGTTACATTGACAACCAATCATTAAACTTACGAACAGCCTATTAGTCTTTTGGGGTGGTGCTTGGGGATTATGCATATTAAAGGAAATATTTTCAGCTGGGAGTCACAGTAGTTATTTTCACCAGTGAATAAACATTCCCTCCGCCATGAATCAAGAACTTTAGTTTATCGGATTTATATCAAGATGGTGACATTGGAGCGTTGTCCACAATTAATCTTTTTAACGCGGCTGACCGGGATGGATTATTTCCAACGCAAACCGTTGATGATATTTGCAATGATGCTCCTTACGATCCGACGCAAGGGAATGCCGGAGAAATGTAAGTGCCTGTAATTTTATTTTTTGTAGCCAATTATTCGCAAACTTATTTAATGTGCCTGTCAGAAAGAGCACTGTTCTGGATTATTTCATCATATATATAGAGGGTTGTAGTAATTCATCTCATCACATTAAAAATGCTTCATTTAGGTATCCGCAATTATAGATTAGTTTCCAATTATGCTAAAATCCTGTTTTGATTCATTGATTTTATTATAGCAATCTTTTACATGTTTTAAATAATTTTTATAGCAATCTTTTGCGTGTATTAAATAATTTTATAAATTACGTAATGAATGCTATTCGGAATTATCTCTTAAAGGAACTTCTCTGAGCGGTTCAAAGATATCTTCACATTGTAATACTCTTACTATATGTATACTCTGCATATGTTTTGGGTTTTTATTAAAAAAGATTCAGTATGAACTAATGAATTATTCTTTTTCCTTTAAGGTCCGATGAGGATTTGGCACGTTATACAATCTTTTCGTTTTGAAGAAACCCATGTCATGGACCTGAATACGGAGGTAGAAGATTTACCGAGCAGTCAGCCAAACGATTGTCACATCATTAACGAAATAATGTATTTTTTTGTTTCGATCTTTTTTTTGGGGGAAGACAATGTATTTTCATCAATTTATTAAATGAAATAAATAATGTTTTTAGTACAATAACCACCTTAAACTACAGAATATACAAACACATTACTGGTTACAAATAAATATATATATACACGAACAAAACATCATACTATACGAGTACGCACAATCGGAAAACGGCTTTTTGTCTGCATACCATTTCGTCATTTCGTTGAGTGTGACACAGGTCGAATAATTATTAAAAATTTATAAAGTCCTTACCACGTGACATGCCTGAGAAATGAAAGGCAGTACATCCCACACGTATTACTAAAATATCCTTGTAGCCGGAAGGAATTCCATACAACTTCGGGGATATGCAACTGATCGAGAAATTTTACAATAACAGGGTCACTCCAGGGTTGAGTTCCGAGTGAATCAAATAGTACATGCGGTCCCTATTTTTAAAATAAATTGCAAACCTAGTGTTACTACTGTACTGTAATACCGTGCAACCTCAGTCCGGGCGATACGTATAGTTTCATCCCGAGTTACCCCGGCTTTTTTATACTCATCAATGTCTAAAAATCGTAAAAACGGTATCTTTATAATCAATATTTAAAAAGAGGGTGTCCAGCTGAATTTCACATATGTAGTGACTACTTTATTATTTATTTTCTTCATTATTTATTTACGCTTCTTTCTACTTTACTATTTCTCTGTTTATTCTCTATCGGCTCTTTCTTTCATTTATCACTTTCTTCGTATAGTTTCCGGTAGCACGCCGAGTTCTGACTCTAAAAGACCGTTACAAAACGAAGGGGGGGGAAGGTATATTAATACTCTTATTAACACTTATTACGTTTTATTAATTTCGAAAATGGTTTAGTTAATTAGGGGATATGCGAGTATGAAATATTACTAAATATATTTAGGTCGGAGAGGGCACAAAACAATTTAACTTTAACACATGGCTCTAAATCTTACGCGTATCGCGTCCACCTCAAGACTGAAAACCGTTATAGGGTAGTCCACTCTCAAAGCCTATTCAGTATTACCAACCCTACCCATTTTAAACAATTAGTTTCATAATTATTAGTAAATGATTTACATTAAACATTATCTTATTTAATTAAACAAAATTTAATATTCTTAACTAAGCATTACTACACTCGCATCACCCCCTTGAAAATAAGTTTTTCATTAGGAAAACTTATTAATATCGTTTAACAATGTCAATAAATTTATTCAACAAACTTATATATTTGCAATTTTTTTTTTTTTTTTTTTCTTTAACACTTATTCAAAGTTTAGAAATAGACAAGAAATAATAGAATGACAATTCCCATACATATATTGTATCATATTATAAAAACCGAAAACTTTATAATTTTCACATTTGCATAAAATAACATTTCACTCTAATAATTAAATTACAACCTGTAACTAATCTATACATGCCAAAAAAAATAACAGAAAATTTTCTTACAGTGGCTACACAAATCTCAAGTTCACAATCTATTCCCGCGATTTCTCATCAACGATCGCTTTACATTCGAAACAATTATTTGTATAGTTATACAGTTACTATCAGGGCAACATAGAAAAAAATAAGAAAAAGTTTACATAAAATACTGACCAAGAGCGCACATACTATTTCACGAAAAACACAACAATTGGGCAAATCGACCCTTTTCACTTATAATTTCATTAGATAATAATCAGTACATTTATTTGCTGGACGTTGTTTAGATGACACTCCGCACGCTGACAACGGATTTCAATTTTCAATCGCAGCTCTCCTGCTCACTTCGCTAGAATGCAAGGGATTGCATCAATCAATATGCAACAGGGCAGCACGCTATAATGGTTCCGCTCTCTCTCCAATGGCGAAAAAAAAAACAAGAGACGTCCAATTCTAAAAGGATCAGGGGGGGAGATATCTGAAAGCGGGACCACGCGCTGGAATTGGACGGAATTTGCAATTCTAGAAGTCGATGAAGAAACTCGCCTTGTCTCATCTCCACTTTTGTCGGTGAACGCTGCTCTTCCTACGTCCAGCTGAAAGACTCTTCACTGGCAACAATCAAACGATGACTCCGCCGTAGGCCGTTTCCCAACGAACCTACTGTATGTCTGTATGGACAGTACAGTCGTAGGCGCCCGTTCAAGCTCTCGTGGCTTGTCTACCGCGCGCTTTGTTGACACATATTTAGCGAAGCATTCGAGCAACGTGACCAGCTACTGCCCGAAAAATACCAGTAGACCATCTTCGATCGAAACTTTCGTGTACCAAGACCCTGCACACGTAAATTTCTCTTCTCTTCCGGAACTGTCCTGCGCCAAGTCCCTGCGCATTCGGTTCCTCTCTTCTCTCTTCTCTTCCGAAACCATCCTGCGCCAAGTCCATGCGCATTCTGGTTTCTCTTCTCTCTCTCTCATTGGTGATCGATCACCTATCCGGTCGACTAAACTCACTTGATGGAACTCGGATTCAACTTGGTTGACCCAAATTGAGCCTTGCAATTTTGAAAAAAAAGTTTATTCTAAACGTGTTTCTGTACTGCTTATCATTTCATATTTAATTTATCAAATTTTCTCGACAGTTCACTTCGAAACAATAACTACACATTTGCTCTGGCCAAATTCACGGAAAAATATAAAAAATTCGCAAAAATTTAATCAAATCTAGCTACCAATAAGGTCACTTATGGCAGTTACAGCGAAGATAAAAAAAAGTCATAAAACGCTAAACAAAATTGTACAGTATAAATATAAAAGCGCCCATACATAGTAACTGTTAGTATAATTTAAGAAATATTATTGTTCAAACTATCGTCAGAAATCACCTCAATACCTCCAAATACAAAAGACAAAAATGAACCCCAGAAACTTCATGTCATCCATTCTCTGACAATCATGAACCCTCTTGCTTTGAGGAGGAGCACACAGACGCCACAAAAACGTTACTGGCTATCTAGGAGGCTCCATTTCCGAGTGTACACTTGAGTCAATGTTTCAAATGCACTAGTTAACTCCGACTGAAGGTTTAAACAATAATAATTTTCTAAACAGTTATTAAAAAGTAAAAAAAATTTAAATATTACTACCAAAAATTATTTTAATACAGTAATTCCAACTTGAAACGTCAAATTTCATAAGAATTGAACTTGCAATTCGCAAATTACATCTGAGATACAACTCTCTCCTTCAACAGAAACCTCAGTATGGTTTGCAAATCACAGAAATCTCAGCAATTTATCGTTTCCAAGTGAAATACAAATTTGCATAATTATACTAAATAAGAATAGATCATATGTACTAAAAAATACACGCACCCACTGTAAACAAAACTAAAACATTCCAATTGAGAGCGGTCGCTTTGTTTGTAAGCGAACCTCTATACAAATATCCCTAACCGAATGAAACTGCATTATATCCTAACATAATTTCGTAATATTTTCCATGCAAACGCTCGAACTAAAAAAAAGGACATTTTTCATTTCTAATTCCAAATTAAAATATCAAATTAAAACATCCTTTTTAGAATACAATCTAAATTTGAACTAAAAATTTTACCATTGTCATTGAACTGGAAAGAAAAATAAAAATCGGCCTACTTGTACAAATAAAATTGATTATTGAATGAATTCATAAAACGTAAAGAAAATTTTCTACACAAATTTCTGTAATTCAAAAAAATTATAATTTCCAGATTTAGTAAAATGTGTACCGTAACTCACATTGGCCGCCAAAATAAAAATAAAATTTACTGCCGCTTTTAGGCCTATATTAATAAATTCAATGTTATGCGCGGAAAGAGCTATTAAGAATTTAAGCAACATTTGTGCTTTTAAAGAAAAATCCTATGCTTATTTATGTTAAACCAATGAAAATTTTGTTAAATAACTAAAAATTTACTACTCAATAGACATACCGTAATAACGGTTAATCTCCGAACAATATTTTACGATAGGCCTACAAGAAATTCTTCTTAAGTACGATACAATAGCCATTTTACCAAATATGTCGGAATTGTCGTGAAATGAACGAAAGAAAGAGAGAGGAGAAAAAATAATCAGCTTACCTACCAAAGTTATGGGTATATAAATATATGTAATTATATATATAACTAATAAATACGTATTAGTTAATAAGTAAGTATATAATTAATGAGTATATAAAAAATACAAAAAAAAAAAAAAAATTTACAACACACTTTCTCTATTGCAGTTAAACGAATTCTGCTTATTTTGAAATTTAACACAATCCTATACGGCGACTTACAATCTGACAAATTTAACATGTTCAAGATTACCTTTCGACTGTCAATTAACTGTAACTTAACCTATATAGCGCGAAGCGAGCGAAGCAAAAAGCCCGTAAATCTATATCAACAAAATAATCCTATTATTATATACAGGCAATCGAAATATAATCAAAAATCTGCTAATGAAACCCAGAAAATTTTCTAAAATTTTCGCTAAAACATTTTGAAAGGACCATATAAAATGTGTATCATACTGTATTTAAACTAACAATTTACTTACGTACAATTTTTTTTCTATATTAATCGTTATTATTATATTACAATTACTACTCCAAAAGTTTTAAACAAACAAGTAAACAACAGAGGTAAGCTGAACCAGGCATACAGTGGAAGAGACGAAAAGAAAAGAAAATTGAGTCTTCAGGCAGCACGATAATTTTCAAACTATACCCTCTCCGACCAAAATGAACGAAATTTAACGTAATAATGACTCGCGATATGGAGTCAGACAAACTTTTCTACCGAGTCTGTACCGCGACTAAGAATTTTGAGTCACTAGACTGTGAACGTAACGGAACAAACGATGAATTTCAGAATCCAACGAACTCTCACGAAATTAAATTTTTGAGGCGTGAAGTTTTTCAGGGACGCTATCAGGATGCGAAGCGCCATTTTTAAATTTTATGTACAATGAAATTTTAAGGCATGAAAATCGAAATTTGCCTGCAAACGGGGTAAATTTGCATTTAGATATTTTAATAATCGAAATAAAATATTCATTAACGCTATTTGTTATTATACCGGGTTTTAAGAATTTTAATCGAAATACTAACACGTGGGTAAGCCTCACAAAATATGATGTAAGACCACCGCTAGCCACCAGATGTAGTGATACTTTTATTATTTATTTTCTTCATTATTTATTTACGCTTCTTTCTACTTTACTATTTCTCTGTTTATTCTCTATCGGCTTTTTTCATTTATCACTTTCTTCGTATAGTTTCCGGTAGCACGCCGAGTTCTGACTCTAAAAGACCGTTACAAAACGAAGGGGGGGGAAGGTATATTAATACTTATTAACACTTATTACGTTTTATTAATTTCGAAAATGGTTTAGTTAATTAGGGGATATGCGAGTATGAAATATTACTAATATATTTAGGTCGGAGAGGGCGCAAAACAATTTAACTTTAAGATCACATGGCTCTAAATCTTACGCGTATCGCGTCCACCTCAAGACTGAAAACCGTTATAGGGTAGTCCACTCTCAAAGCCTATTCAGTATTACCAACCCTACCCATTTTAAACAATTAGTTTCATAATTATTAGTAAATGATTTACATTAAACATTATCTTATTTAATTAAACAAAATTTAATATTCTTAACTAAGCATTACTACACATATCTCCACCTCATACGAATCACGACCCAATTCAATGGGTCCATCGAGTTCTGTTACAAAGTTGGCTAGTGTGTTGTTAGGGTGTACAGACAGGGACGAGGAGGACGGGAGTGTGACGTAGAAATGGTTAGGAGCCATGTTGTATACTATTTAAGCTTCATTATTGCATCAGCTTTGATATAGGTGCTGAAGCTTTCTGGGTATAGTTTCCGGTAGCCACGCCGAGTTCTGACTCTAAAAGACCGTTACAAAACGAAGGGGGGGGAAGGTATATTAATACTCTCATTAACACTTATTACGTTTTATTAATTTCGAAAGTGGTTTAGTTAATTAGGGGATATGCGAGTATGAAATATTACTAGATATATTTAGGTCGGAGAGGGCACAAAACAATTTAACTTTAAGATCACATGGCTCTAAATCTTACGCGTATCGCGTCCACCTCAAGACTGAAAACCGTTATAGGGTAGTCCACTCTCAAAGCCTATTCAGTATTACCAACCCTACCCATTTTAAACAATTAGTTTCATAATTATTAGTAAATGATTTACATTAAACATTATCTTATTTAATTAAACAAAATTTAATATTCTTAACTAAGCATTACTACACATATCTCCACCTCATACGAATCACGACCCAATTCAATGGGTCCATCGAGTTCTGTTACAAAGTTGGCTAGTGTGTTGTTAGGGTGTACAGACAGGGACGAGGAGGACGGGAGTGTGACGTAGAAATGGTTAGGAGCCATGTTGTATACTATTTAAGCTTCATTATTGCATCAGCTTTGATATAGGTGCTGAAGCTTTCTGGGTACCCTAGCCATTTCACCAGGTACATTTTTCTCTTTCCTGAACCTTTGCTTCCTAAAATTTTCTCAATTTTAAACACATTTTTTCCTAAATTAAATGCTACTTTCTGCAACTCCTCGCGGTAAAAGCCTCCTGCGATTTCTTCTCTATTCAAATCTTCAACGTAATACATCATTATCTCACCTTTAGGCCTCATAGCCCTAACTTTAAAAATCTCACGTGTCCATCCTTGCTCAACTCCCTTCGCGAATTTATTTCCCGAACGCGACAGCCTTACATAATCATTGATTTTGAAACGTGCAGTGTGTGGTGGTAGTGTTCCATCTCTTCTCACCTCTGGGCGCGTACCTCTTTCTAAAACTTCGTTAGGTGTTGTCCCAATCGTGCGATGGTGTGAGCGGTTGTAGGATGAGGCCAATGATTCCAGAATGTCTAGAAATCTGTGTGTGTTTTTATGTGTAAAATAGCGGTGCATGCGTTCCTTTATGGTACGTTGAACTCTTTCAGCTAAAGAAGCCTTATGTATAGAATTGGTAGTGTAATAGCTGATATTAAACTCTGTCAACATGTTCTGAAAAGCACGGACTATAAATTCCTTCCCCATATCCGTACAAAAATAGCCAGGAACTCTGTTTTCTTTCAACATCAGCGTTTTGGTGGCTTTAGCAACTGTTTCAGGTGATTTGTTTTCAGAGGAATTAGCCACAGATATCTAGAGAATACATCTATATCTTTGCATGTTTGTTAAATTTGCTTGCCAAATAGAGTCAATCGAAGTAGCTGTTGTCTTGGCTGTTTAAAACCTTTTTCTCACAGGCTTATGAAGTGTATAAGCGTCCTGCTCCCGCAAAAATCTCTCAACATCTTTTTTTCCTACTCCGTAAACACTTCTGTACAGTCTATCTACTCCTCCATGGGAAGTTGGGTTAGAAATGTCATAATAACGCCTTCTTAATATGTTAGCCATTTGCGTATTTTAGAGGTACATGGGTAGGGTTGACCAGGCGCGGACTGGCTCAAAAATTTCCACCGGCCAAGTGTCAATGAGAGGGCCCCCGTAAAGCTTCAGTAAATTCTGCCCCCAAAAAAGTGTTTATGGATGTTTTAAAAATCTAGTAATTTTGTCATGAATGTAATTTTAAACTCAACCAAAATCAAATCTAATTAATACGCAGTCAGGGAATGACGAGGTGTACTTCTGAATACACGAAAGGCCTTGAAATAATTTTTATTTTTCCTTGTAGGTTTGCATTATATATATATATATATATATATATATGTTCATTACAATATGAAAGTTACTCATGAAAATCACAAAAACGTTGAAACTTTTTTTCAATCCCAAACTAAACTGTCACTTAAACTATTACAGAGGGGCCCATTATCAACAGTAGGCCACAGGCCTTTCTTCTTTTAGTTACGCCTCTGATAAAATAATATATATATTTATATAGCGCACAATATCAATGAATAACGTTTTCAAATGCGTTTAGAAAAAAGGTATATGAGGAAATTATTGGGATTGTGTGGATTGTAGGTTTGGGTATGCAGGTTCTTGGGATCTAGGCTGAACTGGCTGGACCCTGCTGGCCTTTATTCAGCTCCTAAGATATTATGTGTTTAAAGCTTAAAATATAAAAAATTAACAATTACTTAAATAAAAATTCAGTAAATTACTCACGTTATAAAGCCCAAGAGTAAAAAATCGGCGCGCCAGCACAAATGCAACACCGCTTAAAAAATATTTACTTTATTTACTTAATTTTATTTTTCGCGCCAAAAATAGTCTAGAGTGCTGATTGGTATACTAGAAATCTCAGAAATGCGTTTGGCAACAGCGATTTTCAACATATTTAATTAATTTATAACATAAAATAAATATATAATAAATTTATTTAAATAAAAATTTATTTAAACGGACATAATTTATCAACGAATAAACTAAAGGTAATAATCCTAAACAATTTACATATCAATTATTTGACTAGTATTAAAAAAAAGCTGAAAAATTTTAATGCCGTTTTGTCGCCAACGTACGTTGCCGTGTTGGCACTTTTTTTGATCCCTGTGAACACCCCTGAGGTCTTATGTAGTAATACGTCGAACAAATTTAGGGCCCCCAACGGAAACGGCCCACCGGCCCCGGGCCGGTGGGCCGCAAGGGCCAGTCCGCGCCTGGGGTTGACCGTTGTTTAACTTCTTTCTCCTCTTCGGAGGTGTTACCGCCGGGGGTGTTGGCGTCTTCAATTGTGTCACGTGCGCAGGGTGGGAAAAAATCCAGGAAAAACAAAACTACCCAACAAAAAACCAGTTGGGTTTTTGCTGGGTTTTTGCCAATCCTGCACATGCGACGCATGTTCCAAGTCTTTTAACCTGTTCAGATTTCCTATCATTGTTTTGGGGACATTATTTGTTGTAGTCTTGCTTTAATATGCTTCCATCCTGATGGTGAGGGCCTATCCCACTTTCTCACCGGATCATGGACGATGTGTACGATATTCGATCCTGTACATTTGCTCCTTCCACAATGATCTCACCTGTATCGGTCCATTGTATGGTGGGGTCCTCATTCAATAGATTATAAAGACTTAAACCTTTATTTCTCAATGTATGTGGGAGGATGCTTTTTAATACATGCTCGATATGTTGTGTGGCCGACCCATTAATCGTTGGTTGGTCAGCTCTATCGTCGGACACAGGTCCTATGTCACCATGTCCATCGTTCCCCGTGCTGTGCCTAATAACCACAGGAATCTGTTGGGTTCTTATAATTTTCGTACTCGTGAAGAAATTTCTGCAGAGCTTCTTGGTATAAGATTCTTTTCTCATCAGGTGTTTTTTCACTGTTTAATAAGGTTAGCAATTCGCTTTCCATTCTTTTAAGCCTCCTTTTACGGGGATCTAGATCCGTGTCTGGATTCTTTGAACTTTGCAGTGAAGCATACACCTCGTGTGGAATCACTACCACTTTCTTCATTACCGTATATTAATCTAGTCAGTAAAGGACACAAAACTCAAAATAAGATGGGAGGAATGACCCTCCTCTTTGTACAATTTTTTTTCTTCCCTACAGTTTGACTTTTACGAGCGAGTGCACGTATTATGTTCTTGTAACGGCGTAGGCGAGCCTTCTGAGGTGGTTTCATTGATACATTGCAATTTATAACGTTAAGATAGATTTCACAGATGCATTTAAAAAAAGTCGGAGTCGATATTTTTAGCAAACATCTGCTGCATTGCCCGGGGTAGTCGATGATAGATTTTTATTAATTCATAGTATTTCTTTAACCTCTTTGTCATTCTGGAATATACACAGTTTCAGGCTCGTTTGTAAATATATTCGTTCTTAGAAGTACCTTAAACGTTTTCGCGGATGAAGGTCGCAAAGCAAATATTCCTAACGTGGGCTTGTAGCTTCTTTATAAACTTCCAAAAACTCCTTAAGCTGATTCGGGAACATTTGATTGGCTAATACCCCAATTTGTGATACATCTCTACGTTGCGCGAATAAGACTAGATATTGTGTATTTAACGACACATTGCGTATGTATCTATTTTTGAAAAATTGATTCTGATTGATGAAGAACACGCTTATGTTAAGATGGAAGAATACTGTAAATGTCTCGGCAAACGTTTTATCCATCTCCAACATGAGATCGTCAATTACAATGACTATGTTCATTTCCCTTTAACGAATTAACGTCATATACACCTTTGTGGAACAAAATATCATCTTGGTACTCGTTGAAAACTGATTGATACGTCGAATAGCACCATATAACTTTATGCACAAATTTTGAGAACATCTCTCCCTTCTCTTTAATGATTTTAAGCATAAACACAGGTTTACCACATCCTGTAGGTTCAGATATAATACATGCGGATGGGCTCGTGAAACTGAATTTTTCTACAGAATCCACTTCTAACACGTCACACTCCTAAGTGGGTCATTTACAAAATATATTAAATACTTAAGTGATGACCCTTAGATTCTATAGTCTTGCTTTTCTCCCACAGAACCGTGAATGACGATGAGGTACAGCACCCCATCATCGATATTACAGATGACCCCGACGACAGTGTAGTTGTGATCACAGAATCCGTCCCCACTGACGAATCCTCACCAGCGATACCTGCAGCAAGCGCCAGTTCAAAGCGGATGCATGATGAAGAGCCCACACGTCAGGTATAAAGCGCGCCAGGATTGAGCCGGTTGTTAGACCACCAGTAATAGAGCCCCAACCTTCTACGTCTTACGACTAGTGGTGCACCGATTAATCGGCCATGCCGATATTAGGAAAATACCTGGCATGGCCGATTAATCTGTATGCCAGGTGCCGATACCGATTAATCGGTGCACCACTACTTACGACACAACCCCCACAATAGTACCTTCCTCAAATATACCCCCTTATTCCTGTTCAATTCCGGGTACATCCTCCACAGCAGCTTCTCGTTCTGTTCAGGATGGCATAACATTCGAGTTGGTGCGCACCGCTACCCCTACCCCGGCCTTGACTAGAAATCGGTATATAATCAGGGTTGATCCTAGATCCGTGTATAGCAATGGTGTTGAACACGGACTACTGCGCATAGTTGAACGTATTGTAGAGTTTGCCCTTCAGAACCGCGACGAACGTGAAGTCAGGACGAGGCTGTCCTTCGGATTCGGGTCAGATGACGGAGATGTAGATGATTTTTGGGTAGTAATACCGTTCAGACACTTGGCGGCTGAAGATATAGAGTACAATGCATGCCTCTCAAAGTAGTATAGCCTTCAATATGGACAACTTCATGGTAAATATTGACCGTGTATTCCGTGTTGCGGGTTATAGTGCCACACCTTATACTCTTAACTTCAATCTCAGGCCATTTATAGACGGCATATAAACGCCGATCGTGGTTGCGGCTTTATAGCAGTAGTCTTGGACCGTATGTTTACTGTACTAAATACACGGGTCAAAAACATTTGGTTGCCTCCGGTAGTGGAGCGTGCCCGTAAACTTGAATTTGACTGTAATATGGGTCCTGAAGAGCTGAGAAGGGTAGAACAGGAAATGAATGCTCGTATAGTTGTATTTGGAATGGATGATCGTCATAGGACTGTGTATGTTTTTAAAAGCAGTGTGAGAGATCGTACAAGACCCCTGCTTATTTTAGGGCTGTCAGGAACAACATATCTACCCATCCGTAATATACATGAGTTATGATAAAAGTCGAAAATATGGACGACATCATGATTTCTGTAAGGGATGTATCGAGTTTGCGGATGATATAGTGAAACATTGTAAAAATTGCCACATGGTATGTGAGCAGTGTAAAAGCTCCAAATGTGAAAGCCGTGTAGTTAAAGCTGAGAAGAGGGATTGTGATGTGTGTAGACGCACATTTTTCAATAATAACTGTTTTGAGCTCCATAAATCAATTGGCACGTGCAGGAAAATGAGAATCTGTGAATGTGGTACGTGTCATATGATGGATAATTGGGGGAATTTCAAGCATAAATGTGATGAAATTCACTGTTCTACATGCCATGAGAAATATAAGGCGGTTGGAGTAAAGCACGTATGTTATATGAAAGACGCCAAGCCTAAAACTAGCCCTTGTATAACTGTGTACTACGATATAGAAACATATACGAACGCTGAAACCAAAGAGGTTATTCCATATTTACTTGTAAGCCAAACTATCTGTGATGAGTGTATGAAGAGCGAGTGTGATGAGTGTCAAATGTGGTAAACGGACAAACGTTTTTAAAACGAATGCCCACGATAGCCCTGTGAAACTCTTTGTGTCCTATATTGTCAAGTTAGCGGACAAGTTCAAAAAAATGACTGTGTATATTCACGCCCATAACGGGACAAAATTTGACACACAGTTCCTTTATAAGGAGTTGCTTGAGCACGAGTCATCTGAGATATTTACAGGTGATCCCTTGAAAAGAAGCAACAAATTAATACAGATGCAAATAAGAGGTAATGTACAGTTTAAAGACACTTTATTATTCACACCTTGTAAATTAGCGAAGCTACCCAAGGCGATGGACGTAGCTGCTGAAGTTTCAAAAGGATATTTCCCTTACACATTCCTCACTAGCGAAACTTTAAATACCGTAGGACTACCTCCTCCCAAACATTACTTTATGAATGTATGAGTACAGATGAACGTGAAGATTTTGACCGATACTACGACAGTTTTAATGAATGTAATCCTTATAATATAGCTGATGAATGTGAACGTTATTGCGTGAATGATGTGCGCGTGCTTAGAGTATGTTTCCAGGCCTTTAGAAGGATGTATATAGGTCGTTTCAAATGCGATCCGTTGCAAGTCGCAACCACCATCGCCTCATTATGTTCAACGGTGTTCAAGAATAACTTCATGCCTAAAGACACCTTAGCCGTTATCCACAGAAACAATCCCAGCACTTATGGGCACAAGGCTATTTACTGGCTCATACACCTACAGCAGCATGCCCGCAACACGGGTGAAGTACCCATTAAGGTTAATGGTCGTGTTTTTTTGGTTGATGGTCTAAGTGAAAACCGTGCCACTGGTGAGAAGACTGTGTACTCCTTTAACGGTTACTGGTGGCACGGATGCCCCCGTCCTGAGTATGGAATCGTAGGATATCCACGGTAGCTCTCCTGCCGACAGTCTTGCGTGGACCCGCACCCTCGATCAACTTATAGGCTCCCAGTTCACTCACAAGTCTTGTGGAGCATGAGTATGATGCACGGATGGAAACAGATGGACAGTACCGTGAATAAATAAACACGCTCAAACGTTCAATGGTGCTGGATCCTCTCAAATGCGGTGATAGCTTGTTCGGAGGGCATACAAATCCCTTCAAGCTATACTTTCCGCCTACGGAGGGCGTGAAACTCCATTACTACGACTTCTGTTCTTTATCCCTACGTGATGAAGAACAATCCGTACCCGTGGGTGCACCTGAGAAACTGTTGGACTTGATCTGCCCACCATCGGTGTTTTCTCAGCAAATTTGAACGGGTACGTGATGAAGAACAATCCGTACCCCGTGGGTGCACCTGAGAAACTGTTGGGACTTGATCTGCCCACCATCGGTGTTTTCTCAGCAAATTTGAACGGGTACTATTTCGGCCTTTCTTTCGTAGATGTGCTCCCCCAACGCGACTTATGGATGCCGATCTTACCCGTCGTTATCGATCACAAGCTCATGTTTCCCTTGTGCGTGAAGTGCGCAGATGAGAACAATGGGGAATGTAATCATACAGCCAACCAGCGTAAGATCAGAGATGTATACACAAGTCCAGAGCTGGATCTAGCTGTTCGCCATGGCTACAGAATATTGAAGATACATGAGGTGTGGAGGTTTCAGAAGCTACCCAACCTTTTCACGCCATATATAAACACTTTTTTGAAAGAGAATCCGCGAGTTGTTGATACCGAAGATGAAAAATCAGCCTATATTCAACGTTACCGTGAAGGTATACAGCTTGACCGTTCCCAATTGTAAAGAACCCTGGCAAGCGCTTTAGTGCAAAGTTGTGTCTAAACAGCCTTTGGGGAAAATTTGCACAGAATACTGGCAAAGGGAACGTTCATTTGGCACAAAGTTATAGTGAAGTCTGGGATTATGCCAACGCTCCCGATAAAGAGGTCATGGAGATCGTGAATGTAGGTAATACTTACATAATAAAGTACAACAATACCGAATTGGCCACAGATACCTCACGGGTTACAAACATACCTGTAGCCAGCTTCACAACGGCCTACGCACGCACCAAACTTTGGGGCCTATTGCATTCTCTTGGGAGGAGGGTTTTGTACGCCGATACAGATAGTGTGATATTCACAGAGAGGGAGGGTGAATACATGCCTCCTATTGGTGAATTCCTCGGAGAGTTGACTGATGAGATCAAGGATGAGTATGGAGACATCGCATACGCCGACTCTTTTGTTTCAACAGGGCCAAAACCTTATGGGGTACGGGTGAGGGTGGATATGAAATATATCGTGAAGGCTAAGGGTATCACGCTCAACCAGGCGAATCGGCGGGTCGTTAACTTTGATTCGTTGAAGGATCTAGCGTGCTTGGATGATGGTGAGGGCAACCGGCAGCCCCCCGTAACACCTATAGGAAACGTTACTAGGTGTCTGGTACCTATGACACCGTACCCTTTGGATACCATAATCTTTGATATGTCTATTGTTAACTTATTTATTACACGTATTTGTAAATATATACACACACCTTGAATATTTCGTTTATTAAATAAATCGTGTTTCAATTAGCGTTTCACTTTCTCTTTTGTGTGTGTGTGTGTGTGTGTGTGTGTGTACACAGGAGAAAATTCTAAGCTCCGCCCAGCGTGTGTACAGGAGAAAGTTCTAAGCTCCGCCCACTGTAAGATTGATCACGTGACTCCTGCTACTACCTGGGCATATCTCTTCCTGCGTGCTCAGTTGATCGCAGTAAGCCCTGGACGTGTATTCTCCCGCGTAGACAAAAAATAGTAATGGCTACTTTTAATATTGCGTGTTCGACGTTTATGAAGTGGTATTAGCAAAATGCCAAGATGTGGTGGATACTGAAAAACTCCCTATTCCACCCTCCTTTGATACTTTTAAGGCTACATTGAATCGTGCGAAGAGAGCAAGGGGTACAATACTCTACGGCTATTCTGGCGAGAGCATTGTAGGATTTCGTGGTACAAGTGATGTATTGAACTATGTTGTAGGACTAAACTTTATAAAAGCTTACATATACCATGAAGTAGAAGAAACACGTGCAGAAGAGAAGCAACGGATATGGATAGTGAGTCTTGTTGATGAGTGGTATGACAAGCGATATTATGTCATGTTGCATCATACCGAGTACTCGTACCCTGCGACTGAGAATGTAAATCTTGTCATCACGGAGAATCTTAAGTATTTTTACCACTATATTAATATATATCATGACGAGGTTTGTAGTGAGGTTGTGGCTAATGGCCTGTGTGAGTTTTTAACAGACTTTAGAGACGAGTATCGATTGTTAAACAAAAAGGAAAAATATGGGCATATGTTTCTCTCAAATAGTGCGTCGGATTGTGGAAATGTTTAGTTTGTGGAAATGAACGTCTGGTGAGTGATAAAACATTAAAACCGATATTGCTTCGTGTCGAAAAATTTCTCAAAACATCTACCCAATATAATGGGATACAAGTATTCTGTTACATGTTGTGGCTAAAGGTCTGCGTGAGTATTTAATAGAAATTAGAGATGAGTATCGCATGCTAAGCAAAAAGGAAAAATATGGTCATATGTTCCTCTCAAATAGTGCGCCGGAGTGTGAATAAAATGTGTTTAGTTCGTAAAAATCCCCCTATGCAAAAATGTCTGGTGCGTATGCTGGGGAGTGGGAGTAATAAAACATTAAAACCGGTACTACTTAATGTATCGGAAAATTTCTCAACACACCTACCCAATATAATGGGATACAAGTATTCATGTTGGAACAGCGCCGTACACGTTTCATCAGATTATGGTGTGACTCCCTCCTCCCGTCGAGCCGATCCGTTGTATGTGGCTCAGTCATGTCAGAGCTTGAACCGACTGGACGTGCGCTCCTCGAATACGATGGAACTTCCTTTGAGCAGCATTCTCAACGCCGTGTACGATGTGTCCGTGGCGAAGTCGTTGCGCGTGTTCAGGGGTAAAACCGGTGCCATTAACTATGTACTGGAAAGACTTGTAGACAAACAAACAAACGGAATGTTGTTTATTTAAGTGTTGAGGTTGAGGAGATAAATAGAATCTTCGTGGTAGTTGAGAAGTGGAGTGAGGATCGTTATAAAATTCCTGCAGGTGTAGGTACAAGAAGAGAGCAGATTAGTGACACCCCCTCATATGCCGGTTTGTACGTTGTGTATAAATAACGATTGACCATGCATTGATATACGGTTGATGTAGAAGAATACTTCTGATAATAACGCTCTTGTCCCTATGCGAAACCGTTTCATCCTCGACAGAATGTTTGAAATCGTTGGATTCCGCAAGCTGAAGCCTATATTAGACGCGCGCGTTACGGATATACTTTATTTTGATACGGTTCTTGAATACGCATACACCGCTCTGCTCGATAGGTTTACCGAGTGTAGGACTGAACAAGGCGAGAATGGTCTAGAGTTGGATGCTTATTTAAAAGGTTTAGACTCTTTGAAATATCATGAACTTTGGTACAAAGCACTTGAGCGGTACAGGGCTGAGCTCACCTACACCGTTCACCCTGAAGAACTATTTCTTTATATACTGAGCAGCTGTCGTAACGACTTAGAAGATTGTTTCAATTGCCGCTATGCAGTGTGAAGAAGAGTTCACGATTGAAAAGCTCGGGTCGGTAGAAATAAATCCTCGATTGGAAAGGAGTGTTTATAAACTTGTATTTGACGTTGTGGCTAACGATGACCTCTTTGTGCGTGCTTTTGATTGTATTGTAGCTGTATTTAAAGGTAACTTGCCGACCGATTGTAAAGTGGGCACAAAAATAGTACTGAACGATATGAAGGCCATTTATATAGAGTATAGGTCTCCCTATAACTTGAGCGGCGAAATAACATTAAGCCGCGTTTACTGCGTAGTGCAAAGCAATAATGATGTGATTGTAGACTCGATTACGTGCGAGTTTAGTGTTTTGAGCAGTAGAACAAATTGAATATATTTTGATGAATTTTCAATATATTTAATTATTTAAGAATTGTGTGTGTATATATATATATATATATATATATATATATATATATATATATATATATCCTGTACTGCTATATTGATGGTTATACTCCATCGTTTTGTATTATTTTTTGATTTTGTGCAGAAGATAAAGTGTATGTATTTATTTTCAATATATTTAATTATTTAATATAATTGTGTATATATATATATTTCTCCTGTACTGTTATATTGATGGTTATATTTTTTATTGTTTTTATTATATACATATTCCTCGTTCATATTTCTTATACTATTATTATTTTTTATTTTATTTTTGATCATATATATTCCAATGTATATTTATTTTCTATATATTTCTGGGTCCAATACTTCGTCTAAATAAACAGAATGATGTAATGGTGTTTTATTTTATTCTTTTGGTTGTAAACGATATTATTATTTAATTATACCAGATGGCTGGTTACGCCTTCTAAACCTACTGACGGATTTCTAAGCCAACCGTCAAGAATATATGCTTTAGTTAAATAAATAGCGCTATCTGGCAACTCAACCTGTACACCTGAACAAACCATTTACGCCTTCTAAGTCAACTGACGGATTTCTAAGCCAACTGTCAATAATATATGCTTTAATTAAATAAACAGCGCAATCTGACAACTCAACCTGTACAAGCCAATTACGCCTTCTAAGCCAATTTCCGGATTTACACTTTATAAGACAGCGGGCGCTCAGATGAAGTCTTGATATGCGCTTGGCTCCTGCCAGGCGAACACCTCTCTTCCTCTCTCCTTCTCCTCTCTTTCTCTTGGGCTAACTCCGCCTCCAAGTTGCATAACCCCTTGTTGCTCTTGCAACATTCCCCCTCCCCCTTAATTGCATAACCCAAACCCCGTTTGTTGCATAACCCTTTGCAACATCTTGCCACACTGATCAATATTGCACTTGTCCATTTTAAGCCCATACTACTAATGGCATCTCATTAACGTGACGGTCAACAATTTTTTGTGATTAGATTAAATTAGGTTAGGTTAGGTTAGGTTACGCTAGGCTAGGTTAATTTTTTTAGTGTCGATGTTGTCTCGTCGACCAAATGGATAAAGCGCCCTTTACGCGGGACCCGTATCATCTAAAGGTCGCTACATCATTTGATCGCAGAGGACACCCATCCAACTATTACCCAGACCCAACGTCGCTGAACTAACAAGAAGTTGTATTACAACATGGGCAGGGCGTAGCCCCTTTTAAATGAAAAGCCCCCCACATAACAGCAATACGGTGTATATATGTCACAATCAAAAGCCGAAATCAGTCAATACGGGTAATGGCTGTCATTATGCATATTGACTGATTTATGCTTTTAACTGTAACATACGAGTAGTGCAGCGGGAGAAGGGGATAAGCGACAAAATCGGCGAAATGCGTTTTCTGTTTGAAAAGAGAGCTTATTATTCCCTTTATCACCTCCAAATGGCAGATATCCCCATTTTGAGAGTGGAAACAGTGTTTCTACTCACAAAATGGGATATCTGGCAAGTGGAGGTGATAGAGGGAAGAATAAGCTCTTTTCAAACAGAAAAACTCATTTCGTCGCTTTTCCCCTTCTCCCGCTGCGCTACTAGTATATGAGTGATGTTCAAAAAAGGAATGATCAGTTTATTTGGCTTATACCCTTTATTACCGATAAATTATACACACATTTTTTTAAACCTTTAAAATATAGAAAATTAAGAGTTTTTCTCACGCAAGGCGAACTCCAAACAATCTCCATTTCGAGAACTTCTGCCGGAAAAACTCTTCTTTATTATTGTGTAAAGTGGATTTTTTCCGGCAGAAGTATTATTGTACAGGCCGTCAATTTGGGAAACTTGTTTATTTTATTGTACAGGCTTCGTACAGAAATTAAAGAAATATCACCTGTAGAAAAATATCTTTTTTACATTTTTACATTTAAAAAAAGATAACTTTTTTTTACGTTTTAAGAGTTTTGAAAGAATTTTGTATAAGTTACTGCTCATAAAAGTTATAAGGAAAATAAAATGATCGCCCCCTTCTTGAAGACCCTGTGAATTAAAGCTGAAAAAAAGCTGGACAAAGGACGTAATACAACTACGTAGACAGTTCAACTGATCAAAAAAATTTGTGGGTGGGTGGAGGCATGGGCGAACTGACCGCAACCTGGGCCCTCGGGCATAATGAGGTCCTGGGCCCTTAGAAAACCGATTTTTTTCATATTACAGTTCGATTAGACGCTTGACCCAATTTAAAACACACACTGTTTTATGATGACTGCGGGCCAGGGCCGCCAGGCCCCCTAATGGCCCGAGTTCTCGGTTCATGCCCGATTGCCCGACCACTCAGTCCGCCCCTGGGTGGGGGCCCGAAGACCCCTAAAAATAATCCTAACTTTTTTTTTGGTTAGGATAAACTAAAGAATTTAATTTCTTCATCAAAATAGAAGTAAATTGTCAGTGATCTTGAAAAAATGTGGAATTTATCCGGATTCCGGTTCAGGTTTTAAAAAAATGAAAACTGTTTGTGGAATATTTTTTAAACAATGATAAATATTAAATAACATGTAAAGTTTTGGAAAGAAGTTCGCCTAAAACAATATCTAAACGTCACAAAAAATTACTAATTGGTAATGACTGGATTTTTTTTTGAATTTTATTAGTCACCAAAATATCCAAAGAAAAATACAATATTACTAATTAGTAATTTCTTATGCTTTTTAGAAAAAAATAGACGAACTTTTCCCGAAAATATTAAACTGTTTTACATGAATTATGGGAAATGGGGAAGAAAAATTGCAGTGATGAACCTGCTGCATGTAATGTATTTGGATCGATCCGGATTTACTTTCAGGGTAACGTCATGGAGATGTAACACCGCTTCCCGTTCGATCAGCGAAGTTAAGCGACATTGCTTTTGTGGGTAGTAGTTAGATGGGAGACCGTCCCCCGCTTTCAGATGATGTAGCTACCCGTGGTTCAAATATAAATAAAATAAATAAGTAAATAAATTAAAAAAAAAAAATATATATATATATACACACATCTTTCATGAAAGAGGGCCATAGCCACACACGAAAAACCCTCAAATCCAATAGGCCGGCCGCACACAGGATCATCTTGCGAATGACGACTGAAGCCGCGTATGATTTTACACTAACAAAATGGGAGCCTCGCACGCTGCAGCGACCACGTTTTATATATATATATATATATATATATACATATATATATATATATATATATATATATATATATATATATATACACACAACATTAAACCGTGATATTTCAATCTTGGTATATTGAAAACCTTAAAGTGCATTCAATTATTCATAATTATGTATAATAATTATTCTCACTCAATTATAAATTAGAATTTAATTATACAATTGGAAAACGGAGATTAATTTTAATTCGAAATTCGGTTCACCGATTACCGATAAGAACAGAATTTCACGAATTAATTTTACTTAAAATTAATTCAGGTTTGAACTTATTATTATTATTTTCTCTCTTATATATATATATATATATATATGGGCCTCGGTGGTGCAGTCGTTAGCATCGCTGACTACGAATTCATCGGCCCTGGGATCGAGACCCAGAGACGGCAGGCGGCGCGCAGCAAAACCCAGCCGTTCATCCTTCCACACACAAAAAACTGTTTGTTAGATAAATGGGTAACTTGAGTAGCCCAGTGGTTAAGACGCTGGACTGTTGCTGATCGGAAGGTCGTAAGATCAAGTCCGGGCGAGGACTTTGTAATTTCTGACAGCCCGTGTTGGGGCTTGGTTCGGATTCCACGTTAAACCATACATCTAAGGTAGAGTGACAAGCTTGACCTGAACAATTCGGGCGGAAGCAAAACCAAGGCAACCAACCAACCAAAGTTATATATATATATATATATATATATATATATACACACACACACACACAGAGTTGTGCATAATCTTTTGGTAGAGGTGGAAACTTTACTGCACTGCCAAAGTGGATGTGTTATGAATGTTTTAATGACTAATTTCATTGCGATTTCAAATCAATAATTGAAGGTGACGATGGATGATGCCATTCGAGATAGTGAAGAACAACGTGTTCGAAGCAATTGAGACGAGAAGCAACTGAAACGAGTGCAACTTTCATCAATCGGAATTGGATCGACCAAGAACTTGATCTTAGTGAAAGATCGGTGACTAACAAGTGGAAGAAGGGACGAGACTCGTGCTTTTACAAAATTTGACGAAGGAGCCGGAAAAACTGTCTCAGGAGAGCAAAGACATTGCGACTGAAAGCAGTGGCAAAAGGAAACAAAGCTGCACTCAAGTTGCCAAAATCATGTTAGAGAGGTGAAAGAAGGTTTCTGTTTGATCCCAAGCCAATGTATCCCCAACGAACATTGAGAATCGACTTTGCATTTGCAATTATCTGCGTCTGTGGGATGAAGATGATTCCATGCATGTGCAAGAGTTACTTCTAATACAAATTTTAGTGGGTGGGTTAAAAGTTTTTTTTTTGTATTTGATCACAAATAACACAAATCAAGTAAAATGTATATGTTGATGCATATACACTCGTATGCTCGTACGATATTTACTCATATATATGCTCTCATTTTATTTAGTCGGTGGGTGAAATCTTTCTATAAGTGGGCAACTGCCTACCCAGGCATTTGATTTGATTTGTGATCAAATACATACCCAAACGCTATTTTAACCTAACCACTAAAATTGTCTGAGAAGTAGCCTTGCACGTGGCACCAAGTGATGAATTCTTCGTTTGGGCTGTCCGTCGGCCAAATTATCGAAATGACAGTGTGTGGTCACCATTTAAAGATATTTAAGACCATGAACATTATTTATCACAGCTTTGCAAAAAACTTCGTTGCATTGGGATATTCGCTTCAGTGGTGTCAAAATGATGTGGGTGATCAAAGAAGAAGTCGCTTCATGGGATGATGCATATTATCGGGAGACTATTCTTACAAAAAATATTATTCCATTTCTTTCGGATCCACAAAATGTTAACTGACACCTTGAGAGTAGTTTATCTTCGTGATAGTGCCCCGTGCCACTGTGCAAATGCCACCCAACATCTTGTGAGAGACCCCGGGATTGATTTCTTTGATCGGATTCAATGTCTAGGAACTTTCCCTGATCTGAAAGTATGATAAATGAGCTCTTTGGAGCGGTTTTCAAGAACAACGTGAAGATACGATGCTGCAGGAACTTGGTCCAACCGATATTCTCAAGAGATCTTCCTTCAACAGGTTCATACTATCTTCCAAATACTTGAACATAACAGAGAGTTGTTTGAACGTTTGCTGAACTCATACCCTGTATGTCTGAGAGCTGGGCATAAGAGTAATGGCAAATATACAAGATATTGGATATGTTTTTGTATTCAGTCTGAATAAAGCTTTCAAACGGTATACTATTTTTTGTTCCATCTTTGTTTCCTCTGGTATGTACTCATAGCAAAAGGATATGCATAACCCGGTGTGTGTGTATATATATATATTATGGGATTGAACTCAGAATGGTCCCCTGGGTTTTTTTTTCATGATGCACACAGACCGTGCATGAAACAAGGAACACTTCTCGGAAAATTAAATCCACTATAGTCCGAATAAGTAATGGTAAATGACAAACACTATAGTTTTTTCTTTTCATGATGTTACCCCGACGTGGGCAACGGGTCACTCTCGCAAAGAGGACCCAGAAGTATAGCTTCCCTCACCAGCTATCTGCAAAGCAGATAGGATCAGCTTTGGGACAGGATCTAGGGGTTACAGCTACACCTAGCCTACTATATCCAGAATCTCAATATAAGCAAAAGACTCGTTGTATTCACGTCGGATTGAATACATCAAAGAAAAAGAGGTAACTATTGTATTTTTAGCTAAAAACCAAAACTTAAACCTCAACTGGCAAAATTGACCGTACACTTTGAGATATAACATGTCCGTTTCACGATGGGATTAAACTCACAATGGTCCCCTGAGGTTTGGCTAAAAATACAATAGTTACCCCTTTTTCCTTGATGTATTCAATCCGATGCGAATGCAACGAGTCGTTTGCTTATGTTGAGGTTCTGGATATAGTAGCCTAGGTGCAACTGTAACCCCTAGATCCTGTTCCAAAGCTGGATCCTACCTGCTTTGCAGATAGCTGGTGAGGGAAGCTATATTTTTGGAGCCTCTTTGCGAGTGACCCATTGCCCACGTCGGGCTAACATTATGAAAACGAAAAAAACTATAGTGTTTGTCATTTACCATTACTTATTCGGACTGTAGTGGATTTAATTTTCCCAGAAGAGTTCCTTGTTCCACGCACGGTCTGTGTGTATCATATATATATATATATATTATATATATATATATATATATATTATACAGGGTGTTTCATAACATGTGGGACGCACTTTCAGGATGGATTCAGGACCTGAAAACAATGAAAAAGTTTGTATAAACATAAGCCCGAAATCGCTTTGTTTCCGAGTTACAGCACGTTGTGTGTTCCAGCAAGTATCCGCCTTACCTTTAAAGGAAGTGCTCAAAATGACCGCCTTGTGCTTGAATACACGCCTGAACACGCCTCATCATAGACTGCCTGACGCATTTAAACATTCCAGGTATTGCTCGGATTTTCGGCATCCTTGTTCTACACGATGGCGAAGCATTTCAATGTTGTTAATGGGTGTCACGTAAGCGATGGATTTCAGATGACCCCACAGGTAAAAATCGAGTGGATTCAGGTCCGGGGAGCGAGCAGGCCACGCAATGGGTCCTCCAGCGTATCAATTTCAGGGAAATGGTCATCCAAATAGTCTCTAGCTACTCGACTAAAATGAGGCGGAGCGATGTCATGCATAAACCAAATACGACGTCGGACACCAAGAGGAACTTCATCTAGTAAATCGCTCAAATCATTCCTTAAAAAATTGGAATACGATTCTCCTGTTAATCTTCCAGGCAAAACAAAATGACCGATTAAGTTGTCGGCAATAAGTCCTGTCCATACATTAATACTAAAGTGTTGTTGGTGCCTTGACTGGATAATGACATGCGGATTCTCTTCGGCCCAGTGATGAGTGTTGTGCAAATTGATCACGCCATTTCTTGTGAATGCAGACTCATTAGAAAACAACACGGAGGATAGGAAAAGAGGATCGCGAGCACACTGTTGAAGGAACCAAGTACAAAAAGCCTCTGGTGGTGGGAAATCAGTTTCAGTCATGCCTTGTACTCTCTGAATGTGATATGGGTAAGGCTGTTTTTCTAGTAAAATTCTCCACACAGTTGTGTATCTTAACCCTCTGCTGCTGCTATCCTTCGAGTGCTGACACCAGAATGTTCCTCCTCGCGATTCAGGACCCGTTCCTCCAAGTCAACAGTTCTGGCACTGATTGGTCTACCATCATCTGAAACTCGCTTGTTGAATGATCCTGTATCACCAAGACGCTCATCTATTCTCTGAAAGGTCTTCTTATCTGGCAGATAGCGATTCGGAAACATTTCTGCATACAGACGTCTTGCTGCGGCTGCATTACTCTCGGCAAGTCCATACATGAGATGCATGTCTGCCATTTCTCTGTTTGAATAAGCCTCCATTCTCACTTCAAATGCACACTATCACTGAAGAGCACAAAACTTTTAAATTGTTTTTTTTTCACAAGACTGCACTTATACACGGTAAGAAGTTACGAATACGAACAGTGAAACACCGCGATGGACCTCTGACATGTCATAGAGTGTACGAAACATTACAATCAGCAAGGTCAGACATGAAATAAGTCTCGAACACACTCACAAACATTGTCGGTATGCAGTTTGTAAACAGTTTGCGGAAAGAACTGTTGGAACACAAAATGGGCTGTAACTCAGAAACAAGCGATTTTGGGCATGTTTATATAAACTTTTTTCATTGTTTTCAGGTCCTGAATCCATCCTGAAAGTGCGTCCCACATGTTATGAAACATCATATTATATATATATATATATTATATATATGTATTATATATATATACCTTATGAACCTTATCTTGTTTCGTGCGTTGGTCTCTCTTCACACGGAGGTCAAGCTGGTGGCCCCGCCTCTAGGTCTGGCTTGGTGGAGGAGCGAGTTGCTTTCTTGCGCTCTCCACCGTACATAGCCAGGCACGCCCGGCTCATCTGGTACCGCCCTGAGCCAGGCATCCAGTCTTCTCTTGAAGACTTCAACTTTGACCCCCGTTACGTTTCTGAGGTTCTTTGGAAGCTGGTTGAAAAGTCTTGGCCCCCTGACAACCAAGCTATTTTCCTTCAGAGTTGAGGAGGTCCCTTGTCGGCCTTTAATTTGGGAACACTACACATTCTGCCTTTCCTATTTTCCAGTGTTGCTTGAATGGTAATTGGGTTTAGTTTTAGGTTTGGTACCAGTTTTTCGATCATTTTCCATATGTAGATTATGGTGTACCTCTCTTCTTCTTTCGAGAGAGTACAGATTTAGTTTACGTAGTCTTTCCCAGTAGTTGAGTTCTTTGCAGCCATCAATCTTGGTTGTGAAATGCCTTTGCGTTTCTTCTAGTTTATTAGTTTCTTCCTTTTTATATGGGGACGTCAAAACTGAGCAGTATTCAAGTTTTGGTATAATCAGTGTTTTTAGCAGGGGAATCATTACTGTCCTGTCCCTTCTCTTGAACGTTCTTAGTACCTGTCCGGCGACTCTTTTTGCTTTATTTATCGCTATCTGATTTTGTGTTTCGAATTTCGCATCATCTGTCATTATTATCCCGAGATCGATCGCTTTCGTGCTTTTCTGAATTTCCTGTCCATCTGGAGCATAATATGCAGTCTGTTTAAGTTCTTCTTTTCTACCATATCTCAGGAGCTGAAATTTCTCGGCGTTGAATGACATGTTGTTGTCTTCTGACCATTTGTATATTTTGTTCGTGTCCCTCTGCAAGGCCTCCACGTCATGTACATCGCTGATTTTTCTGCTGATCTTTGTATCGTCTGCAAAGGATGTTACTATACTGTTGCTGTTTACTCCGCTGTCTATGTTTGTTAGCATGATAATGAACAGGAGTGGGGCCAGTACTGTCCCTTGTGGTACTGAGCTGCGTACTTCCGATTCTGATGATGATATACCTTGAATTCTGACGACCCGCAGACGTTCTCTGAGGAAGGTGTAGATCTATTTTCCCACTTTGCCTGTTATTCCCATATATTTCATTTTATGTGCTATTATACCATGGTCACATTTGTCGAAAGCTTTAGCAAAATCTGTGTATATAACATCGTAGTGTCATTGACTTCCAATGCATCTAGGATATTGTTGTAGTGTTCTATTAGTTGTGATAGGCATGATCTACCTGATCGGAATCAATGCTGATTTTCGTTGAATCTTTCCCGTGTCTCCAGGAAGTCATAAATTTTCTCTCTAACTATTCTTTCAAATACTTTGGTGAGGTGGGACGTCAATGACAGTGGTCTATAGTTCTTTGCTTGAGATCTGTCCCCTCCTTTATATATAGGGACAATGTTTGCTCCCAGTATAAAGGTGTAGCTATTTCATTTTTACAGTTTTTAATCAATAATGCGTCCCAATTGTCCGGACCCGCAGCTGAATGTAAATTCAAAGTCTGTTATATAGGCGGGCCGGGGCGGCCCAGAGCTGGGCACTTGCGTTTTTTTGCGCGTTTTTTTGCGGTACTGCGGTACTACTACCGCACTACCAAACCGGTACCGCATAACGCAGTACCGCAAAGGATCGCTGAAAGTACAGCAGTACCGCTACCGCATTCAAATTTCCCGCGGTACTTTCCGCGGTACCGACCAACACGGTAGTACCGCAGTACCGCAAAAAAAACCGCAAGTGCCCAGCTAATATATACTCTCCTTGCAATTCCTCTTCAAAGAATGCACTTATTTCAGTTATCGCTTAAACACTTTTTGGGGTACTGAAAACTGATTCATATTGAGCTCTCAATGTATCAGATATCTCTTTTGGATCGTCGGTTAGTTCATTATTTCTCGTCCTTAAGGGCCCAATAGCGGCGTGCGTTTTTGTTTTCCTTTTTGCATAGCTATAGAAGTATTTTGGATTTTCCTTTATTGCTTCTACCGCCTTTTCCTCTTCCCTCTCTGTATGGTCCTGATATATATATATATATATATATATATATATATATATATATATATATATATATATATACTGTGTATATATATAAATAAATGTTATACATGAGCAGTCGCCCATCTTTCTCATTAACTAGCGCTTGAGTTCCGCATACACGGGCAGCTGCTCCCTTCTATTCTTAGCCCTCAAGCACACACACGCAATGTGAAATATGATATTAAAGCAGCCATTCATTTTAATCAGAGGCACTCAGACGCACTCTCGCGATATCATACACTTGCTGTTCTCATGTTTGCCTTCCAACCAATTAACATTTTACATCCGCCTCGAAACTCAGGATGGGAACCTTGACATTGAGAACTTCGCACTCTCTTGGTCTCACGGTGACTCACCTCTCTGACGCATGTGAGAATGGATTCCTTCGTATATAAGGAGGGATCCAGCCTTTGAAGGACAGATTCTAGAGTGGAGCTCAACAGGGAGGATTAACGAATAAACCGCAGCGGGCAACTTATTCAACTTATCTTCTCGGAGTGTCTTACCTAGGTCTCCGCGGGTAACGGGGTGCGAGTTACCCCGTATGTCATTAGTTGTGCTTGAGACCTTAGGACGGGCCAGGAGAGCCTCAGAAGATGGTCTTCTAATATCTTCAGTTAACGTAATTTAAACCCTGGGTGAAGGGGAGCATTTCACCCCAAATAGGGAATACGCTTAATATCGGAATTGAGGATCTGACTGAAGGAAACGCTAGCAGACTCAATTCATTTTATTTCAACGTGACCTTAAGACCTTAAATATCACTTTTAGACTTAAGAATCATTCAACGATAACCTTTATAAACTTGAATCGAAGAATACTTTTATGAACATTTGCTTGTAATCCGCTTACCTGAATTTAATTAAAGTGCCTAAAATTTAAAGTTGACTCTCAGTTAATCCACACTCGACGGCGTAAAAAGGGCTAAGGAAAACTCCCAGATTCCGCAAGCGACGATAAAGGTCGGCCACTCTGTGGTCACGTCTGGATTCAACATTGAGAGAGTCCAGACAATCCAGGAGTACTTTTATTATGCTAAAATCGCTTGGTTAGCGACTCGAGTATAATATATATATATACGATTATATATATATATATATATATGGTGGCGCAAAAGTCGCGCATCATAGGAATTTTCAGTGTTGACTATAATATATTTTTTTCTTTTAGGTAGGGGATGGCTGTGAAATTAACAATAGACGAGAGGATGTGCTTGGTTTTAATGTATGTAATACAGGTGTATATATACTACAAATCGATGAATCGGGACAGAATTTAAATTCTGTACCCATTCATCGATGGGTACAGATAAATGGGGCTTTATCAAATCGCACGTCTGTCACACGAAGATTACGAGTCTTGAAAACTTACGTACACGTATACGAACTGCTGCAGATAACATAACCCCGCAAATGCTCCAGAATGTGTTTAGAAATGCTGCGGAACGATTTGAGCTGTGCAGGGATACTGATGGGCGTCACGTCGAATCCTACTCTTAATTATTTAATAAATGTTACCACTTTATCATTTTATGATTGAATTCCATATAATTTCCAAGTGCTTCACAAAATAGATCCTGACTTTATGTACACCCTGTATATATATATATATATATATATAATATATATATATATTATATACAATAATAATAATAATAAAATTCGTGATTATAAAATTAGAGTTGAAAAACAGTTTGCAGAAATAAGTTGCTATTTTGCATGTTCAAAAAGCAAGTTTATAAATTTGACGAAAAAATTCTTACGTTCAGTCTGGATTAATGACCGCTAAAAAAAGGACATTCCGTAATGTTAGATTTTTATCTGGTAACAAATTTATGACTCAGATGAGGAAGGGGACCTTTACAACTCTCATTGGAATCTGAATCATTACCCGACCAAACAAGATTCACAATCGTGACTTTTAGAATGCCAGTACTTCTAGCGCTTCGCTTCTTGCGTGCGTGTGTTTGTGTGTTGTATAACCTTCATAACATCCAAGGTTATGTGACGGAGGAGACCTACAGCTTTACGTAGGATTCGAACCACGAGTCGCTACATATCTTGATGCAGAGGACGGACCCCTCCCCCCCCCGCCCCCATAAAACAACTCTACTGTCTCTTAACTTACTGATCTACGAAAAGCGGTGTAACTCTAGCTTCTTGTATATATATATATATATTATTATATATATATATATATATATACACACACACACACACACACACACATATATATATATATTATACATATATATATATATACACCTTACCTTACAAAGGTTCCGCGCGATGATTTCTCATTTCGCGAAGGTCAAGCTTGTCGCCCCTTCTCTCGAGTTGGCCTGGTGAAGAAGTGAGTTGGATTCTTGCGCTCTCCACCTCACATAACCAGGTACGCCCGGCTCATCGGGGATTGTTCTGAGCCAGGCGTCTAGTCTTCTTTTGAAGATTTCCACTGCAACTACCTTCGTGTTTCTTAGGTCTTTTGGCAACTGATTAAACAGTTTTGGTCCTCTCACTACAAAACTATATATATATACACACACACACATATATATATATATATATATATATATTACACACACATTATATCCATAGGTTAAAACAAATAAATAAATCTATTTCGTCAACGTAAAACAAATGATTTTCGAGGCAACAAAAATTAACAAGGAATTTATCCATCAGTATTTCGTCAATATTCCAAAATAATTTTTCTTTTGCTTTTTTATGTTGTTTTCATATGCGGTAATTCTATATTTCATTTCATATAAATTTGGTATATATTATTTATTAATTTTATATGACACAAAAAGTCCACCAGTCAACCACGATTCTCATTTTTTCAAATCTCAATACATACTATTTTCAGCATTTGAAGAAAGTAAAAAATTTAATATTTGTTTTTTATTTGCGTTTTGTTTTGACGACATAAAAGATACACTCCGTGTTTCGAGAGATTCTTCGTCCCAGACGTGATACGGAAACCCCCTCCAGAACAATTTCACTTCCAAAGAAGCCTGTTAACCCCCGACTGAGACCAAAGGTTCAGTCCACCGTGAAAAAAAAAACCATTTAAATTTCCCTGGAAAATAGAGAGAAAACACGCACACATATATATATATATATATATATTCAAAAAACAATTTCTAATTAAAAATATGTAAAACAGTGTTAAAGTTAAAGAGAGTTTAATTTTAACGATATACCAAAATAATTTAGTTACACTTCTAATTTATATATTTATTATTTGTGGGTAACAAAAGTATACACTTTGATATAATTTAATTACTGTACTAGGGCATGGTTCTGATTAATCAGTTAATCATTGTTTCGAATTTAAACAATAATTAATAAAAAAAATTTTTTTAGAAAATGATAGGAAAGGACTAATTTTCCTCATAATTTCACCATCATTTTACCTTAAATTTTGTAATGTATCATTTGAATTTGGCACCTTTTTGCGTGTATAAACTGTCTAATCCGCCCATGCCTGATTTCTTGAACTAAAGCAAACTAAATGTTTGAGCAAAATGTTTTCTTCGGTCTTATCTCACGCAACAGAAACAATAAAGCTCTTTCTTACTCTTTTCAGAAGTATTTAATTTTTAATTATTTTTAATCAGTTAATCAATGATTAATTAGAAAATTTCATCATTCATCACTTTTTCCTAAAAATGATTAATTAACCATGCCCTATACTGTACTAACTTACTCCAATGTCATAATTGTTAAGTTTTGTAAAATCATTCGTAATTATCTTTAAAAAGTTTTGAGATGGACTAAAAAACCTCATTGATTACTCTTTTAATAACATTATAGTACGGCATCCTTCACGCGAAATATGAGAGACTGTCCTCTAAGCCCAGATTATGTAGCAACCCGCGGTTCGGATCTCACGTAAAGCTGTAGGTCCCCTCCGTCACACGAAATTAAATACTGCGAAGGAGGTCAAACAAACCTATCATTACATTTTCACGCTAACTAGTTCGCTTTGGGGAACCTATCTCGTTCCTGGAGGAAGACGAAAGTTCGTCAGCAAGAAAATTTGACCGAGTATTTCATACACAAATTTCGGCTTTCGCGAATGCTTCAAGGCTTAATTTCAAACTCTCCCGAAAGAATATTGATGACTTTACAGAAGAACCACCTGACTGTGAACTTGAACAACGTAAAAACAGACAAAGTTCGAATACGCTTTCCAAATCCTCGAATGAAAAACGTTAAAGCGTAATTGCACCCTATTTGTAGAGACATCTTTCTTTGTCATTCGTAATTTTGATTTTATTTCAACAACGAATCGTTTATAATCAATAAAATTACTGAATCCATGTCGCTATTTGTACGATGAAGTGCCAGGTGCCACAAACCTTTTGCACAGTAATCTCTCTCTCTCTCTCTCTCTCTCTCTCTCTCTCTCTCTCTCTCTCTCTCTCCCCACTCGATCGCACCTCTGTAAACATACCCATTCTTATATGAATTCTAATGCCCGAGAATCAATTTCAAGTAATCTTCGAAACTCTTTTGTAAAAGAAAATTTGAAAAAGAAAAAAATAGTAAAAGCAAAGAAAAATGTAAAAAAGTCAATTTTGAATGCCTGAAAACTTGATAGAAGACTTTTTGACGCATTTTTAAACTGAATTTAGAGAGAGAGAGAGAGAGAGAGAGAGAGAGAGAGAGAGAGAGCCTCAAAGACTTTTCGGTGCATCGGGGAAGTTCATATTATTAAACTACTGTAGTTCATTTTTAACTTATTGAGTCAGTCGTAGAAAACTGGATACAAAAGCATAAGGCTCTTCCCACCCTTCGCTCCGTCTCCGCCGGAGGCGGATACGGTAGAAGGATGAAAAAATACCTTAACCCTGAAAAGTAGCCGAGGAAATTTTACATTAAAGAAGAGAATATATAAGCTGTCTTTACAATTATGCTATGCACACACAAATCGTACACTAGATAGCACCGTTGTATAAACTGACCAATAATATAATTGTGCCGATCGCACATCAGCCACTTGGTATCGTCGCAAAAATCTCGAACAAATGGTTTTGATTTTCTGGGAAATATTTACAGCTCTACTTACCGAGGTGTTGCTCCAACAAACACCGCATGACCCACTTTCGGCTAGCCCCAAAAGGATTAAGAAGGGTAAAGGTTAAAACTCTCCAGTCTACACCCATGTACGCGCAAAGCCATCACGCGGTGGAACGTTCAATAATGAGGTGCACCTCAATATTTAACGTTGAAAAATGAAATACATTGTTGAAAATGAGACACTTCGTTGAAAATTGAGTTGAAATAGGCTATAAGTTAAAGTTGCCCCTCAGAGCTTGGCCGTTCAAGGCTCTGCTGGGATTCTGAACCCAATCAAAATAAATAAAACTAGCGGAGCGACACGGCGTTGCTCGGGTGGAAGTTGAACGATATATATATATATATATACACTACGCCCTCGATATATGCGAGGCATATGTTCTGCTAAAACCTCGCATAATGAAAATTCGCATATATCGAACTTATAGTTAAATGAAAAAAAAAGGGATGCGTTCTACAACGAGTTTTTTTTACCCTCCCGGCACCTCCAACAATAAATATGTCACTTTTTTACCAAAAACATTCAACAAGATAACAGTAATGCTATATTACATCAATACTGTACAGTATAAATATTAAAGGACATAGTAAGCCTAATAAGACAGACGATACCAACGATGGCAGGTGTGTAGGCTCCAGGAGACGAGTGTTGATTGCTGTGGTGGGTGAGTTACATGGTAGAGGTGGATGGTTGTGGACCATTAGGGTCTTCAGTGACATCAGGTAAGGCAACAGGCGAAGGTAGACTGACAGAATTCTCAGGCGGTGTGTGGAACTCTCAGAACTCTCAGCTGCAGGCGAAGCAAGTGGTGTGGAATGCACTGTTGGTTTATGCAAGACTGTTGTTGTTTGGCGGGAACACGTCGCGTCGGTGCGCTCAGCAATATTTCACACTAGGTGGCGCATAAATGCAAATTTTTTCCGCATATACTGAATTCTTGGTAGAAATAGGGTCTTCGCATAACAGCGAATTCGCATATATCGAGGGCGCAGTGTGTGTATATATATATATATATATATATATATATATATATATATATATATATATTCTATTACCCTATATATTTTCACCTTTCTGTCTGTCTGTCTGTCCTTTATGCAAGCGCAAACCGTTTGACCTAGAGCTACCAAATTTGGCACGGGAATCTCTTACGGGATGAAGAATGTCAGTCGGTCAGCCTGTCTGTCTGTTTGTATTACGGGCGGGAATGTGAAGCTCAAGATTTTCATGACTGTGTTCTTTTCTATAGTTTTATTGACCAAATAATTGAACCGACAGTAATTGGGAGTTCAATTATTTGGTCAGGGGGGTTTTGGGGGATATCTGATCAGATTCAGAAATCTTAACACAATGTGAAGCTCAAAATTTTCACGGCTGCGGTCTTTTCTGTAGTTTAGCCTGTCTGTTTGTGAAATTTATCCCGGGCAGTAATGGTGGAAGGGTGGGGGTGGGGAGAGGGGTGGGGTAATGGGGAGGGGTTGGGGTAATGTGGGAGGGGTGGGGTAATGTGGGGGGGTGGGGGTAATGGGGCAGGGGGTTATCCCCCAAGTTATATAAAGAGGGGTGAGGGGGTTTTGGGGGGCATTCAGTTGACCTAACCGGCAATCAATTAACCCGAGCAACGCCGGGTACCTCACCTAGTATATATATATATGCCCGGTTACGTTAATTGAATGCCCGGTTAGGTCAACTGAATACCCCATTAGATTAATTGTATGCCTGGTTAGGTTAATTGTACGCCCTTGACGACTGGTTAGGTTAAGTCGTGATATTTTCGTTAGTTTTAACGAAAATATCACGACTTAACCTAACCAATCGTCAAGGGCGTACAGTTGACCTAACCGGGCATATTATATAGTTCAACTTTCGCCCCGGCAACGCCGGGTCGCTCCGCTAGTTTTGTTTATTTTGATTGGGTTCAGAATCCCAGCTGAGCCTTGAAAGGCCAATCTCTGAGGAGCTACTTTAACTTATAGTCTACTTCAACTCAATTTTCAACGGTGTCTCATTTTTCAACAATGTACTTCAGTTTTCAACGTTGAAAATTGAGGTGCACCTCATTGTTCAACGTTGAATAATGAGCGCACCTCTTTATTCAACGTTGAATAATGAGGCGCACCTCTTTATTCAACGTTGAATAATGAGGCGCACCTCTTTATTCAACGTTGAATAATGAGGCGCACCTCTTTATTCAACGTTGAATAATGAGGTGCACCTCTTTATTCAACGTTGAATAATGAGGTGCACCTCTTTATTCAACGTTGAATAATGAGGTGCACCTCATTTTTCAACGTTACACCAGCAGTGATGAAATGCTTGTACGGGAAAGGAGTGGAATTAGGAATTAAGAACATAAATCAGATTTCCCACACCATGCCTTCACCCGTCACGTGCATCCAGCCACCCGAGAGAGAGTGAGAGAGAAAAAAAAAAGAGCTAATCGGAGGTTTTGACTACTTCCCTAGAATTCCTAACTATTAGAAACACAAATGAAAATAAAAAATAAAAGTCTATCATTTAAGAACTCCCAGTGCTCTGATATCAGACCCGACCAGTGCCTCCAACTACATTTACGATCAAAAGGGAGCATCACCACCCCAAACCAACTCCCCTTTTGTAGGCCAACTGGGAGGTTTTGACTCCAGAGCGTTCACACAATGACAACACTTAGTGCTCTGTAACCAGACCAGACTAGCGCCTCCAACTACATTTACATCTTTCAAAGGAAATGACTACGTCTATCTTGATAAATAAACACTATGTACTTAAAGAGTAGCCATCTTTTATACTTAATAAGCTATTCGGGATGTTTTGACTCCCAAGAACGTCTCTACCAATAGAGTATCATTTGAGAACTCCCAAGTGCTCTATAACCAGACTCGATTAGCACCTCCTACTACATTTAAAATGAGAGAGAGAGAGAGAGAGAGAGAGAGAGAGAGAGAGAGAGAGAGAGTAAACTTTGTGATTGGCAAAGAAATTGCCTGTTTGCATTTAGAGCCTCTATCAAAAAAAAAAAAATATATATAATATATATTATATATATATATATATATATATATATATATATATATATATATTATATATAAGGTTTCCCCCACATCGAGGATTTTGAGGAATTCCTCACTAAACTTTCCTAACTCCTCGTTAAGGCACTAGGAAAGTGACAGGCAGAGAAAACAGTTTTTTTGTCACTTGAAAAAGTATTTGATTTTAATTTATAACTTGTTGTCCGGATAATGTGATAATATATCACTTATGATGTATAATTAAACGAATTTACATATATGAATTATACATATTATAAATATAAAATCTCATAACGAGACATGCAAAATGTGTTATTGAGCATAAAGTTTTATAGCCTGGGGGAATATATATATATTAATGTAAAGAACGACGCTTGTGTAGAAGAGCGTCCGCACAAGAAGAGGAGAAAGAACGAACAAATGAAAAATGAGGCACCTCCCAGGAATCGAACCCGGGATCTTCCAATTGCCGGTCGGACATGCTATCCACTACACCAAGGTCCTCGATCCTGGGAGGTGCCTCATTTTTCATTTGTTCGTTCTTTCTCCTCTTCTTGTGCGGAAACTCTTCTACACAAGCGTCGTTCTTTACATTAATTATACTGTGTGTTGTTTGCAGTTAAAATAAATTATATATATATATATATATATATATATATATATATATATTACTTCATGTTATTTTATGAGGGTTTGAACGATGGTTTAGGATCGACCTACGGTCGACCCCTTTGCAACATCCCGCCTCACTTGCGGGATTTGGTGAAGGAGGGAATTGCTTTCCGATCTCCTCCTGCTCTAGCGGCCAGCCACGCATGGCTGGTCAGGGACTTTGCGCAAAGCCCTGTCCAGCTGGTTCTTGAAATTATTTTTTTTGCAGGATATTAAAACGCTTTGGGCCTCGTATTCTGAGAACATTTTCCATCCTCGTTTTCATAGCCCCCCGTTCCACCGCAGCTGGGATTACAAAATCTGCCTCTTCTCTCATTCCAGTTTGTTTCCATCCCGTTTCTAAGTTTAGGGACAAAACCCTCGATTATTTTACATATGTAGCCTATACTATTGTGTACCGCTGGCGTCTTCTTTCTAGAGAGTAGAGTTTCAGGGATTGTAGTCGAGAACAGTAGTTTTCACCTTTCGATTCCTCTATCTTAGACGTAAAAGTCCTTTGTATGGATTCTATATTCGCAATGTCTCGTTTTCTGTATGGGTTTGTGAGAACTAAACAATACTCAATTATCGGTAGGTTTAGACTCTTCCATAATTTGATTATGATGTTTGCTTTTCTACCTTGAAAACTCCTGCAGATGATTCCCATTATTTTTCTAGCAGTTGTAATTTTGATGTTATAGTGCTCTCTCTCTGAATTCTGCATCGGACGACATTATTACTCCAAGATCCCTGACTTGCGAGTTTGGTGTATACTGCGTATCTCCTCCTACGAGTAGAGCACGCAGTACCAGACTTTCGACACATTCTCATTCCTTTTCTGTACAACTCTCTAATGCGAGAGTTAATTGGTATTTTCACTCTTTCATTTACTCAACCGGTCAACCCTAAAACAATCTTCCTCAATTCATCTTTTCCCCCTGCCTCTAACCTCCAATCTTTCAAACGCAGAGTGTTCAGGCATCTCGAAAACCTTTTGGACTTTGATTTTGGCGCTCTTCTTCCTCCATGGAGGTGGGACGTTTTTGTGGGCATTCTCCCTTGGCCCCTCTTTCCTGCATAAAAAGAATACAAATAAAGGGAGAACCAGGGATATACGAGTATATATCAGTTAGAGCAGTGGTTCTTAACCTGGGGGGCGCGCCCCCTAGGTAATTTCCAGGGGGGGCGCGATCCCTTGGGGAAAAACACTAATTGTATTGTTATTCTCTTAACGAGAGCATGGGCTAATATTGAGAAGTTTATGAAAAAATGCAAAAGTATCCCCCTCCAAGGGGCGTGGAGGGAAGGACCAATTCCTAGAGGGGCATGGTAGTAAAAAGGTTAAGAACCACTGAGTTAGAGAGTTCAGAAGGGCAGTGTCCGTCATAATACCAATAGTGAAAGAGAATAAGGCAACGTTGCGGCGAAGAGAGAGGGATTGAAGATAATCATTAAGAGGCAGTAATTTGATGAGACGAAAAGCCTTTGATTCTATCCTGTGAAGTAGAGCTGTGTGGGTTGAGCCACCACACATACGAAAAGCTTGCTCCATACAGGGGCGGACGAGACCTCTGTACAGAGACAGCATCTGAGTTGGGTGAAGAACTGTGGAGCCGGTACAGCACACCTAACCTTCAGAAGCTGCTTTGGAAAGAGAGTACGTGTGATCTTTCCAGGAAAGATCATGAGAAAAGGAAACGCCAAGAATGTTAAGAGAAGAGGAAGGATTGAGTTACGTATTGTTGAAGGTAAGGGGATAGTCGTGTGGAAGAGTAGACAAATGAAGGAACTGAGTTTTTGAGGCATTGAAAGCCACAAGGTTTTCTCTGCCCCAATCAGGGATAGCCGAAAGATCAGAGGTGAGGTGCACCTTAGCCGTCCAACGCGAATCATGTAGTGACTGTTGAGAAGGGGTAGAAAAATAAAGGGTGGACCGTGGAATCACCGACATGGGAAGTGCAATTTAATAGATCATTGATAAATTAAAGGAAAAGCGAGGTAACAGGACAGAGCCCTGGGAAACACTAAATTTGATGAAGCTTACCCTAGCCGTTTAGGGGGCCCCTTCCCAGTCCCGCCCCCAGGGGAACACTGTGAGGGGCGGGTGTGTTACTGAAGCTTTCCCTGGTTCTTCCTTAATGTGCATACTAAATCTGGTGCAGATTAACCTCGGGGTTAGGCGTGTATAAACAAACATAGGGGACCCCCACCAGTCCCCCTTAAGTGGCAAGTTTAGAGGGGCCCGGTGTGTTACTAAAATCTTCCCTGGTTCTCCCTTAATGTTATGCTAAATTTGTTGTAAATTACAGTGACCGTTTTGCGTGCATAAACGAACAGACATCATCATCATCATCATACATATATATATATATATATATATATATATATATATTGACTGTTCGTAGTAGAACCTGAAATATAGTTGAACAGGAGGACCTGATCCCAAACACCACACATTTAATTTTTAATTCCAAACGTTTCGGAGAAGCTGCCTCTTTCATCAGTGGCTAAAACAAGGCAGTAAAAACCAAAAAGGTAAAATAAAAAATTAAAATAGAATTACAAATTAAAAATAAAAAACAATTAGATGCAACCATAAAATATAAAATATTAAGACCAGAAGGAATTACGCAGAAGGTTAGACAATAGACATACTCCGCAGGAAGGAAGCGAGTGGAATGAGCATAGAAACAATGGCGGTGAAAATTAATTAGTTGGTTGGTAAAATAATTATTGAAGCGGACACATTTTCAGTGAGGAGGATTGTTCATTAAATGATAGTTTAAAAGGTGAATATATGTATGAGAATTCAACAATCTTTAGATCAACTTCAAACGAATGGTTGATGAGTAATGAGAAACTACGAGGGCCACTCAATATATTTTGTCCTACCTTTATTTTTTCTTTCCAAGTTTCCTCGTAAGTTCCAGAAATTTTGTACACAAGTAGTTACATACCTTTCTACAAGTTTTTATTTTTCCACATAGTCTCCATCCTTTTCTACGGCTTTCCTCCACCTCGAAACAAGGGCCTTTATTCCTTGCTGGTAAAAGTCCGCTGGGTTCCGCTGGAGCCACGTCTTAACCTCCTCAACAACCTCATCGTCACTCTGAAACTTTCTTCTACGAATAGCATCCTTCATTGGCCCAAACAAATGGAAATCTGAAGGTGCCAGATCCGGGCTGTATGGAGGGTGGGGTAACACAGTCAAGCGCATTTTTGTGATGGCCCCTCTTGTTTGCAAACTGTTGTGTGGTTTTGCGTTATCGTGCAAAAGAAGGACGTCTCCCAGTTTTCTCTCCGGTCGAACTCGCTTTATACGTCTCTGGAGTCTCTGTAGGGTAGTAATATATGCCTCCGAGTTGATTGTTTGTCCTTTCTTCATAATGTCCACCAGAATCACCCCTTTCATGTCCCAGAAGATGGTGGCCATAATTTTTTCTGCAGAGGGAGCCATTTTGAACTTTTTCTTGCGTGGAGAGTCTGCGTGATGCCATTCCATGGATTGGCGTTTTGTTTCAGGTTCCAAGTGGTGTACCCAAGTCTCATCCCCAGTCACAATTCGTGAAAGGAAGTCATCCTTTTCTGTCTCGTATCGAACCAACGACTGAGAAGCAATTTCTTTTCTTTGGGCTTTGTGATCTTCAGTCAGTTCGCGAGGAACAAACCATGAACACACTTTTGATATCCCAGTTGCTGAATTATCGTATTTACACTTCCTTCACTAATTCCTAGCTCCAGTGATAGCTCCTTGTATGTGACGCGCCGAATAATGCTGTTAGCACGTTGCACAGTGAGAGATGTCACAGCCGATGCCAGGCGACAGCTGCGTGGCTCATCATCGAAGTTGGCTCTCCCTCCGATGATCTCACACGTTTAGACCAGCGTCCAACTGTGCTTCGATCAACAACAGTATCTCCGTAAACGTTTTGTAGACGTTTGTGAATATTTCCAACTGTTTCCTTCTCTGTGGTTAAGAACTCGACAACAGCTCTCTGTTTACGACGCAAATCACTGTCAGACCCATTTCGAAACTGCGTTAACCATCGGTTTAAAACAAGGACATTTAAAAATGGTTTTATACAAAGAGGGGAAGTTCAAACTGGAAAATCTAGTTATGTGAAGCAAAGAAAGTTCAAACTTAAAGCCCAAAAGATATTTCAGCCCCATGGCCTATTATTTAACTAAGAAAAAAGGGTGAGGCAAAATATATTGAGTGCCCCTAGTATTATTGGTTATTGGGTGGGGTAATTGGTAATTATGATTGCTGAGAACTGAATATTCAGGGTTCAATAAGGGCAGTACATTCTATGGGATATACCTTTACGTGTGTCTTTCTTTTGCTTCGATTGCAGGGTTGTTTGACCAACATGTCTGACATTGCAGTGAGCACAAACATTTTAAAAAACAGGAGACTTAGTTGATTTCGGTACGTTATTCGTGGATAAAAGACTATGTCGAAGAATTAATGGATAAAATTTATAATTACGTTCAAAATAGAATTATCAATTATTGTTTTTTAGTGTAGTAATAAATAAATTCGTATGTGCGCCAAAATATGGGATCTTCAAATAAACATCTAACTTTGAGACTACAGTATAATGGGGAAGGCAAAGATTGCTATATGGCACAAAGGAACTTAATTATGTAATTCTGAATCTCGAACAATGGTTTTTTTAATTTACTGTCTTGTTTAAGCTACTAAGGATGGAGCGGATGGCCCCCGAAACATCTAGAATTAAGGAACAAATGCTTAGTGTTTGTACTTCGGGTCCTCCTTTTTCATATTCTCTCTCTCTCTCTCTCTCTCTCTCACACACAGTATATATACATACATAGAGTATGGGAATGAACTCAGAATGGTTCCCCGAGGTTTTTTATGATACACACAGACTGTGCATGGGACAAGGAACTCTTCTAGGATAATTAAATCCACTATAGTCTGAATAAGTAATGGTAAATGACAAATACTATAGTTTTTCTTTTTCATGATGCTGGCCCGACGTGGGCAACGGGTGACTCGCAAAGGGTCCCAAAAATAGAGCTTCCCTGTCCCAAAGCTGGATCCTATCTGCTTGCAGATAGCTAGTGAAGGAAGCATATTTTTGGGACCTCTTTGCGAGTGACCCGTTGCCCACGTCGGGCTAGCATCATGAAAAAGAAAAACTATAGTATTTGTCATTTACCATTACTTATTCGGACTATAGTGGATTTAATTATCCTAGAAGAGTTCCTTGTTCCATGCACAGTCTGTGTGTATCATATAATTATAGAGTATATACTGTATATATTCCTATGTAACGTAAAATTTAATTTGTATAGATGCATTTAATTTAACATTTCAAAAATCATTAATAAACTGTATGTATTTATTAAATGAAAAGGCAATATATTATGTATTTATTCAGAACTGTGACTTGTAAGACATCTGTATCTAATTTGTATACGATATTACTCCAGCCTTGAACAGAAAGCTGACAATATGGTGCGGTTGTTTTCAAATTTCACAAAGAATATAACATGCATACACACAGTACGTACGTACATACACACAAACGTACATAACATACACAAACGTACATAAACACATAAATAGCTTATAAGACAATATATCTAATAAAACCAGATACTTCTACACCCACACCAATATTAGTGCTCTGGAGGAGTGTTATGACGAAGAGTATGATTTAAGTGTTCGGTCCCCATAAACTATAAATTTAATGTTGTGCGGATGATGTTAAGGGCTTTCGGATCTCGCTACAGTGTCATTTATTGCCTTATTTATGGGACGACGGACGCGGGGAAGATATGAGATGCGAATAGTATGTATTTACCATCTTACTCCTTTCTTCAGGATATAAAAACTTTGGAAAATAAATGATATACTGTGTATATATATATATATAGGATGGCCCATAAGTTCCAATCGGTTATAATTAAAGCGAAAATCCATCTAGCGGATTAAAAAAAGGGGAAAGAATATTTGTCGAGATGGTCATAATATTTTCCACTTTCAATAATCACTAAATATTTCTAAACTTATTATGATATAAACTTTTTACTTTCTTCAATTTTTTTTGTATTTTAGCTTTAATTATAACCGATTGGGACTTATGGACCACCATGTATATACATAGAGGGTGGCCCAAAAGTGGGCTGAAACATTATTGGAAATCAGAAAACGCTGAAACTGTAAGAAGGGAGTGGATTGAAACGTTCTGGTCAACCCAGAAGTGTGTACGCAGAAGAAAACAAACAGTTGGTAGCAGAAGCATTCGTTCAAAGCCCTAAAAAGTCTATCAGGAGGGCATCGAGAGAACTCAACATCTCCCGAACATCTTTGCAGCGACTTATGGTGTCTGTGGGATTGAAACCTTATCGCCCTAGGTTGATCCATGGTTTATTGGAGGATGATGCAGACAGGCGGCTGCAGTTTTGCGAGATTATGCTCAATGAACTTTCGGGAAACCCTGCGATCGTAGATCAAACGGTATGGTCTGACGAAGCGACCTTCAAATTGTCAGGACATGTCAACAGACATAACTGCGTTTACTGGACGACCGAGAACACCCACGTAACACTTGAGCAGCAGCTCAACCAGCCGGTGTCACAGTTTGGGGTGCTATTGCAAGCTTTGGTGTCGTAGTTTTCTTTGACAGAACAGTCACAGGCGACGCATACCTAGAGGTCCTCACGAACAACGTTATTCCGGAGTTAAAGCAGCAGCCAGATTTCCCTCAGTTGTACTTCCAACAAGATGGTGCGCCACCCCACTTCGCTTATGCAGTCCGTGATTATCTGGACGAAAATTTCCCAAGAAGATGGATAGGCTGCAGAGGCGCAATCGAGATGCCTCCATGGTCACTGGGACTTTACACCTATGGACTCTTACATTTGGGGAATACTCAAGGATAAAGTTTACAGGAGGAAATCGCGGAATGTTGGCGAATTGAAACGCTACATCACAGATGCGTTTACAGATCTTGATAAACAGAAAGTTTTGTGTCAAAAGGTTTGCAGGTGTGTCAGGCAGATTCCAGGAATGTTGTGAACAGCGATGGGTTTCAATTTGAAACATGCGTGATTAACACATGTTATATGTAAAGTTTCATTAAATAATCTCAACTGTATACCTACTTTTGGGCCCACTATATATATATATATATTATATATATATATTTTATATAATATATTATATATATATATATCTATCTATATATATATATATATATATATATATATATAATATATATATATCACTATCAGAAATCTATTTTGTCATGTGGTACAGACAAGAACAGACTTGGTACAGTAACTTCGTTCACAGTTCAATCACATACATGTCGGAATGTAATATTTGCTATTTCATATATATATATTATATATATATATATATATATATATATATATATATATATATATAACAAAAGGATAAATAACTTAGTTTGCCGATGATATGGTGTTAATAAGTAAGTTCCTCTGTTAAAGGTCTGGATCGGCTACTAAAAGTCTGCGAAGTGTATTCGCAGAAACATGATATTCTTTTTAATGTTACAAAAACCAAGGTTATGCAATTTCATCCTAAAAGCTGTAATCAGTCAGCTGATATTAGGTTTAAAATGAGAGGTGAAGTAATTGGGTTAGTACAAGAGTTTAAGTATTTGGGTCAAGCTATCACCAGCTCCTTGAGTGATGACTCAGATATAAGAAAACAATCTCGAAGCCTTTGTGCTAAAGCGAATATGACTATAAGGAACTTCCGGTTCTGTACAAGTGAAGCTAAAGACACTCTCTTTCGTACTTTCTGCAGTAATATATATGGTCAGCAACTCTGGTAAATTATAAAAAAGGTACTGGCAGAACCCTAAATTTGCTGTACAACGGGTCTTTTAGACTCGTACATAAATTACCCATGAGATGCTCAGCTTCGCAAATGTTTGCTACCCGCAATGTCCCGAGCTTCCCGGAGGTAACAAGACGTGCTCAATACAGTTTAATGCAAAGAATTAAAAAATCAACCAACACGATTATCCAAGCTATCCATGAGTCCTGCCGTTTATCCTCTAAGCTATGGACTTCTTGGTACGAAAACGTCTGTCTGTAGCTCCACTTAACTCCGACATTACTGTATATTTCTAATCAACTGTAAATATTTCTATCCTTAGCAGGGACGTAGCCAGGAATGTCCCAAGGGAGGGGCGGCGAACTTGAGCTACGTTCGTAGGTTCCGTGGTGAATCGGGCGAGCCCATATCCCATAAGGGGTCTGGGGAGACCTGGAAGTTTCTCCAGCGGGTCCGGGGCGGAGCCCGTAAGCCAGCGCATTTTAAGTTTATTTTGTGTAAAACTGTCTGAAAATGTCAGTGCAACTGCCATTTTTGAACAGCCACTATACAGCCATCCACATAAATATGTACCCTTTCCAACAAAAGTTTGGATAGGACAGTCACATTGGTGCAATCTAAGCTATATTATGATGTAATTACTTGTATTGTCTGAAATTTGAAATCAGGTATTGATCCTATAGTTTTCATATTTCACAAAGAAAGTAACTATTTTATTCACACATTTATTGATTTCATGCATACAATTATTTAGTGCAGTGCTCTTCAACCTTTTGCGCAGTCGTATACCCTTTGCAAACATCACCAAATAGTCATATACCCTCGATACCTGGATCAGGAAAGAAAAGGAAAAAAACGTTCATTAGGATCACTTCCTCACAAATTCAACAAAAAATCACGATTCCCTACAAAAATTATGAACTTATTTTATAAGAGCTAATTTTATATATATATAATTAATGTGCTGGTTGTTTTTGGATTTTTGGCGATTTTTTTGAAAACCTTGGAGTAAAGCGGCTTTCCAGGGCTCCCCTCATGAGCGTATCATGATCCTGTATTGAGTTTCTCTTCTTCGATTTGATCTCTGTTAAACAGAAAAACTGTTCACACAGGTACGTTGTAGGCATACGAATGAGTACGGAAAGTGCCTTCTGGTTCAGCCTCTGGTATTCTGGAATGCAGAGAAGGGATACCCAGAAGTCGCCATAGTTCTCGAAGGACCTAAAGGCCATTTTCTGACCGAAATCAGTCTTCAGGACAATGAGCTCTCCGCTCAGTGATCCGATGTCAAAATCCTCGTCGGTGAACGGCTGAACGATTCACAGCAGGGAGTCGAGATTTGAACTCGCGGTATCGGGAAAATATACTTCAAGATTTTCGCTGAGAAGCTTGAGATGCTCGTTGATGAGATGTACCATCTTTGAGTCCAACGGCTCTCCTCCTGACATCTCTGACTCCCATCGACAGGTTTTCAGAAAGCCACAAAAATTGGAAATCACTGAAGTCGAGCTGTTTACCTTCGATTCCCAAAGTTTCAGTTTTCGCTTGAGACTGTTCACTTTGCTCAGAGCCGCAAAAATATCTTGATTCTTTCCTTGAAGAGACGGGTTCAATTTATTCAAGTGCTCAAAAATTGAAGTCATGTACTGTACGACAACTTCGCCAACCAGATATTGTTTTGAAGTTTGAATGCTTTCTCATCTCCTTCCTCAGTAAAAAAAAAAAAAAAACACAGTTCGTTCCTCAGTTCAAACACACGACGGAGAACCTGACCACGCGACAACCATCGCACCTCAGCATGGTACAACAATTTGTTGAACTCAGCCTCCATATTTTTGCCATATTTTATCAGCATACCCTGGGTATACCGTACACCCAGGTTGAAGAGTACTAACTTAGTGTATCACGTTTAACAGTATAACATATCTATGAATAACGAAATCATTAGAAGAGATCCAAATGAAACTCTCACGTATGAGGCAAGTCAAACGGATGCAGAAACAGCTAGATCAGTTGACACACACACACACACACATATATATATATATATATAGTTATAGACACTCCTCACATTATATACAGATACCACATTGTTAAATCTAGTTTGGCGGTGAACCTTCGTTGTAATTACCGCAGATTTTTTCCTGGACTTTCCAAGGGGGGGGAGCGACCGCCTCCCCTTTGGCTACCTCCCTGAATTCCTTAGTATGTGAAATGCCATTGTATTATTAATATTTGTCATATGGATTATAGTGTGGGCCGTAAGTTTCCATACATAGGAAAAATAAACATTTTTTTATGGACAACCATTTTTATTTATATAATATGCTCTACATGGTTGCCATTGTTTTGAAAACACATTTCAATACGTGTTCCCCACTGTTGATAAACACGCATTAGCACAGTTGACGTTATGCTTGTAATGGCGTTGGTGATACGTTCCTTTAGATGATTTATGTCTCGTATCTTTTCCTGATACACCATGGCCTTCAAGTGCCCCCAAAGATAGAAATCAAGGGGGGTGAGATCTGGGGATCTGGGAGGCCACTCCACAGGACCACGCCGACCAATCCAAGCATCCGGAAACTGCTGCTGATCCAAATACCGACGCACGTGAAGACCATAATGAGGTGGAGCTCCATCTTGCTGGAAGTAAACTGGGAAGTTACCTTCCTCGTTTAGCAGGGATGGGAAAATCTCTTCTTGCAACATGTTAAGATACCTTTCGGCATTAAGATTTCCACTGACAAAAATTGGTCCAATAATTCTGTCACCCCATATCCCGGCCCACACCATCACTTTACCGGCACCTTGCATCTTCGTCGGACTCAGCCAGTTAGGGTTAGCATTACTCCAATAACGTATGTTTTGACGATTAACCTCTCCATTGACGTAAAAATTTGCTTCATCAGTAAACAAGATCTTACAAACGCATATTCTTAGGGTATCTGAAACATAAAAACAAACGTTTAAATTTTCCTATGTATGGAAACTTACGGCCCACCCTGTATATATATATATATATGTATATATATATATATATATATATATTATATATATATATATATATATATATATATATGATGAATAAAACCACGAAGGAAAAGAAACACAAAGTGGTGTTCTTTCCCCTTCGTGGTTATATTCATCATAAATATTTTTCACGTGTCACTTTCGTGAAATAATTTTCATATATATATATATATATATATATATATACACATATTTTTTAAAGTTCGGGGGTAACCGATTCGCCTCTATTTAAAAGGGCATATCTCGGTGGAAAAACAAAGAAAAAGTGAGAGGAAAGACAAAGGAAAAAGAAAGGGTGGAGGGGACAGTCGAAGTGGAAAAGACGAAGGATGACAAGGACTGCAGGGTCGAGCCCCATCATCCTTGGGTGCTAGGGCCGGGAGGGCGCACGTGAAACCTCCAGGAACAAGCACATACAAACAAGCACAAAGAGCACTCAAGACACAGGGTGTTTCAGGAGGAAAGGTCAATACTTCGGGAGGTGATAGTATCGGTCATTGTGAGAAAAAAAGTTCATATGAACATGTGTCTAATTCTGAATGGTTACGGAGATAGAGCTGTTTGAATCTACAAACACAAAAACATTGTTAATGGTAATCAAGATAAACCAATTACTGTTTTTAACATTTAATGTTTAAACATTGGCATTTTGAATGGTATCGGATACAGAAATAACAAATTTGTTACAGTTTACAATACGTTTTCGAAAATCCCACCGTCAACCTCAATGCACTTTGCAACTCGTGTGCGAAGATCGCGTGTTGTTCGTCTGAGTTGATCTTGACGTTCCTTTATGCGGGCAGCAGCATCCAAAATGCGCGCGAGCATCTCGTCTCGTGTATCCACCTTTCTTTTGTAAACTTGACTTTTCATCCACCCCCACAAACAATAATCTAACGGAGAGAGGTCTAGAGACCTTGGTGGCCATTGAATGGGACCACCGCGGCCGATCCATCGACATGGGGAAGTTTAATTTAGGTATTGCATCACCAGACGGGTAGAATGTGGAGGAACTCCGTCATGCTGAAAGTACATACCAGAGCGTGTAGCCAAAGGAACATCCTCCAATAGTCCTGGCAATTCATTTTGTAGAAATTCTAGGGAACTTTGTCCCTTAAGACGATTCTCTAACGTAACAAACAGGGCCAATCAGCTGATCATCGATGATACCGCACCACACATTGGCAGAGAAGCGATGTTGAAAATTTGTTTCCACAGGGGCATTTGGATTTTCGTCCGACCACCGATGAGAGTTACGAGTGTTGTTGATACCGTCACGGGTGAAAGTAGCTTCATCGTTGAACAGTATTAATCGGAGCAATCGGCGATTAGCATTTACCCAATGATAAAATTCCAGTCGCATGGCAGCGTCTCCTGGTTGAATGTGTTATACACGCTGTACATGATATAGATGCAAGCCTTCCTCACGTAATGTTCGACATACTCTTGTGTGTGGTACACCGAGACGTGTAGAAATTCTTCGTGAGCTAGTAGTAGGACTACGCTCTACCAACTGAAGAATGTTTTCCACTTCATCCACATCTTGTTGACCTTCACGTTCAGATGAAACATGAGCGCTGGGAAGTGTACCAATCTCAGGCAATGTGTTGAAAACCCTGGTAAACACTCTTCGATCCGGAATTCTGCGGTTCGGAAACCGTCGACGGTATTCTGCAGCAGCAGCTGTTGCACTTCCATCGCAAAAACCGTGAACATACACCATATCTGCATATTCGGCATGTGTGAAGGTGTGTGGCATTCTTAACACTGCTTCAAACACCAAACAATGTCACTCACAACAGTCAGCTGTCGATTGGCTTATGTTACATGCTTACATTACAGCTTACATGGTTCAAGGTTATAGGGGAGGGAAGGGGGAGGAAGAGCTGCGCGCGTATCAGATTCAAACAGCTCTATCTCCGTAACCATTCAGAATTAGACACATGTTCAAATGAACTTTTTTTCTCAAAATGACCGATACTATCACCTCCCGAAGTATTGACCTTTCCTCCTGAAACACCCTGTATATATAACACGTTTTTTGGGGGAAATCGGTCTTTTCGCAAATCCCCGGTCAGTTTGCAAAGAAACCAAAACAATAGTAATTTTACAAAATGACCTTAAATGTTTGGTCATTTTGCAAAAACACAAAAATCGGTCAATTTGTAAAATCACCAATAATCTTGTCGGTGCATTTGCAAAATATCTTGTTCTAATACTGTAGAACCTTCTAGCTCCTAACCATACCTAACGTAACCTAACCAACAGTGTCATTGTGTTTAGGTTAGGCTAGGTTCTTAGGTTAGGTTAGGTTATGTTAGGTTAGGTTAGGAGCTAGAAGGTTCTACAGTATTAGAACAAGAGATTTTACAAATACACCGACAAGATTAATTATTGGTGATTTTGCAAATTGACCGATTTTTGTGTGTTTTTGCAAAATGACCGAACATTTAAGGTCATTTTGTAAAATTACTATTGTTTTGGTTTCTTTGCAAACTGACCTGAGAATTTGCAAAGAAACTGATTTCGCAAAAAAACCGTAACATATATATATATATGATGCAAACCTACAAGGAAAAGAAAAGATAATTTTTCTTTTTCCTTGTGGGTTTGCATCATTCATTCATTTCACGTGTCAAATTGTGAAATTCGTCCCATATATATATATATATATATATATATATATACACTCGTGTTGCGTTTGGCACAATTAAATTCTATTTTTTCAAGACGGTTTTATTTCTATTATAAATATTTAAAGGATTTTTTCCTGATATGTCCTCAAGGCACCGCGCATACTCCTGCATGTATGGCCTTCAGATAACTAATATTTTGTCCTAAAAAGTTTTATTTTTTACTTATTTAGTTTGAATTTTCTTTTTCTGTAAAATTTTAGAATATTGTAGGATCCCCTCTTCACGACAGGGGGGTTTGGGGTGCAAAATTCATAAAAAATAAACTGTTGACAAAATAAAAAAACTGTGGCATGTTAAAAGATTGAATCTGGTCAAAACCAATTAAAAACTGGGGTTGGTAAGGATGACAGTTCTACAGGGTGTCCCATAGGAAAATTTATTTTAAATTAAATTTACAAAAGTGTTTAGAACTAAAACAAATGTTCAAATTGATGTCTTTTTGGAACCTTTTTTCGGTTGCAGGTAGAATAACACGCAATGGCTAATGTGGGAGTGAGTTACACTCGTGAGGAAAAGGCGTCACTTTTGTAAATTTAATTTAAAATAAATTTTCCTATGAGTCACCGTGTAGAACCGCCATCCTTACCAACCCAAGTTTTTAATTGGTTTTTAACTGATTTTTAACCGGTTTTAACAAGACTCCATCTTTTAAGGCCTCCGGAGGCCTTTTCCTCAGGAGTGTAACTCACTTCCATATAAGCCATTGCGTGTTATTCTACCTGCAACAAAAAAAAAAAAGGTCGCAAAACAAGACATCAATTTGAAAATTTGTTAGTTCAAATGTATTATTACTTTTGTAAATTTAATTTAAAATAAATTTTCCTTCGAGGCCGTACTTATGGGACACCCTGTATACATCAATTTTGTAATAAATATTTTTTTTCTTTTTTCTGGGATGGTACTAAATTTCAAATTTCTGTCTACAAATTTTCCCTTTCGTAAGAGTTGATATGTATGTAAAATAGTAAAGCAAAACAATGCCCCCAACAAAGCTACAGTATAAAATTTTTTTCCTGTGGGTATATACAACTTTAGCAGTTCCATATCTCGAAAGTACTAAACATCTCCTCTTATCTAAGATCTCCTCCTCTGTTATCTCATCATTGTTCCTTAACTGTCGTATCTCGACTTTCATTTTATCCTCCGAAATCTTGAGTTTTACTGACACGGTCTAACTATTTCGCTCTTCTGTCTAATACATCTCATTCAGTCGCGGTTGCTATGGTTACGGATGTGCTTATTGGAGGCTTTTTTTCGTTTAGTGTATTAGCTTCGCAAAAGAAATGTATATACAGGGTGGCGCAAAAGTGAGGACACGTAGGAATTACGCTTTTCAGTACAAATATACATATATATTTGCATTGAAAAAGCATAGTTTCTGTGTCCTGACTTTTGCGCCACCCTGTATACAAAACGTAATGAATAATATAATTAATTGAAACTTTTGAAGGAAAAATATGGAAAATATTAATATCTTCATTTAAATTTTAAAACGACCATCACCAAAAAGTTGGGTGTTCCATGCAACCTTTTCCTTTTTAATTCCAAGGGTCATTGAGACCAGGGGCGACGCCCCCAAATGCAATATAGTTCCAATTAAAAAAAAAAGTGAGGGGACCAAACATTATTTTTGGATAATCCTTTGATGGGCACACTACCCACAAGATTAATTGGTTATTTGGTATAGGACCGCTCGGGTATAAAATATAACATTTTAAAACTGGGTATGGGGCACAGAATTTGTGTGAAAATTTTATTAGATCTGATTTAAACTTACTTTTAATTATATATTCATTAATTTCTGAGTTTCACCTTCAGAAGGTGAAACTCAGAAAGGACTAAGAAGGGTTCTTTTCCCCATTTCCCCATAAGTAACTATCATTATATTTGTAATTATTGTATTGGATATAATGGCACACAACGCCAGGTATAAAACGAACACTATTTAAAACGGTAATTTATAAAGTAATGGCAGATAACGGACCAAATTAAAACAAAACAGAGTTGTGGTCGACAACGAAACAACGCCAACAACTAAAATACGA